>WBMW01004572.1:87930-151701 GCA_013396635.1 Penelope pileata | reverse complement strand
GGGCCGCCCCCGGCGGCACTCCCCTCATCCTGCCGCTGGGAGAGCGGTCCCCGCCGGGCCGGGAGGGGAGGGCTGCGGGCTCGGCGGCGGGGGACGGCTCCTTCCCCACGCTCCGCTGTCCGCCTTATCTCTGGCCGGAGGTTTGTGAGCGCGTGTGCGCCTATGTGTGTGTGTCTGGGGTTGTCTGGCATTTTCCATGCAGGTCACGCCTTCCCCTGCCTGCAACGGTTCCCCACATCCCCGCCCGCAGACACGGACCTGCCTGCNCCCTGATCTCCAGAGTTCTGTGTGTGTGTGCCCATGCACATTGTGGTTTTTTTCTCTCTCTTTTTTTCTCTCTACAGGCTGCTTTGCCAGATGGCTAAAATTTGCCTCTCAATAGCGATGGAGCCTCCAGCAAAAACAGAAGGCAAGAACGTGTGAAACAATAAAAAGCAAAACAGGGCAGAAGCGAACAGCAGTGGCTGTGGCGATGGAGCTGCAGCTGGACCCACGCTCAGGACCCGATTTCGGCACAGGTCTGGGGCCGGCAGCCCAGCTTCCAGGAAACTTTCCAGTGGTGGCAGCCAGAGTAAAAGCAGGAGCTCGTTGGAACCTCCTGCCCAGCTCGGGGACTGCTGGGCTCAGCGTTCTGTCCCAGGGCAAAAGAGCAGCTTCAGGTGCGGACTCTGCTCGGAGCGAGAACTTTCAACCCAGAGCTGCACGCCTGGAGCCCAGCTCTGTCCTGCCAGGAAGAAGCAGAGACCCACAGCCAAGAGATTCTTTTCCCTTCTGTGCACCAGGAGCCCAAACCCCTCCTGCCCACACTGTCTATTTGGGGCTGCCATAGGGTACAAGTGTTGCCTTCGTGCAGGAGCGACATCAAGAGCAAAACTTTAGGAGCTGTTGAAGCTGTTTACCAACTTCAGCTTGTGCTGGTTAACGTAAACCCTGCAGACATCCCCTGGCAACCCCAGCTCCATATGCAGCACGTTACAGCACACACAAACAAGAGGCAGCGAGACGGGAGGTGCTGGCACCGCTCCGCCAGCAGCAGCTCCCAGCCCCTGCCATTAAAGGGGCAATGGAAATTCCAGCCCCTCCGCCCCTCCAGCGAGGAGAAGCTGGGAGGGAAGGGGTCCAGGGGGGAAGAAAATAGAGATTTTTTCCATTTCTTGCCTTTGTGCTCTGGGGGCTGACAGTTCCTTGGCTTTCTGTGCAGAAACCGCTGCTCACTCCTGTGGGTCTCTGCTTCTGCACTGGGGCAGGAATGGTACCTAGGAGACTCAGTCAAGTAAAACAGAAAAATATGAGTGGAAAAGCTTTAGAAAAATCGCAGCAAGGCTCTGGGTGAAGCAGAGAGCTCAGCCTGCCGTTATTTGTATCCCTGCTTGGGAAGTTCTACCAGCTCATCGCTGTGCAAACACCGTTCTCCCTCGAGTTAACACACCCCTGCGAGCTGATCAAGCTCATTAATAGCTCAGCAATGTGTCAAGTGCAGGGCTTTATTTTTGCAGGCAAGTGTGCTCTTGTCTGAATACATTGTGATCTATTTTTTCCCTGCCTCTTCTGCAGGGTGGGTCCTTCATACACTCGTTTTTCCACCACAACAGCTTCTATAGCTTTTTGGAACAGCTCCTGTAATTCAGGAGCTTTGCGCCTACAGCGACGTTGGCTTTGCCCCCTGATGCCTCTTTCAGGGCAGATCACTGAGGGTCAAAGTCTGTACTTACACGGTGAGGCTGCACAGCCATGCCGAGTTCAGTGTGTTCTCAGGCCGTGCTGCTGGGCTGAGCACGGCTGTGAAGCATCCGCGCTGACCCTGCAGGGCCGGGGGGATGCACACAAGGTGTGTTGGTGCTGACCCCGTGATGGCCTGATTCACAGGTGCTGGGAACACCCCTCCTGTGAGCACTGCCACTCTCCTTCCAGCTCCCAGAAACCTCCTGCAAACTGCTCCTGCCCTCAGCAGTGCTGCCCAAAGCAGTTCTGCGGTGATGGGGCAGATTCACCTCCTGGAAAGAACGCCTGACACTCAGGGTAGTAAGACAGGGATAAATTGGGAACAAAACCATGGGATGAGTGCACAGCTGGTGTGAATCATTGTACACTGAACATTGGTGTCCTGCAGGAGCTTGCGTCCCTGCTGTTCTCTGGGTCAACCCAGCAGAGCCCATGCCAGGGCCTCTCTCAGGTCCTGAGTTGTGCCCATTGACAGACATTGTGTCCTGCTCCTTGACAGAGCTGCAACACCTCTCCTGCTCAACTCCATGTGCTGGAGAAGAGCCCATCCCACGGCAGGTGCGAGCTCTGCTCCCCCATCCCTCCTCCATCCCACCGATGTGAGCTCTGCTTCCCCATCCCTCCTCCGGCTCTGATGGGTTCCTGGAGCCCCCTCGTGGCTCTCCCGCTGATGGGTTCCATCCCTCTGGAGGTGCGGGTGGGCCCACAGCCCCTGCTGGGGGAGGGGTCTCCGTGCAGCCCCAGTGCTATGGAAGCAGTGAGACCCCCCCGGGGGCACCTCTGGAGGAGGGGTCAAAGGACAGAGGTGACGATGGAGACCCGTGGGTGTCCGAGGGGGGCACAGAGTCCTCTTGCAAAACCATCTCCTGCTTCATGAGCCTGGTATGAGGCAGCCCCTGGGGGTCTTTGCCGTCCCCTGCCCTTAAGGGGCGGCAGCTCCGTGCCCGACAGCGCGCTGTGCCGCTAGGTGGCACCCGGAGCTCTGCTGGGGACAGCGGCCTGAGCACAGCGTGGCACCGCGCTCCCGGGGGACCGCTGCGGGGGAGGGGGGCGGTGACCCGCAGCCCTCCTGCCCACGGCACACGTCCTGCGGGTGCCCTGGCCCCTTGCAGGCTGCTGGCTGAGCAGCACCGTGAGAGGGTGCCCCAAGTATCGCCGTGTTATCAGCACGGCCCAGCGGCAGCTTGCGATTGATCGACAGCTCACTTGGATGCAGGAGAAAATCAGATCCATAGTGCTGCGGATGGAAATATTGAGCCTTCTTCCTCCTCTTCTCCTCACCAGCTCCTGACAGCTCCCAGAGCTGTGGCTGTGCCAATATTTAACCATGTGTCCCATCCATAACTGTGATGGGTCTTTTGGCGCTGTTCTCCTCTGTATTTTGCTGGAAGGGGAGCCCCAAAATGCTGCCAAGAGTGTGAGATGTGGGGTGTCAGAGCATCACCCAGCTTGATGGGATCCGGGCTGGCTGCGCCTGTACCACTGCTGAAGGACAAATCGCCAGGGCTGTGAGTGCTTCAGGCACTCACAGGGGCAGAGAGCAGAGCATTCCTAGCACGCCGGTGGAGGAAAAGACCTGTGGGACATTTCTGGAGCAGTCCAGAGGAAATGTGAGGCTGGCGCAGGTTTGAAACCTACTCTCCTGCCTCACAGCCCAATGCCCCCAGTCCCAGGGAACTCCCAGCAGGGACAGAGCTCTGTTTACCACCCCCAGTGCCCATGTCCAGCGCCCTTTGTTCATCCAAACTCATCCAAGAGCTCCAGCCTTGGGGAGCTCTGAACCCTACGGGGGTCCACTACGGTCCACCACAGCCACCGCTCTCCATGCTCACCAGTGTCCCTTTAAACGTCAACATGCTGGTGGAACATTTTCAGACAAGCCCAAATCACCCTGATTCCCCCTGACCAAGCGCTGTGAAATTGCAGCGGGGGCAGAGCCTGGCGTGACCGAAGCAATTATGTGGGTGCAGGGGGTGATAGGGACCGAGCGGTGACAGAGGGGACTGCACGCTGCGCCGTGCTCCTGAGCACAGATAATGGGAGCTGGCCGAGCTCAGCCAACAGTTTGTTTGCAGGACTTTGCTTTCTCAGGAAAAAGAAAAAAGAAAAGAAAAAAAATGATGCAGAAATACTTAGAGCATTGTTTCCCTCTCTCTCTGTCTCTCTGTTTTTTTTGTTTGTTTGTTTTGTTGTTTTTTTTTTGGTTCCAAACCTTGGCTTGCCTGCAGCTGATTGATGTCAAACCAAGGCATGAGTCATTGCTGGGGACGGTTCTGGCAGCAGCAGCCCCTGCCCACCCGTCCAGTGCTCACAGCCCCAGCATCGGGGTCTGCAGGCTCTGCTCTGGGCATAGAGCTCTCCACCCTACATGCAGCCTCTTTCTCTTCCTAGGCACTCTGCTGCTGGAGGAGATGGATGTCCACTTTCCCTTGGGGCCAGCAGATCTTACAAAGCTCCCCTAAAGGAAAGCCATCTCTGTTGGGTCATTGCCTCACTTGTAGACTTGGTGGTGAGGAGATGCATGACAGAACCTGCAGGTGCTGAGCGATGCTGTCCCCACAGGCTGTGCCAGTCCCACCTGCGTGCTGGGGACCGGGATGTGGTGGCAGCGGGCAGGCTGGTGGCCAGGGAGCAATTCACCATGAGCAGTGCCTCCAGCCCTTGGCAGAGCTGGGGTGGGCAGGTGACTTGCTGTGTGTCACCAGGGCTGCCCACATGTGCCCTGCTCCGTGCACATCCATGTGTCAGACTCCCATTGATGTCCTCGGTAGGAAGAATTTCCAAAGGCGATGGTGTTGCCCTCACGGTGTTGGCTTCTTCCAGTAAAATGGCCCACAAAGAACAGAACCTGAGGAATTTCGAAGAAGGTGGCTCAGAGAAGTCCTTGGGCTGCGGATGTGCCCGAGAGCAGGGACAAGGAGGGTGCGGGGAGTGCTGTGTGCTGCCCCTGTGCCTCCCGCAACCACAGAGCAGCCCGGGGCTCCCATCCTCCATGCAGCTGCGTGGGTCTGCCTGGAGAATTATCGACAAGCACCAGCTCTGCTCTCATTAACAACCTGTTAATCACCCTGATGTCGTTAGGTGCGCAGGGACCCTAAGCAGCGCACAGTGTTCTATAGCTTGGAGTGAGAGCACAGTTTATAGATCAGAGAGCTGCAGCCAGTGGAGCTGGGTGGATTTTAACAGCCCACCTGTATGCACGAGAGGCAGCACTGGGCCATTCCTTATCTTCAGATTCTATTGTGGCTCTGCTGTTAGGCACAGCCCCGTGCACAATGCCATTCGAGTCACGTTCTGGTTCTTACTCACACTCCTCTGAGGCACAAGGGCTTGGCTGGAGATAAGCACTGCTTTTGGGGAAGAGGAGATTGGGCAGCAGTGGGCAGAGGGAAGCAGTGCCCTGGGCTGTGTTTGTGGGGAGCACTATCTGCATTGCCCTTTCCTGAGGCAGCTCTTGGAGTGTATCTGAGCACAGAAGTTGATATGGAAGATTTCTAGCATCACAAAGCAATCTGCACACAGGTGGCTCTCCCGCTGTCAGGATGTGGCCCCTTCTAGTGCAGCATGCTGCTACCAAGTGTGCATCCCACAAGCAGAAACACAGCAGGACACACGGGTGAAAGCAGTGCGTGCCTGAGACACCAGCACACAGTGACTGAGACATGCCTTTTCCCTGCTTAAAGACAAACAAATTCAAACACCAGTTTTACACCTCAAAGAAAGCTGGAGCCTCACCGGGTGCTGTGGTTGGGGCCATCCTGTGAATGCAGAATGCTGCTGTCATGGGTGCCATGCTGTGATGGCGTGGGCAGGACGCCCGGCTCTGCAGCAGGAGGCCGTCGGTCTGTCTGTGCAGATGGGGTTCTGTGCAAGGCGCTGCATCCATTTTCTCATTAATGGGATCGTTGTGATGTCTGCGGGGGCTGAGCTGGGGCACGGAAGCCTCTGCTCAGCTCCCAGCCTGGGGGAAGGCTGGTGGGTACCGCGTGCTGGGGATGAGCTGTTATCTATAGACAGCGTGGGAGGGTGAAGATGCTGTGTGCTACCCTGATATAAACAGCGATAAAGACACCAAACCCACACAAACAGCTCTCTGATGGGACTCCAGCAAGAGACCGGAGCAGCACCCAGCCCCACTGCTGCAGCAGCTGCTGGGGCTGGTCCTGCTCCCTGTCTCACCACTGCTGAGGGAGCACTGGGGAATAGAAGCAAAGATGAGACCAGGGATGGAGATGAAGAATCACAGAAAACGGCTTGGATCCATTTCCAAGTGAGCAAATCCCAAATATGCAGCAGGGTGTGAAGGTGTGGGGCTGCCTCACTCAGCACTGGAGCTTTGCTGTGGCTGACTGCTGTGCTCAGGGGCACTTGGTTAGAGCTGTACAGCCATGGAGCACCTCCGCCAATACTGCATCAGTGCTGTCGGTGCACCGTTGGGGGGAGGTGGCTCCCAGGTCACTACCAGCCCTGGAGTGTCTGTACCACCCCCTGAAGTGACTGATTTTGGGGACAGGATGCTGTGGAAACAGTAGCAAGGGGTGGTTGTTGATTCCAGCCTGTCCCAGCTGCTTTCTTCCAAGGTCATTATTGCAATAATTGCTACTTTCCCCAGTTGCATGATTTCATTTACAAAATTCTGAAGTGCCAGCCAGGTTCAAGCCCTGCCTTTCGTTTTCTGTTTCTGCTTAAATTAATGTTGATGCAGTGTTTACCTTTCTTTAATATGCATGATGGTGAAGGACTTGGAGCCATTCACTTTTGATTACACTGTTCCCCACTAAGAAGTCTGGTGAGATTAAAGAGCTGCCCATGTGCAGAAAGAAACAAGGAAACTTTCCACCTCCCCTTCCAGAAGGGAGAGGTGGGGCTCCCAGGGGCATCCCATCAGGGACTTCTGTGCCACCTCTCTGCTGTGCTATAGGGGAAACTGTTGTCCCCAGAGCTCGGTGACTCCTTGCAGGGCTGGGAAGGCAGGTGGCTGGGAAAAGAAGGGAAACCAGTGGGGTTTCCCAGGTGCAGGCTGTGAAATGGGATTTCCATTTCCAGCCTGGCAGCAGCATCCCTGGGTGGCCATAAAGAAGTCACTGTCTCTTCATGACTCAGTTTCCCATTAATGGAGAGGGATGGGACCACCTGCATTGCCTGCCCTCCCTTCTGCCTGGACGTGCTCTCCTCCCGGTACTGTGCAGCTCAGTGTGTCTCGCTGTTCTCCTGTGGCAGTAATGAGCACTTAAATCAAATCCAGCAAAATGAGCCTGGAGCGATGCCTTGGCTGGCAATGGCCAGCTCTCTTCTTGTGCTCAGAGCTCAGACAGCGCTGCCTCTCACTCCCCCCAAATAATCCCTGAGCACGTGGCTATGGTGAGCCATGCAAAATGCCCAGGAGCTTCTGCTGGGAGCTGGAGCCACCTCTGGGACATGAACCTGTGTGAGCAGGGGTCGAGCTCATCCTGCTGGGGTGAGGCACTGAGCCATCCCCATCCGTGCACTTTGTGTGGCTGCTGATGGGATGCAGCAACTCGGGGACTGCCCGTGGGTACCAGTGACTCTCCTGGCATCTCAGAGCTGGGTTCTGAAGTTCTTTGGAAGTCAGAGCCCTTAAAAGTGGGATGCTGGGACCCTACGTGGAAGCATCGCATGTTACATCTCTGTCTGGAGACTTCTGTGCCAAGCAGTCCCCAGCTCTCGAGCACACTCGTGATGAGCAACCACTCATTATTGGGCACATGGTGCTCAGAACAGCTGAGTGCTGCATCCTTGCACCCCACGCTCGCTTCCAGCAGCGGTGTGCCCAGGCTGAGACAGCAGCACAATGCAAAGCTCTGTTCATGTTTCTGTTCCGTGCATGGGAAGAGTGGTGCAACAGGCTGATCATTTTCATCTTGTAAAATATACATAATTCTACTTTACATAGGGAATAATCACTGCAGAACAGATTTTTTTTTTTCCCTTTTCATCCTTTTCTGCTATAATTACTATCCTCCTGCTGATGCCTGTGCGTGATGAAATGAGTAAAAATTTAAACTGCCCTGGGTGATGGGACACGGACCTTGCTGAAAAATTTAAATGCCTTCTATGTAGAGGAGGCCAGCCCATAAATAAAGGATGAAGTCCCCACTGCAGGAGGGGAAGAGCTCGTGCAGCACCGGAGAACTTAACGCCTTCCTGCCTGCCTGCCTGCAGCCCTGCCTTTCGCTGGGGTTCCTCTTGCTGTGGGCTGGGAGCCCCCAGGAGCCCCACATGTGATGGGAACCCCATGGCATCAGGGGCTGGGCCACCATCCCTTGAAGCAGGAAACCCTGAAGTGAAGTATAAATTGAAAACAACCACCTCAAGTTTGAATGGGCACTCTGATCCATTTAGCCTGAGAGATAAAAGCACTGGAGAGAGGCTTAGCTGGAGCAGCAGCGATAGGCCACTTTGCTCCTTTGGAAAATGGGCGATACGAGTGATTTATCTCCTTGCAACACAGAGGGGATGCTGCAGGGAGGGAGATTATCACGCGCTATTACAGCTAACACGAATAAACTGCTATCTCTAAAGGATCAATGATTTTTAGTTTTCCAGCAGAGGGTTGTGTTTTTATATCCCACATCTCCTTGGAGGTATTTTATAGCCTTTGTTGCAGATCAGCCCAGACAGTCACAGATGATCTGACAGTTTGGTGAAAAATCTCTCCCAGTGGTGAGTGCTATTTCTGTCATTACTGACTGTACAGCAGAGCCCTCTGTGCTGTGCAGGGTTACAGACCCACGGCATCACCAGCTCCTGCTCCCTTCTGCCATGGGCACAACATCATGTAACATTCAGGGACCCCTCCTCCATCTTCCACCCACGGTGAGAGCTCATCTAGAATGTAAACACGAGGCTCAGCTGCCCTGGGCCCTCTCCCCAGACTGTGCCACGTTGTGGACCCATTTCAGCCACAGCTACCGTGCAAGGATGTTAAGTTCCAGTTCAGCTCAGTGAAAGAGGGAGGAGAAGGACTCAAATCAGCATCTCCAGGGGGAGAACTCACCAGGGTTAGGCATGTGGGAATACACTCAGGGAAGTGCCTGGTAAGCCATGGGCTTTGCTATCCATGGAAGGAGAGCAAACGAGTGGGATGTCAGTGCAGGCAGGTCACCAGCTGTGCTCTGATGGCACCGTGGCACCTTCCCACCACCAGCACTGGGGGTGGAGAGACAGGGATGGGTGGGGTGAAGGACCTGCTTTCGTTAAGGTGGGTGATTGCTTTGTAATTCCCTTTCAGAGCCAGGTGCAGAGTGGCTGGACATTGTGTGGGCACAGTGTGGGGACGTGGTAGAAGTGTTGGGGTGTTAGGGCTTTATGGGGCACCAGGGAGAGGGGTGCCCATACTGCAGTGGGTGGCAGGGGCTGCCCAGCCCTGGGGGTGGGACAGGGTAGTGAGGACGGGGAGCACATTCCTTGGGGCTCCTGAGGGATGGCAGTATGGGCTCTTCCAATTAACCCACCACGTTTAATTAGCAGAACCTCCCTGTGGAGGCAGATAACTAGGTGAGGACCCCGAGGGCTGGGACTCGTTAACTCTGGGCTGGGATGTTGGCTGGGGAGGATCAGGATGCTCTGGGAGCCACTGGCTGAGCCCCAGGAAGCTCAGCTCCATCCCTTGAGTGCCCCCGTCCCCAGTGCACATAGCCCCCCACGGTCCCCCCCAGCACTGTGCTCTGTGTGAGATGTTCCCCACCTGCTTCCCAGGGTGTCACAGCTTCACCCCATGAGCCAGAGGTGCCCATTTGTGGGGATTCTTTGGGGCAGAACTTTGCCTGTGGAAGCAGCTCATGGCAGCACCCATCCCCTTGGTGCCAGCTGCCACCTCCTCGGGTGCCCATCCTCCCTGCACAGCCCTTCCAGCGTGCAGCTGCACCATGGAGAAACAAGGAGCGCTGGCTTTTTTTAATTAATTTTGAAGAAACAGATATTTTGATCGTCAAGTCAATCTTGGATTATTTTGGGCGAATGCATTTTGACAGATCATTATTTTGAAGGGATCATTTAACCAAGCCTAATTGCCTCTGTGTCACAATTAGTCACTCGGGCTGAGGAGGAATTGGTGCCGCCATCATTTTGCATCGGGAGCCAGTGACTAAATCTAATGAAAGTGTTTGAATCAGAACTTTTATGTACGTACATCCATTATGCTGTTAAATTGGCCATATCACCTCGTGAGGATGGAGGGCACCATGTGTGATCCTGGCGGTGCTGCACGGGGAGGTGAAGTGCTGAAGCCGAGGGGAGGGTTCATAGAATCATAGAATGGCTTAGGTTGGAAGATGATCTATTAAGATCATCTTGAGATGATCTATTTCCAACAACCCTGCTGTGAGCTGGATTGCCACCCACTAGGGTTTGGGGAGGAGACAGAGATGCTCAGAGGACAAGTGATACAGTGCTTTTGCACAGGTTTTGGGGATGCTCACTACGGTCTGGTTAACCTGGCAGGGCTGGTGGGCTCCTGCCTGCAGCACAGTGTCAGGGAATGCAGGGAAATGCCCAAAGGTCTGTGACAGGGAGAGGCTCAGCCATAGAATTGTAGAATTGTTTGAGTTGGAAGGTCATCTGGTCCACCTCCTCTGCAATGAACACTTACAGCCAGACCAAGGCGCTCAGAGCCTGGTCCAGCCTGAACCACCCGCAGATCGATGGTCCAACCATCCCCAGTCCAACCATCCCTGCATCCATGCATTGCCCAGTGGGGTCACCTTGAAAAGCAAAGTGATGGAGATGGGAGAGCGGTGGGAAGGGAAGCTGGAGGCTGGAGGAGGACACACTGCAGTGCTTGGGTACCACAGGCATTGGGATGCTGCAGTGATGCTGGAGGGCAGCAGGGCTGTGTGGGTACTCACCCACCAGCTCTCAGAGCCCACACTTCCAAAGTTTTTCTCTTTGTCAGAAAACATTCAGTCCGACAGCCGAGCATGGCAGGCGAGCAAAGGAGCCAGGAAATGAACTTCTCCATGAAGCAAAAATCAAACTGACTCATTTGTTTTCAAGGTTTCCCACCCCAGAGAAATGAAAGACATAATCATACAGGGAAATAGGAAGATAAATTGGGTGTTATTTCAAGTATCGCTGGCTCACATAGTTTTATTGTGATGTGTGCAAGAATGGGCACTTGTTCTAAAGCTCTGTTTTTCTAGATTCAGAAGGATTCTTGCGACTCTAAGTTTTTAGTAAAGAAAAGGACATTTTATGCTTCATAATCATGGAAAACAGCTTGAAAATCATGGCCTGAGGTTGACTGCAAAAGTTCAGCAACCAAGAAGCAAGTACAGAGAACTCGATGGGCACATTTCTGCTGATGGCCCCACTCCTGTTCTGAGCAAGAGAAATCTGGCTGTATTTCCCAGCAGCAATGGAGGACACAGCATGGGCAGGACAGCAGATTTGGGGGACAGGTTGGGTAAAGCGTGCATGACTTGGAAAGCTGTGCAGCTCCTCCGCTGGGGGGATGTGGGGCCAACACCAAACTTCTCCATGCTCTGGGGGACACCACGTATCTGAATCCAGTGAGGTTTAGGGAAAGGGAGTGAAAAGGAGACAGGACCCTTTGGGCACAGTTAAGGTCAAATCAGACCATTTCTCGTCTCCATCCACTCCCAGCGTCGGGGGTCCCAGCACAACGGGACCCTTGTGCTTTGCTGGCTGTTTTGTAACTATCTGTGATCAATGACAGAGCCACGAGATGAACAAACCCTGAACGATTGCTAACACTCTGCCTTGCAGAGCCATGTTCCCTCTTCGTTAACGATTCTTAAATCCCTCCCAGGACCACAGCCATCTCCTTGGTGTGGAGAGGCAGTGCTGGCTGGGGTCTGGTTGGTGACAAACCTCATGGTGAAGGCAGAGCATGCAGGGCTGTGCCTTGCCCCTCTCCTCCTCTCATCTCCTCCCCTATAGCCCTGTCAGTTTGCTCAGCAGCTTGCCTGCCCCTGGTCCTGCCTTATCTTCCTGCGATATGTTTTCTGGGGAGGGCAGCTGTAATCTGTCATTCCGAAGCTTCACACCTTTAGAATTTCTGAAAAGAATAGTGGGAAGAAAGAAGGAACTAGGGATTTAAGAAATAATCCCACGAGGCTTTGTGGACATTTTCAGCTTCTATTTTGTCTAGGCAAAAGTTAGAAAGAGTCAAAAGAAACAAAGCAGTATTCAACAGAGAGAAGTGGAACTTTGCGATACGTCCACGCTCCCGGGATGGTTTTGGACCAGAGCTCCATGCTGCAGAGGCAGCCCAGCCTCCAGCCAGTAGAGCAGCACCCAGCCCCATCACCACCTGTGCCTCCCAGCACTCCCACCTGCTTTTTCAGACTGGAATTGTCTGAGTTCTGCTGCCAGCCCTGTGCTCCCTCCTCTGTGAGGTCAGGGCATGCTCTGCACTGAGGGAGTCACGCAGTGCTGTGCAAAGAGCTCTTCTGCTTTATCCTCTGCCCAACTGGTTGATGTCCCTGTGTAGGTGTCTGTCCCCCAAAGTGCCCCCCCTCCAGCCCAGCAGTTACATCTCCTCCTTGTTACCCTGTCCCCGGGGTAGCTGAGAGCTGTGGCTCAGAGACCTAAACCCTGCAGGGAGCAGGGATGTGCTCAGCTGCAGGCAGCCGGGAGGGGTTTGTCTCACTCCACTTGTTCTCCTTGGTTTGGTGTCCTGTGGTGAAGTGAAGCTGAGGGTCCATGGTGGATCTGATCTGAGGGATGGCCCTTCCCAGGGACAAGCATTTCCCCTCTGCAGGAGGGGCAGAAGCTTGCTGGGAGGCGATGGGCACCCAGCTGATGGGCTGGGATCTGTGCCTTGTGTTCAGGCCCCTGGCTGCTCGCTGGATGTCTGCGTTTGGCCAGGGGGATCCCACGCAGCTGCCTGGCTTGGCACTTTTCCTGCCAAGAAGCACACGAGCTGCTCGTGCTCTGTGCCGCACTCTGCAGATGGCAGCAGCCACCCCTGGCTTTTGCCCAGGGTGAATCACTGTGTTGGCAGGGAGCAGGCCAGCCCAGCTCTGGCTTGCTCTCTGCTGTGTCTCCCAAGTGTTGGAAAGCTTTGGTGCTCATCAGCAGCTTTCTATGGCCTGGGGAAGCCAGAGAGAGGCGGGAGGGGTGGGAAGGGGTGTAGATGCGCTGCTGGCAGCCTCCAGCCTTGTGCTGCCTCCATAGGGAGCCCCCCCAAAGAGGACTGGTGGCAGAGGAGGGGATTGAGGTGCTTCTGGCCATAGCTGCAACGTGGGCAGAGTCCTTTCAGGCCCCTCCTGGGGCTGTCCCAAGGAGCCCTCCTCCCCATGCCCATGCAACAGAAGGCAGAGCTGAGGCTGCCCGGGGTTTGCTGCAGCTATGGGGGCACAGATGCAAAATGGAGTCCCGGGGCTCCTAGTTAGGGCTCTGGGCAATGCAGCAGCAGCACAGGCCCTGGCGTATGCAGGGCGGCTGCTTTGGAGAGAAACCTGAAGGCAGTTTCAGGGCTGGTATTTCCTGGCTTGCAGCCACTAGAGGCTGCCCTGCTCCAGCTCCTGAGCCTCTGCTCGCTGGGGTTTAAGCACTAAGAGGAGCTGTGAGGAAAAGCCCTGAGTCTTATTTTGCCTTTCTTCTGCAGGTGGATCGGATGGGCATCCCCACAACCTGGGTGCTCAGGGAGGGAGACTGTGTCCCTGCGGAACGTTGGGGAAACTGAGGCACGGGGAGCTGTGTGGGGATGGCAGCTGATGGCAACGCAACCCTCTCGGGCACCTGTCTTGGTGTCACAGGCAGCGCCAGGTGCCAGGTCCCTGGGCAGAAGCAGTAGCATGGCGGGGAGTACCCAGGGGCTGGGCAGGCACTGTCTGTTATTCCTCTATTTTTCCTTTGATCCCACTCATTGCTGCCATTTGCTCTTCCCTTTTCTCCCTGCCCTACAGAGGCTGTCATAAATCTCAGTTCGTGCCCTGCAGCTGGCAAGCTGCTCGGGTGATGTAAACGGGTGCAGCCATCATGGCCCTGGCACTGACAGTCCAGGTGAGCATCTGCCCCACAGTCCTTATTTCATTGCTATCAAAGCCCAAACATTGCTTCCAGTGCTCGGAAATCGCTGCCTTCTATCACACTTGCTCTTTGGCAGACTGATTTGTTGACAAAGACATCTTCGTTTATCTTCTCAGTGCATCCGCTGCAGCCGGATGCTCCTCTGACCCCCACGTTTTCAATAATCTTTTTCCTTCTTCCCTCCAGCATCAGAAAGCCTCTTATTCATTTGAGAGATAAGTGTTTATATACGTGTTGGTGAGGAAAACTTAATCAATAACGCCCGTGAATAACATCTCTTTGTGTTTTACATCCACCACTGTTTGCTGCTTCTATTTTTTCCAGGCAGGTTTCACATTCTGCTTCTTTTTTTTTTTTCCTTCCAAAGTTCAGTTGTTGAGGAGAGAAAACTCAGAGCACAAGCTGTCATTCTCGAGGCACACCTGTCTCACAGCCCCTATTCACAGCAGCAGAGACCTGGGCATGGGTAGGAGGATGCTTCCCCTGACCCCTGGGGTGATGTGGCTGCTCCCCACAGGGTCTGCTCGGTGCCTGCACAAGGTGAGCACCATGGAGATGTGCGTGTTTGCAGGGAGCAGCAACAGGAAACTAATGGACCATGAAATTATCCAAGAAAGGGGAAGAAGATAAAAAGCAGCTGTTAGAGCAGACTGCACCGCATCCACAGCTTGGATGTGGTTTCAGCCTGCTTAATGTGGAGGTGAGCGAGATGCAGTGCTGCATGCAGAAGGGCTGCGAAGGGCTCTTGGCAGGTTATCTGGTGACCTCGTGTGAAGCCATGTGACTGCCCTGGCATCCCGTGAGGAAGGGTTATTGCATTAAGGAAAACATTCAAAAGAAAGGCTTTGGAGATTGCTAGCCTGGGTTACAGGGGAGATGGGAATAGTCACGAGCATCCTCGTGGTGGTGGAGCGCACTGAGCCAGCAAGCTGCATCCCAGGGGTTCTCAGAACGTGCTGCTGAACTGCGTGCACACCAGCTCCTTCCCTTTGTGCTGGAGCTCCCGCGGTGATGGAGGAACTCAAAAAGCCAGAGCACAGCTGTCTGGGGCCAAACCCGACAGCGGGTGATGAGGGAGATGACCCCAGTAGAGCAGCATCAGCCCCCCATGTCCCTGCTGCTGTAAGGCCCAAGCTGGGAAATGGAGGCATCTGCAGGAATTTGGGCTCTTTTGGAAATGTATTTTTTTTTTTCCCCCCCCCAGCAGAAAGTCTGGTGAGAACATATGTTTGTTTCGAAGCCAGGGAAAACCCCTCTGACTTTCATTTATTCGCATCTATTCAAAGCCCAAAGCTCAGGGCTTCGGCTTTTTGGAGCATCTGCTGGCATTCCCACGTTTCTCAGCTCACAGAGGGGAATTGTCTGGAGGGAAGCAAGTGTCCATCTGATGAAAAAGCTGCAGTCTCTGCACCCATCTGGGAGCAGAGCACCACCACCTTGCTGTGCAGCCCTCCCACCCCGCTGCAATTCCACTGTGCTGTGCCAGCCCCATCCTTGCTTCCCCAGGGCACATCCTCGCAGGGCATTTTTATGCCCCTAGAAACAACTGGAGAGGGGATTTGGAGTGATAAGGTGAAGATCTGAGAGATCGGGAGGAACCTCTAGGGCTGTTGCGTGCTACTTTAATCTGGGTAGTAATTCAATTTCTCCGGAGCGATGTCAGCTCTCCACTGGCTGAGGATCTGAAATGTGTTTGCTGAGTTAATTCGCTTGCAAACATGAGATAATTGAAACCAGCTCTGCAGATTAAAAGCTACCTGGGAGAATGCAAGCGCACGCGGAAGGGCAAACCCCTCTGAACTAGAGGACAGCGGCCATGCCCCTGGGTGCAGCTGAGCTCCCCTCCCCTCGTGGTCTCATTTGCTTGAGTCCAGATAGGAACAGGACCAAGGATTCACACCAGCAAGGAGCTGAAGCCACACACACCCCGCTCTGCCCTGCCGATGGAAAGAAAGTTACACTAAAAAGGCCTTTTACCCAGATACTTAATTAAAATAATATTGAAACAAGCAAAACACACTGTGTGCTAAGTGCGCGGTCACAGCTTCCCACAGCTCATTTGCAAGAGTGCTCAATAATGGCTGCGGGTAATTATTTTTTAATCAGTCGGTGTAAAGCACGATTGGCATGTTAACAAATGGGGCTGATTTCTTCTTGCTCCAACGGGGTGAGATCGCGGGCAGTGCAGCATCCTTGGCACAGCTGAATCCTGCATCTTCGTGGGGCTGTGCCCAGCATTTGGGCATTGGAATCTGGGAGACTTAGGGTTGCTCTCTCCTTCATTAGTGGAGATGCCACCAAAACTCAGATGGGGTTTCAAGGGCAAGATCAGCGCTCCCAGCCTGTGTGAATACCTCACCCTTCCTAACCGCCCTGGAAGCCCAGCATGGCCCAAAGGCAGGGCAGCCCAGAAACAGTGCAATGGGGCTATTCACTCCATCTTTAAAAGCCACATGTCCATTTACTCAGACTGCTTAGGCATGTGGGCCATGAGCCCTCCTCTCCAAGGTCTCTGCCTTCCTCCCTGCTCCAAGGACAAACCCATTGAGATCTGAAGGATGGATCTCATCAATTCCATCTTTTCCTTCCCCCTTTTGTCAGCCCTACTTTGGCTCTCCAAGGCCCCCACGTTCCCGACAGTGCTCGAGTAACTTTGAACATTAATAATTCTGCTTGTTCTAAAAACACACTGTGGGTGCCATGAAAATTAATGAAGGAGCCTATGGAAATCAATTTCCTGCTGCAAAGCTCTGGAGGGCCATGTATTGTGGGCCTTCAGTGGTTATTTTGGGCAGGCAGCATTTCACATCCTTGCCCAAAGACTGAACCTTCCTGGGCTTCTGCTATGAAAAGATGCTCCTTGTTTGCTTGCTGTGCATTTCCCACCTGTTTTACAAGGTGCAGCAGCCTCACTCCATTCCTGCTGCTGTGCCTGTGCCTTCATGGGCTCACAGGATCCCATTGTCTTGGAAGTTCCTCACTTGGGGAATTTGTTGTCATCACTCCAAGGGTGGCCCCAAAGATCTCCAGATGAGATCTTGGCTTGCTGGCAGCTGGCTTCATGTGGCCCCTGGATTCCCACGAGACTGTGTGGGCTCCTCTTCATCTCTTCTTTCCATCTGCTTGATTTGTTTCATTAAGTCGCAAAATTGCAACTGACACATTCCTCCCACAATGGAGTTGTTTTTCGGGGTGCAAAGAAATGGCTTGTCACACCACCCAAGCACTGTAGCTATAATTTTCCCATCTGTGCAGATGTGCCTGTGCCTCTGGAGCTGCAGCACTCACACAGTGACAGAGAGCCTTCCATACGCCTCCTCCCAATGCCTTCGCTGCAGCATGCTGCCAGGGGTGAGGAATGGGGTTTTCCCATCCTTTTGGTGCATTACTCTCCATTTTCCATTGAATTTATTTTCCCTGGTGTTGCTGATTGTGACTGGTTCCATGGGTGCAGTGGGGTCTCATGTTCTTGCTTCTCTGCAGAGCCCCAGTACAACAACCCTGTGAGAGCAGTATGGTCATGGCAGGGGAATGTCAAGGTTCAGCTGAAGGCTGCTCCCACCAGGGTTGGCTTACAGATCCCATTTGGAGCCATCACCCCTTCAGTTGGGTCTGAATCCACCTCCACCAGCAGCAGATGACCTCTCCATCCCCTTTCCTCCTTTACTTTCCATCCCCCGAAAGAGACTCATGCTGTTTCCATCCCCTTTCCCAGTCCCAGGCTGCCCTGATTGGTATCCAGGCTTTAAATTTCACCACCCTTGACCACTTTAAGAAGTGAAACCATTCTGCCTTCTCCCCATTACCCTCTGCTCTTCTCTGTAAGGAGATTATGAGCTGGAAGAAAGTAAACACCTNAAAAAAAAAAGGAAGAAAAAAGGTAATGTTGAAATAATTGCTGTCAGAAGAAGATACATTTCTCCGGCTCGCCCTCTGCTCAGCGTGGGGTGGTGGCTGCCGGGGCTGGGAGCATTATGGTACATTAGCCTCTGCATGCAGTGCTGGCTGCCTTGTTTATTATTTTAATTTCCAAGCCTCTAGCAGGGGTGGGCGGTGCTGAGGTGACAGCAGGGATGAGATCTTCTCCTTGCTGTGCCATGGGGATGGGTAGAGGCATCACTCTCCGTGCTGCCATCCCCACGGGGCTGCAGGGATGGACACCAACACCCTATAATGAATGGGGCAATTCCGCCTCTTCTCCTTGAAAGCCTATATAGACTGGAAACTCTGAGCTCTGCTTCTGTGGACACCATGGGGGCTGGGATATCACGTCATCCCAAGCTGCTTCATTCTGCTTGCTCCAGCAGAGCTCTCTTGCTCACAGAGCTCAGTGTTTGGGTGAGCAGGAAAGCTTTTCCCCTTCACACAGCAGCCCGTTCTCCCCAGGTGAAAACAAAGGTGGGAAAATGAAGTTTCCAGCCACCTCTGCTCGATCTGGTGCTGGTGGGTGTGTTTGTCTGGGTTTTGTTTTAATGTCTGCAGAAGATGAGGGCAATTTTCGAAGAAAGAAATTACTTTGTAACAAAAGGAAAACGAAAGAGAGAAAGTGGGTTTTTGTGCTCAGGGTGCCAGGACCCTGTGGGATGCTGGAGACAGCTGTGATGCTAACACAAGTGCCAGGACCCTTGTTGGTTGTTCTGCTCTGCCCAATCCCCACACCGCTGTCTGCTCACATCTGTCCCCCTCCACTGCCTGGAGAACAAGATAAGAAGCTCAGCAGGTTGATTTCTTCTCTAAAAGCTATTTGCAAACATCAATGTGAAGTCTATTTGCATACATTCAAGGACCAGAACAGTTGAGCTGAGTTCCACTTACCTGATGCACTGTTAGGAGAATCCCCCAAGCCCTGGCAGCTCAGAGGGAACACACGCAGCATCAGATGATGGGTGAACATTGGGTTCCCTCATAGCATTTCCTACCCTGGTTCTGGTACCAATGCAACTTTACAAATGGATGCTCTCCATGGGCATCAGAGATGTTTGGCAAACAGCATTTACCTTTACAGAGCTGAAAAGGAGAAATAAAGTAAAGCAATCCTACACATAAAAACTTGATTTCTGATGAAAAGCTGAAACTGGAAGTAAAAAATACCCACCCCTTTCTTAACTCCATTCCAGCCCACATGGTCTGAGAGCAGGGTCAGGCAGCTCTAGCTTTGACACCTGCCCTCTACCAAGCTGGTGATCTGCTGTGGGCTGCCAGGGGTACCACTGTACCCACCCAAACTGTCTGGTGCTCAGTGCCTGGAAAAGGGACTTACAGATCCTGCTGAGAAAGGTGCAGATCTACAGCACGCAGCAGTGCTGCAGGGTGTAGGACAGAGCAAGCACTGCAGGTGAGAAGGTCAATAAAAGGAGCAGGGTGACTGCAGATAATAAGCAGCACATGGAGAAATGCTAACTAACAAAGAGTGCTGCTGATCTCATTAACTGCCTGCTCCCATCAGCTGGAATGAGGGAAAAAACTACTCAGTCTGAATATTAGTTTCAGCTTATCCAAAAGAGCCTGACACGAAATGCAAACCACAAGCAAAGAGGGATGAAACAATGCGAGTTTATCTCTTCTCACTGTGGTATTATTACACGAGCCAAGGCTGGGACGTGGGAGCGAAATGCTACAGACACAAACCCAACCTCGCAGTCTGACCACACCATGGTGCTTGTGATTCGAACCTGTTTCAAACCCAGAAGGAGCTCAGCCTTTGTTGGAGTGGAGCTGAAATTTGGAAAGATGCAATCAAATCACATGGCCTTGCCAGGTAGCTGCCACTTAAAAATAAAATATGTTTCCATTGAAACATGGGGGAAAGGGAGAATTTCCAGCAAATGTATTAAGGTTTGCAGATCCTGAGCCTCTGTCTCGCATTCTGTACAAAGCCAGGTAATTGCAGAGAGGAGCTGCAGCCGCTGTGAGTGATCTGAGACCAGAAACCAATTTGGATTTTGCTTTTTAGAGCTAATGGCGAAGGGGTAGGTTTTGCCATTTCTAGTACAGTGTTTTCCAGGTATGTTGTCCAACTTTTTTCTTCCAAATCTCTTGAGTGGTCCATAATGAGCAATCATAAAAGGCTAATCTCATTAAAAGGAAAATCTCCTCATTCATTTAATTCTTAAATCTCTTTCTGTTGGGAGGGAATATTTAAATGAGCTTCCTCCCATTATAGAGTTACTTCTACATCTGCTTTCCATCACAGTCAGAACAGAGCAGGGGCACGAGGTGCTGTTACTTCGTTCTGTGTCACAGCCACCGTTTTCCTTATATATGGAGTATCATCATTTTGGAGTGCTGGAAGCCAGGGAGAGAACGACCAGCAAGAGGTCACTCGTTCTGCTCCACAGTTCCAACAGGGACCATAAAGTTTCATTAATGACCACTGCAGCCATAAAGGCACCCACGCATTTTACCCATTGGCTAATAAAATCTTTATGGTATTTAAGGAGACTCTTCTGTTTTTTAACATCGAGATGCCTGTCGGGTTGTGGAAGCAGGATCCCAGAGAGGGACTGGTGTCTGGCTCCCCAGAAGTCCCAGCTGGGCAGGGGTATGCTGGAAGGTGATGGAGGGACCCGTGGCACCTGGAGCTTGGTGACAAGCTGGCGAGGGCTGCGTGCAGCACTTCGTTATCTGGGCCGCACAGCCGCCAGCTGCAGCCTGCAGCCGGGTAGCGCTCCATTGTCTGGGCCGCGCTCATCATCGTGCCTTTCTCCCTCCCTTATCGGCCGCCCTCCGCCCCCGTGTTCTCCGGAGACAAAGCTGCACCTCCACGGCCTCCCCAGGGCAGGATCCAACCCCACCGTGTGCTCAGCAGAATGAAGCCACCCCACAGTGAAGCTCCAAGCTGCAGGAGCCATAGGGTGACATGGAATTCAGAAATCAGCCCCAGATAACGTGCCACCCAAATGCCATCATGCTAATGGGGCTGTGCCAGCGAAGTATGCTGCCTCTATCTCCATCCTGTGTGTCACCTCCGTGACAACCTGTCTCTCCTCAGCACCAGAGATACATATTTTCCCTAGAAATTAGGGAAAATCATGCTAATGTTTTAATGTGAATGGTTAAAAAGAGTCAACCTGCTGACATATCCTCTCTCGTCCCACCACCGCCCTCCCACTGAGCTCACATTGCCTTTGGAGGTAACTCCACATTTTTGGGCTTGATCCTCACCATCCTGTCCCCTCTCCAACTTTCCAAAAGGAAATTTCCAGACGTTGTCCTGGAGGGATGGAAAACATCTTGTTAAGGAGAGAAAAAGTGAATAGAGGGTTTGTTCAAAAAGAGAAACTTCAGCATGATGGGGACATTGTTTCAAATGTCAAGTTGCTGTTAAAGTTTAATGCATATTATAGCATTGGATCACCTGTAAGGATGCCAAAGCATTCTGTTAAGCACAACCCAGCAGGAGATCCTCGCCTGCCTCTTGGCTGCATCCCAGGCTGGGAGGCCCCTGACTCTTGCACGTCAGCCTGGGCTTCCCGTGGAAGGTGAGTTCCCAGTGCACGTGTGCTAGGATGACCTCAGGACGTGGCCAGCATCAAATCCGGGACCTGGACCAAGATGCTGCCAATGGTTTCCATGGCAGTGAGCCAGGAAAGAGCTGGCTTTTTGGTGGGGCAGGCTCCTGGTGATGAGGAGGTCTGGCTCCTGACAGCACACCAAGTCTTGGTCTCGCCATGCACCAGGGTGTGGAGAGGGGGCTCTCTCTGCTTCAGAGAGAGTACCAGAGCTTGTTAATTAACAAATTTCCACCCTTGTGGGGCTGTGGAAGATCAGGATGGATGATGCAATGAAGGCTGCTGGTGGGATGCAGAAATTTGTGTGGTATCCTGGGACAGCAGCACATCCTCCCTTGCTTGGGCCACTGTGAAGAGATCCAAAGTTGGAGGCCAAGTGGGGTCACCTTGTCAAGGTGGATCACTACCGAGGTGCCAGGAGGTCACCTGACAAAATATCATAGAATCACAGAATCATAGAATGGCCTGGGTTGGAAGGGACCGCAAGGACCATCAAGTTCCAAACCCCCTGCTGCAGGCAGGGCCACCAGCCCCCAGATCTGGTACTAGATCAAGTTGCCCAGGGCCGCATCCAGCCTGGTCTTGAATGCCTCCAGGGACAGGGAATCCACAACCTCTCCGGGCAGCCTGTGCCAGCACCTCACCACACTCTCAGTGAAGAAGCATTTGTGAAGTTTGGGGCATGAGTGACAAGCAATAAAAAGCCCCATCACGGTCATTTTATTCAGAGCTTAAGCTCTGGTCCTTTTTAGTTTTTATTTAATTATTTTTTATTTATTGCTTATTATTCTTCCTAGAAGAAAACCCTTTCTTGCAGTTGAAATGAGTTCCGTTTCCAAATTTTGAGACCCAGATCTCTTCTTCCGGTCCTGATTCATTTAAATTTAAAATTTAATGGAGTGGTTCTTGATCCTAGGACAAAAACATGTTTGGAGTTTTGTTTTCTAGGAAGTGTCGAACAGAGCATAATAAATAAGTACAAAATGAAATAAAACTGAAGAAATACCATGAACAGCATATTCTTATTAGGAGATATTCCAATGATGCTTTCATTTTGATATCAGCAGGGAGCCACTGTTAAAACAGTGGCCTTAATAGAAAAATCACTGTGGTAAAGTAGACCTTTTTCTTCCTCAGATCAGCTCCCTCTATATAATTTGGAGCACAAAATACTGACTTCAGGTGCAAAAAAAAAAAAAAACAACTTGGAAAATGGGTTTGTTTCCTTTCGCCGAAAATGCTGACTTTTAATGAAAAAAAGAACACATATATGAAGAAAAATTCCATTGAAAAGTGCAGAAAATATTTTGAATGAAAATTAACCAAGACTACAAAAGGTCTGATGAAACCTGCAAGTGTTAGTTCCATTTTTGAGTGGAAAGATGTGATTTATTTGGGAGAAATACTGCAATGGTATTTAATCAAGCTGTCCAGTTCTCAGCAAAGTGACACAGCAAAAAGTAACACCTACCCAGACAGTGGCAACAAATCCTGGCCAAGACCTTTACCAGAGCTCCACATCAAGGAAGGGTGCTGCATAGTCGAGCCTGTTCCTAAATCCTCAGGGCTGGAAGANAGGGTGGTGGAACTAACCCTGCCTGTCAGTTCTCCCTAATCCCGAGGATGCAGGAACAGCTGGGGCTGTTGCTTACATTCATTTCTTCTGAGAGCAAGAGTGCTCACGAAGATGCTATTTTTTCCATGCACACAGCTTTCTGGGTGCTATTTTTGCTGTGTTGTCTGATCTGCTGTGATGGCATGATGATATTCCCATTCTTTCCTTTATAGCATCCTCCCTGAAAGGGTGCAGACATCCACAGCTACAAGCTTGCCTTCCCCACTTGGTAGGGAGGGAAACCAAGGCAGCGGGATGAGCTGTCAGGCAGCCGTGGTTCCATGGGGAAATGAGGCAGCTGCAGGAACTTAGCTCTGGGCTCAGGGCTCTAGCAGCAAGGCCATCCTTCCCCTCTGAACTGGGCCACTTGGAGCTGCCTCCATGGCTTATTATGTACAGGATTTTTGTCAGACGTACAAAGTAAATTAGCCCCACATTCACAGCCATAATCACCTACCAATGATCTCATGCGTGTGGCACAAAGGGAAAGGATCTGCATGGGATTCTGTTCTGCAAGTATAATCCGCCCATAGCCTCCTCGTTAATTAGCTCCTCTCAAGCATCCAATCTGTGGCAATTATAGCAATCAAAAATGCATTCAGCCCCCCACCCCTCTGCTCCCCATCAGCACCTGACAAACCGGCAGCGCATTATCCCGAACAGCAGCGAGCGCACGCGGATAGGACACAAACCTCGAGACTCATCCCCCACAGTGCCAGTCCTGATACTCGGCCCTGCATACCAGGAATTATTAAAAAAGAAAGAAAAGGAGACAGAGAGAGACAGATTTCAATTTTCTCCCATAGTTTCAGAAGCCCATAGAAAATGGAGTGAAAGATGCTATTTAGCCCCTTGGGCTCAATTGGCTTCTTCTTCTTCTTTTTTGCTGATGTCAATGGAAAAGTGAATCTCTCTTATTTTTCATGTTGTCTGATTGAAAGCGCTGCTCGGATGAGAGGCCCAGGTGGGCTGAATGCCCGGGGTGATTGCTGCATTGTGCTCTCAAAGGAGCACTTTGTGCGAGCTGCGGGGAGACGCGGGGGGACTCGGGCAGTTGCAAGCACAGCCCCGTGCTGAGACCCGCAGGGAGCTGCAGCTCCTTCCCCCGCCCTGCTTCCACGGCTTCTGCTCCCAGCTGTGCATGCGGGAGCAGCTGAGGGGGGGAACCCAGTTTGAAGATGAAGTCAAAAGCAACGCACTTCTTGGGGAGCATCCCCAATCTGTACCAGGGAGCAGAACCCTGTGAGGGAAATCTCCTTCTTAGCTTCCTGAATGGATGTTTTCTTTGCTGCCCAAGACAAAGTGGCCTAACATCCACCCTTGGGGCTTGGATTGGGCTGTATTGGGAAAGGCTCTCAGCCGACTCCTGCTCCCCTGACCTGCTGGTGTGGGAGGGCACCAGCCCTGGTGGTTGTGCTGTGCCGGGCCCTGTAGGCTGCATGGTGCTGCCATGCTTTCAGCTCTGACAGTGGGAGGAAGTGAGGCAGGGTGAGAGGTGGCCCAATAAACATGGGCTGAGCTCAGGGGCTGCCATGTCTGATAGTACTTGTCCCTGGTCTCCTCCAAGGTCCTCGCAGAGAGGACAGCATTGCTCTGTTTTTGCAGACACAGTGTGCCCCTCTGATGTCCCAAACTCCTCTGCTGTGCTCTGTCTTGAAAATAAATGTCCACTGACCCACACCCATGTCAGCTGCACATAGCGTATGTGGGCTTGAGGGTGATGAGCTGCAGGGAGAGCACCTCCACCCCAAACACCTCCTGGATATCCCCATGGCTGAACCCTGCCCTCTTTGTCCATCTCAGGGCTTCCTGCACGGCAATCAGCTCTGCAGGCTGCCGGGATGAGGGTGAGAGGGGTGCAGAGCTGGGGCCGAGTGTAGCTGCACGGGCTGTAGGGCTGCACCAGTGCTGGGCCTTCAGCATGGGGACGGCTGGAGAACGAAACTAATTAGTATATATGGAAATAACGGGAATATTAGCTAAGCTGTTCTTCAGCTTCCCTTTTCCCTTCCTGCTTTCTTTTCTTTCCTGAGCCAAAAAAGCTGGTTTACATTCTAATGACTTTAATTACCTCACGAAAATGTGAGCGGATGGGGAAGCGCTGCCACCAACAACGCTTTAATGGTCGACTGAACGCAATTTGAATTAATTTGGAAGTGATGGCTATTAGCCCTAATACTCCAGGGCCTGTCTCGCTGGCACTGCCGTGACTTCCCATGCCCCTAACAGAAGTTTCCATGCAGTGCTGCTGTAAAACCGCTGCCCTGTCCCTGAGCTGGTGGCATGGGGACACCCCAAAGCTGTGACCTGAGAGCAGATGGGTGCGGATGGGAGCTCAGTCTCAGCAACTGGAGATGTTTCCTTGCTCACAGTAAGGAGAGTGAGGATTTCCCCCTTCTTATTGTCTCCTGGGCATTAACTTTATTTCACCTTGTTACATGTTCCCCTGGCATTCGATCCTCATCTGTTTGGAAAACTGGAAGAGAAACAGCATCTTGGGCAGCACCACGACAAAAGCTCCACAGCCAGGGCTGAAGCTCCCTGAAAGGAGCCCTTCTCTCCAGCCCCAGGATGGAGCACAGCCCCAGCCCCGGCTGCCCTGGGCTTTCCCCTCCCTCCTCCCATGTGTCCCACCAGGGACAGGCCAGGATGTTGCAGCATCCCCTGTTAGTACCTCCTGGGGCTGTGTTTGCAGCAGTTGCCTGGAGCAGTCTGTGCAGCAGGAGCTGTCACCGCTCCCAATTCCTCCCCATCCCCGCTGCTCTCAGGGTGAGCAGTGAGAGATGTGACTTCTGCAGGCGTCCCTCTGCCCCTGATTTGCACCCGGCCCAGCCCTAACACCACAGCCACAGCCAGGATCTGGCAGGTGTTAATGAAGAGCCTGAAGGAGAAAGAAATTACAGTCATCTTTCGCTTTGTGTCGTTTCCTCTACCCACACCGAGCTCCCTCCTCCCTGTCTCGCACGCTGACTTTCCTTCTCATTGCAAACTCTCTCTCCAGGGATGGGCTTTCTTTGATCCGTCTGCAGCCAAATCCTTGCAAATGCCATCAGCTCTACTGGCTTCCAAATCTGTCATGCAGGAACAGGCTGAGAAGCTTGCCACTGCTTTGGATTTCACGGCCCCTTCCTGAGCTTCAGGTGGGAAGAGCACTGTCCCTCGAAGAGACACGTAGCCCCAGCACCTCTAGCAGGGGCTGAGCTCCATGAGCTGAACAGATGCATCCACCCCAGTGCTGAGGAGAGCAGGGGGTCCACACTGAGATTTTGGGTGCCCCAGAGCTCGCTGTGCCAGGGGAGCCCCAGCCCCGCAATGGGCCATACCTGAGCACAAAGAGCAGCACAGCATTAACATTCATCCGTGGGTGCTGGCAATGGGCTGATTGCAGCCTGCGAGGGAGATAGCAGACAGCTCACGGCACGGACAGCTTTCTGAGGTATAAAAGAGATTATTGTATATCTAAAATACAGACTTTGAGAAATGTTTTCTTGGCTCCAAGAAGAAAAGCTTCTTTATTTGTGGAATTAATTTGCATTTACTGTAGCTTGCATTAAAGTTACCCGATTCCTTTCATTCAAGGGACTTCTCTTTTGTTCACATGAAAGCAGGCAGATTAACCATCTGCAACGCACGTGTTCCTCCTGCTAATTGCTTACGGGATGCTCCACTTTCCACTCCCCAGAACGACTTCCCAAAGACTACACCAAAGTCACTGCAACTTGCTGGCAAGATACCTAGGGGGGAAGGCTCTGCGATGTGAAAATACTGAGAGACAGCACAGAGAGATGGATCCGGCACCTGATTCTGTGAACATCTTCTGCGTTACAACAGGGACCAAAGGCTGTGTCTGTCGGACACCGCTTCCCTGCTGGCTTCCTGAACAGGGATCACAGGGCAGTGGCAGGAGGCTTTGAGAGCTCCTGGGATGCCTATGGAGCACGTCACAGAGCATGGCAGCTCCCCCAGCACCCCTGCCTGGCCTGCTAACGAGAGCTGCTTGGATGCTGCTGCCACCCTCGCCCTGGTGGCATGGAGCCACGTAGGCTCTGGGGTGCCAGGTGCTGTACAGAGTAAGACTTCCCCTAAAACATATACAATCCATAAGTTCTGTACTAAAGACAGAGGCTGGAGGTCCAGGCAAATGGAGACCTGGCTACAGAAAGGTACTCCAGCACCTCAGCCTCTCACCGATGTCATGGAAGCCCCCAGGGCCACAGCAGAACTGGCACAGCTCCCAGTCGGGTGGCCCATCAACAAAAGGGGCATTTTCCCCTCTGCTGAGCAATGTCTGGGAAAAGCTGAGCAAGGCAGTGACTCACCCCAGCTCTGAGGTGGGAGGCATGAGGTGTGGGTGCACAGCATCACTGTGTCCTGCTCCTCACACAGGGCCAGGAAGCTGCTGAGTGATACTCGTGGTCTGCCCAGACCCTCAAAGTCCCTGCCAGGAGCTCCTGGGCACGCTGTGCCATGGCACGTGGCTCACAGGGCTGCAGGGCTGGGACTGATACATGCTTTATCTGAGTTCTGCTGATTGCCAGGCAGTTAAGCCAAGATAAAATAAGAATGAGTGATGCATCCAAGCAGAGGCTGTAAGAGCAGCCAATGTTTTCAAGCACTCAGAGGGAACTCTTCCTGTCCTCTGTTTCAAGTGGAAATTTGCATATTTTTATTTCCAAAAATGAAAATTCTGCTACATTCTGCAGGGCCGAAGTGCCACAGCTTATTGGGCTCCAAGGAAGAAAAGCAGCAGCCGTGGAGCTGGAGCTCCATGGGTCACCCAAACACTTTAGTACAAGTTTTCAACACCCGACATCATTAATTCCTTTGTGGGAAAGGAGAGCATCTCTCCTGAGAAGCTCAGGATGTAGATTTCATCTAAAGCACTACCTTGCCTCTGCACAAGGGGATTTGTAAAGAACAAAAGATTCAAATAATCCTCCTCATCTCAATAAAAGGATAAGACAAAGTTACAAGCAGTCTGGGGAAAATCTAGCCGAGCTCCAAATTTGTACAGGCAGCTTAAGCCAGGGAGATTAAACAGTTCTACAGACATAAGCACTCACGCCTCTCCAAATCGTTTTGTGGGCAGAGCACAGCGATGGCTTTTTGTAGGTTCTATGATGCTGCTGGCACTCTGCAGGGAAAAGCCATCCAAATTCCTTGATTTCCTCCCTGTGCACAGATCAGCCCCTGGCTGGCACAGTCCAGCTTTTCCCCTCTGTGAGCAGGGAGCCCGGCCAAGCGCAGTGCCGCGTGCCTGGCTCACCGTCGGCTCCCCGGCGGGAGGGATAAGCGTGCCGGAGACACTCTGCTCAGTGAGTGCCCCAGAGAGACCGGCTGGTTCTGCTGGAAACGCTGCCGATTAAAGGTCTCCTCATGGTACTTAACTCAGATTCCATGGGACCTCCAGTGGACAGCTGACAAAGGATTAAAAAAGTTTTTCAGAACATCTCCACTAAGGGGTAACAAAGCTGCTGAAGCTCTGTGGGCTTCAGTGTCTGAGCACTGCTCAGCAAGGCTTGGTCTGTGCCTGTGCAGCAAAAGCCAGCAAGCTGCTCTTTGGCTTTTTTGTCCTGCCTGAAATCCTTCCAGAGGGCTGTGATGATGTGAGGTGTGCTGGAGCTTGGTGCAAGGACTGCAGGCTCCTGGCAGGGGCTGCCTTATGCCTGGAGCATGGGGAGAGTGTGGACACAGCCTTGACTTAATCTCAGTGAATTTAGACCTGGTAGAGAAGAAATCTGAACGTGTTCTAGGGAAGAAACTGGATACCTCTTTGTGGATGCTCAGCGTCTTACAGGATTCAGGATTCAGGGTGCATCCTTCGGGATGATTTCTGCTTTTAGAGGTTGTGTCTGTGGGCCTCTGGCCCTGTTGGGTCTCAGCCACACTCACAAGGCTGCAGCTGATTCTTTCATGCGGCAATTCCCTCACTTCTCACTGCATTTCCAAGTGAAATGTCCTCCCTTTGTCCGTGTTCTGCCACCAAGGGGCCAACACCAGGATGCCAGGAGCGGTGTTGGACCTCCCGGCTGTATAACACCAGGCTGCACAGCAGTGGGCCCTCCTGGCATGATGCTGCCCTGCAGAACAGACCCTGGCTCTGCAGCTCCGCTCCCAGCAGCAGCGAGGGCTCCCGCAGCAGCACAGCAGCTACTCCGAGTCCTCTGCCACAGCGGTGCCATAAATCTTCATCTCGATGCTCCAATTATCCCTCTCAGCACACGTCTGGCTTCAGAACCCCATCAGACAACTTCCTTACGTTCTACTAGCGACAGAGTCATTAAGCGCAGTCTGGTCACCCTAATTCGCTTAATAATTTGACATGGGCATTTTTTCACCTTTTTTATGCCCATACGGGGAGGTGATTATAATCAGGGAAGTGGCTTGGTTCAGATGACATAATTGGTTTTCATATTTATTCCCCCTCACTGATCTCAGTTCAAATGTGCTCGGCTCACAAGTCAAAAAGATGATTTCTTCTAATTATCAGTTCTGCAGAGCTCATCTCGGGCTCGGCGAATCCAGCTGTATCCTTTGTGCCTCAGCCACGCTGTCACCAAGAATAAAGTGTCTGCAATCAGGACGCAGTCACTCATGTTTTGTTGCTGATGTGCAAGGCAGAACGGAAGCGCGTTTGCCCCTCCGCTCTGCTGCTGGCTCTGTGCAGCCAAAAGGAGGAAACATTGTGCGTTCAGCCGGGACATGGCTGCAGGGCAGGGATGTGGGGAGCTGGAAGCTGCTGGCTGTGTGGGTTGGGGGTCACAGCAGGATCCTCAGCCTTTGCTGGCTCTTTCTTCCTACAGCCAGGAGGCTGCTCACACATATTTGTGGTTTTGGACTATGTCGCAGAGGCCATAAATGGGTTGATTGGCATTCAAGCAATCTATGTTGTCAATGCCTTGGACTTTTGACATTGAAACTGCAGTCTCTGCTAATTGAGTTCTTTCCAAACGTTCAGATCTTGCTTTTGTAGGCTGGGTCCAGATCATGGCTCTTGATGAGAGTACAGAGTTGGGCTCCTCTTGCCATGGGCGTGGGAAGGGACACATGGAGGAAAAAGCCAGGAGTCCACGGCATTCTGTCCCGGTGGCTGTGGGGTGAAGCCACCTCCCCAGGGACGGAGCCACCACCCCTGTGCTCTGCCCCACCTCCTGGCAGCAGCCGCACCAGTCTGACTCTGGAAAGTGTTGGCCTTGCCCAAGGGAGCAGTGGGTCCGTGGCTCTGGTGCCATTCTCATCAGTTTGCTGGCCAGGCAACAGCCTCATTTACTTGTCCATAGAGCTGGCCCTGCTAATGGGTTTGATAGACAGCTCATCAAAATCCAGGGCTCAAATGGGCCTTTGCTCAGGACCCTTATTTAGCGTGTCCATCTGCTGCACGGACGACACAGATGGCAAAAGCTGGATTTCAGCAAGACCTCTGCACATCTCGTTGGCTGGCAGCCGGGGGGTGAGCGGGTGGCAGAGCAAAGGGTGCTGGAAGGCACTGTGGGCAGGCAGAGAACGCAGCAGAGGAGCAAGCAGCTGGGGGCTGGATCTGTGGGTGAGTCATGCAGTTTTAACAATGTGGCTCCTACCTGGAACAGACAGCCAAGGAGGATGTTGTATCCTCCTTGTCTCAGTGCTTTCCAACCCAGGCTGCAGGTCCTGCTGCAGTAGGGTCAGCACTGAGCATATGGCTGGAACCCTATGGGCAGCAATACTCAGTGTCACATCTCCTGAGATACTCATCTCCTCATTTCCCCAAGCAACTCCACAGTGGCTTCAGACTTTGGGGACACCTTTCTGTCTCTTCTCCCCTTTCCCTGTGCCATGTGATAGATGTGGTCTGGTTTTCTGATCCAGCCCCAACACCTCCAGTGTCCTCTGCGTGGGACATGGACAGGATGCTCTGGGGACTCCTGCATCACACGACTGCCCCGAGGCTGCGATTTCAGGGGATGTGGCTTGAAGACCCTTTTCTTCCCTTCCAGTCTTGTGTGCCTAATTCCTCTGAAATAATCCCAAAAGGGCAGTCAAACATTTCCATAATAAGGAACATTCTGAATAAGCAGTTTCTGTCTCTGCCTCATCTGCAGGCTTGTCTTAAGATAGCAAGTAGTTACTTTTGAAAGTAAGAACAAAAACCCAAAGAAACCAAACTGAATTTATTTCCTTTAAACTGTTGTAGAAAATGTTAATTACAGTGATCAGCTTGTCATGCTTGGCGCTCAGTACTTAGACTTGGAGGGAATGGATAAATTCTACCTACACTTGAAATATGAACGATTTTGTACACTTATACATAACATATGTTGAATTTTCCTAATTCTGCCTTCTGGAGAAAGGTTGTGTTGGTCTTGCAGATGTGGAAGGGTATTACAACACTAAGCTTGATGCATGATGCAGTATTCCGTGCCTGTAATAAAGGTAAGGGGAACCATTCCCCACCTCAATTAATAATTTCCTCAGCAGGAAGAATAACATTCATCCTCTCCTACAGACTGCTCAATTTTTGCAATGTTAAAAAATACCAGTCATGCACCAAAAATCCAAAAATCCCCCCAAAATGAAGGACTGTTTTTGTCTGGGTTGGAACAAAAAAAGGATTAACACAGAACAGAAATGCAAAGCTGTTAGATAATGGCTGCTTTCTAAAACTCCCATTACTTTCAGATTTCCAATCAGCTGATGGACAAGTTTACCCCAAGATAGAGAAGCAGGCAATCCTGTTTGTTTACCCCTTTGGCATGATGAGGGAGATTTGTAAAAGCTTATCCCATTTCTGTGAGCCTGAGACCGACAGAGCAGACAGCCACCGTGAGTTCACAGCAGACATTACTAAGAGTTTTCAAATAACTTTTTTAGGGGATTTGATTTTACTGAANTCCATCCATCCATCCATCCACCCTCACTGAGCCATGCAGTTATCCATGCACTGATGTACAAGCTCTATGTTTCTGCTCCCAAATCCACCCTCACATTTCTACCCCTTAGGGATGTTCCAGGTGGATTTGGTGTATGCAGGTACCAGCACTCAGACATACCCAACAAGTGACCGTACATCTTTGTCCTGATTTAAGGCCTGAGTCCCAGGAGATGTGTGTGGGGTTCTGTCCTTCTGCAAGGTCCTTTCCAGAAGAACCTGGGCTGGATGCTGGGTTTGTGCAGCCCTGTGGTTACGCATGGATACAGCCCCCAGCTACTCTGCGTCATGCCTGCGTCATCCCTGCAGGGGAACAAGAGCCCAAACCCCAAATCATGAGTGTGCTGGGGTTGTTAATGCAGCAGCAACTCCCAGAGTGGAGCCTTGTGGTGTTTGTCAAGAAAAGATATCTTTCCTTCAGCAAATTTAATTCTGCTCCTCCCAAGGTCGCCTTCCTGATAAGGCAAACACAAAGGAGTTACCTCGGATGGTATCTACGTCCTCTGGAACAGGCTATTGTGGCAGGAACAGGCACGCTGTGGATGCAAGAGGAGCCCTGGGACTTCAACACTTGGGCACGTGGGGACATGTGGTTATGGCCAGCTCCTGGCTGAGGGTTTGGGAATGTGGGGACAGCAGGCAGAGCCAGGAGCATTTCCCATGGCCCTGCCCACCTCAGCTGTCCTACTGGGCAGGAGGCACACGGGCTGCTTGCTGCTCCCCCTGGGCTGGGCAGCGATGCTGACTCAAAATGCAATGGCACTGGGTGTGAGGCAGGGGATGGGGGACAGGGACAGCACGCAGGAGAGGAGAAAGATGTGGGGTAGCTGACTGATGGCAGACAGCCAGGGAGGAGGGATCTGGGGCATTCTGAGGAGCAAGCTGTGATTTTCCATGGGTGCCTCTGAGGGTGGTGTGACTGCAGACTGCTCTCTGTCCCCATGAAGGTCACCCTGGCTGTGACGTGCCACCCCTGGCGTGGCCGCTGTGCCAAGACGATAGCAGCACCCCTGAGAGCCCCCGGCAGCCCTTGGCCTCCAGTTCCAATTAAATCCTCCTCAAGTGACGTGTCTGTCTGCAGAGCTCTCTGGGGGACTTGCACGCCTCGTTAGTGTAATTGGGAGATGTGGCTGTGGTGGCTGCTGTGGGACACAGCCCTGTAACTCGGCACTCGGTGGGGCTAAGGGCCCCACCAGCTCCCATATCCCGGCAGGGCCCTGCTGCAGCCCTGCCCCTGGGGATGGGCAAACACTGCTCTAACAGCAGCCCCTGTCCCTGCGGTGCCTGTGCTGGAGCCCGGGGCTCCACTTGCTTCACAAGTGCTGAACACAAAGTTGGGGCACCACTGGCTGCATACAGTGTTGAAAACATCCCCATTCAGCCCAACAGGAATTACCCAGCCCCTATCTCACAAATGGGGAAACTGAGGCATAGGGCTGTGAGAAGAAGCAGGAACAGAGCGGTCCTTTCTGCCCAGGAGGGGCGTGGGGTCAAAAAGCCATCCCCAAAGCTGTTCTATGCTATAGGGTGAGCAGCTTCTCACTCACCGTGGGGGTAAATCTGGTTTAAATGGGGCTGACACCATTGGGCAGAGGCAGGGATGTGGTGGGCAAAGTGCAGATGCGCAGAGCACCGCTGCCAGCAGATCTGCAGCACATGGAGGCAAACACCTGGCTTCCTCAGGAGGCACAGAGGCCATGTGCTCTGCAGGGCAGGACGTCCTCCCTGCCTTCCCCTTGGTGGAACAGCTGCAGTCACAGTGCATGGCCATTTCCCTGCTTGTTCTCTGCCTGCAAGGAGCGGGTCTGCTGCCTGATGCTGGAGACAGAGTGGGACAAAGTGAATCCAGAGGAAATGCAAGGGCGGGTGGTTTTGATAGAACCTGGCTCGATGAAAAATACATTTGCATGGCATTTAAAAGGTCTTCTGCCTCCTCCAAGTATTGGCTTCAAACTGATATAGAGCAGGGCTTGTGTGGCAGGATTCTCCTCTTCCTGTCTTAAAAGTATTATGAAAGATCGCTGCCTGCTGTCATCATGGTTTGCGGGCATGTTATTGTTATTAATTACGGCCATTACCGCTGCGCAGACCCACGCAGCGTCTGGCCCCCAGGCTGCCTGCAGCAGCAGGAGCCAGCACTGCCAGCCGTGCAGAGCCAGCCTGGGGGGCAAACAACTGCGGGGGACAGAGGGACAGGAGGGGCAGAGGGACAGATGGGACAGGTGGGCAAGTGGGACAGACGGACAGATGGAAGAGACAGATGGGACAGACAGGACAGAGGGATGGATGGGACAGACAGGTGGAATAGATGGACTGACGGGACAGACGGATGGGACAGACAGACGGATGGATGAGACAGACAGGTGGATGGGACAGACATACGGGACAGATAGACAGTACAGATGGGACAGACAGACAGACAGGACAGATAGACTGACAGACAGATGGATTGGAGAGACGGGCAGAGGGGACAGACAGGACAGACAGACGGGATGGACAGGACAAATGGAAGGGACAGACGGATGGACAGCACAGACGGACAGACAGATGGGTGGGACAGACGGATGGGACAGAGGACTGAACGAGGCACACAGACAGATGGACAGGACAGACAGCGCGGTGGCAGTTGTCCCGGCAGCCCATGGGTCTCTGCTGGCTGTGATGCTGCTTCTGGCAATAGTGGAGCAGAGAGCATGGGGAAAATGCCTGGGGAGGACGCGGGGCTTTCATGTGGTGGTTGTGGAAGGGAGGAGGCTGTTGCCTCTTTGTTTTCTCTGTTTGAAGGAAAATGGAGAGGGGAAAGGGAAAAAGCAATGTGCCAAACTGAAACGTGAGGGCCTGAAGCTTTGCTGGAAAGCAAAGGAGAAACCTCCCCTCGTGGCCCTTCCCTGGGGAAAGAATGAAAGGAAACGCGGTGAAATCAAAGCTTTTGCAGAAATGCAAATCTCCAGCAGCCACCGCGGGGAAGGATGTGAATATGTAACTCACTTGTACCCCGCAGCTCAGCCCCGAGGGGCTCTGCCCTTCTTGCAGCCCCATGGTGTGGGACTCCCATGTGCATGCCCACGGTGCTGCTTGCCCATGTAGGATGAGAGGGCTGAGCTTTGGGTATCACGCAGCACAGCCATGGAGCCTGCAGGACCTTCCATTTCTTCCCAAGGTAATTTCTGGCCATTGTGGGGCTCTCTGTTGCTGCCTGAACCCGGAGCAGAGGAAGCTCTTGGCTCAGTGTCTCGTCTCCGTGTTGACATCCAGCTCTGCCCATTGGGTCTTCGGGCAGATCATGGGGTAACAACACAGAGCGGAGCCTTTGATCCATTTATTTTAGGTCCCCACGTCCCCAGGAGGGCAGGGTGGGGAGCTGGGAGTGGGGACGGATGGCATCTTGGCGCTGCCCAGCATTGCTGCATTAACACAATGCAACAGCAGGAGAGCATCCCACGTCGGGTCCTGGCAGCACAGCAGTGCGGCGGCAGTTCAAGAGCCTCTTACAGAGACGAGGCATGCACAGGCTGTATCAGCCGCATGTCAGAAGGCACTTTCAGCAGTAAATCCTCCTTAATAGCCATACGCTAGGAGAGAATTAAGTGCTTTTTAGCTCTCAGACAGTTATGTAAACTTGAGAGAGGAGAAAAAAAGCTAAAAAATAACAGAACAGAGGAGCCTTTAGTACATACCAGTTATTAATGTATTTATCTAGGCCATTTATTTATTGAAGATGCTTTTTTTTTGTGGGACAGGCCTATTAAGTCTGACAGCTTAATCGACACCCAATGGGAAAAATGCCTTTTTATGAAGTAGTTAAGCTCCCATTGATTTCAGTATCAGCTCCATTTTTTATTTTGTATCTTTTCCCCAGCCATCACAATCTGTTTGACAGACTCGTTAACAAGATATTAAACTGCCCCAGTCTTTTTTTGAGGACAATAAATTGCTATGGAGAAAGATGCTGTTGTCTTAACAGACGCTTTTCACAGCGCAAACATCCCCTGACTGATAAGCAGAGAGAGAGGCAGCGTGCAAACTGGCCTCTTCATGCTGGATAAATAGCAGGACTGGAGAACTGGCACCGAAATCAGTGCTGTCTTGCTCTGTGAAGAATGCTGGAGGGCAGGCTGGGCTCGGAGATGGATAACAGGAAACGGAGCTGCCGCTCAGATGTGGCTTAGCACCGTTGTGCGCCCTGGGTTCTGTATGTGCTCTATGGGAGGGATGGGGAGATTGGACACGTGGGTGGCAGCTCCATGTGGGCAGGGAAATGGGCACTGCCAAGCATGTGAGGTGCTGGATGGCCTGAAAGAAGGTCCTGGCCACTGTCGTGCCCATAGGCACAACGATGGGGTGGCAGTGGGATGTCACAGCTCCCGCTGCCCCTGTGCTGTGCTCCCAGGGACAGCCCAGAGCCACCACCAGCAGCAAAGGAAAGGACAGAGCTCAGGTTTTGTGCACTTAACCCTATTGCCTGTGGCTGGCCCTGCTCAGGGTCCTCTTCTCACATGCAGGTGCTCTCCCAGCACCCTTCCCAGCTGTGCTGGGTGGAAGGTTCCCAGCTCTCCCTGCCCCCAGAGGAGCCCCCAGCTCTGCAGCACCGCTGTGTCTTACTGCGTGCTCCTAATGACGCATCCCCTCTCTAACTGAGCAAATTCTTGCTGGGATGGAAATTTCAAAATGAGACTCAGATTGTTTCCACATCGCAGGGCACAGCCAGGCTTTAAGCACAACAGAATTCCTGAAATCCGTTATCCTGTCACCTAAGCATTTCAATAATTAACTACGGAAGCATCCCATCCCTCCCGCCGGCTGGAGAGTGTTTGCATTCTAATTGATTACTGAACACAGAGCAAACAGCTCTCGGATCTGTCAATAATTACTTTAGAAGAGCCAGCCACGGTCACTAGGATGAACTCAATCTGTGCAGCGACGCAGCAGCACTTACAGGTGTAAGCACCGCTCTGGCTGCTCGCCCTAATGACTTTATTATCCCAGTGTCATTAGTCCCATTCCTCTCCAGCTCTGCTAATGGGCACGCACACATCCAGCCCCTGCTACTGAATCATTCTCCCACTCCTTTATTTATTCCTTTTGCTCTGTGGGGGCTGCAAGTGCTTTCTATGTCTATGCACACAGGCGTAGGGATCTTTTCCTTTTTTTTAATTAGAACTGAAAGGCCAATTTTCTAGCTGAAGGTGGCAATCAGAGAGGGCCACGGCTCATTTCCGAGGGGCTCCCACCTCCAGTTCCCACCATGCACCCTGGGCTCCTTTACGTAAAGGCGCATCAGAGCCAGGAATGAGCCCGGCTGCGGTTCCACCGCTATCATCGCTCTCCCCAGGAGCCTGGGATGCCAAAACAAAGCCGGGGCATCCTCCGCATGCATCGCTCCCGACCCACCCAGCTCCCCAGGGAACACACTGCTGGCAGACCCTCTGCTAATGAGCATGAGTGCAGGGCTTGAGGCTCCCTTAGCAAAACCTCCCTGGGACTGACCCAAATCCATCTCAGAGCTGCGGCTGTTTTCCTTGACTTTTCCATGTTGGCAGCGACATCTCAACTGGTCCCAGGATGGTGGTGGCAGCAGCTGCAGAGATACAGAGAGAGCTGTGCTCTCCTGGTGGTCCTCAAGCAGGAGGAGGGACGATGGGAGCTCTTATAGGGTGACAGAGCCCAGCTGGGTGCCAGCAATGTCCCTCACTGCAGCCACACAGCTGCACCTGGAGCTGCCCCAGTTAAGCCTTATCTCACAGGTGATCCCCATCTCTAAAGACACGAAGCCCAGCCCTGCTCTCTTCAGAGACCGCTTCCATCTACTGCCAGTTTTGAGACCAAGGCTTGACATCATGGCTCAAGGAACACTGAATTCCCACTATCTGGCCCTAAGTGGCCTTAAGGACTCTGCAATTCAGTCTTCCTCAGTTTCTTCGAAAGGTTGCACGGGTGCAAGGGGATTCCCTCTGCCTTTGGGACTGCCCCAGGGTGAGGGGTGCAGGCATGCCTCCAGCCCAGGTTTCTCTGCACGGCCATCCAGACACATTTCTCCTCCCTAAGCCACGCAGAGCCCGTTGCACAGCCCCATCTAACCCATCACTGCCTCACTCAGCAATGGGCAAAACCTCTGTGCAGAGAACTTTTAAATCCCCATCCCCTAAAAGACGGGAGGAGGAAGCACCCACTGCTGCCTGTGGGCGGTAGCAGCATCTCCGTGAGCCATGCGGTGCCGCTGGGTGTCCGCTGACCCCAGGATGAAGCACTGACGGAGCTGCTGCTTTTAACCCCGATCACAGAGCATCTCGCTGGTGCCGTAGGTGGGCAATTTGCCTGGCATTAAGCTGGAATAAACAGGCGAAGGATGCCGGCTGAGGGGTGGAGGGCACGGAGCGCAGGAGCACGCTAATGAGTGCAGCATCCTTGAGGATGCGAGGGACGGGAGCGCAGACGGAGCTGTCTGTGTGGGAGGCCTCAGTACTGACAGTGCCCTCGTCAGCAGTGCTGCTGTTGCTCACGCATTAGCTGAGCTGTTCTTCTAAAGCTATTCTTTAGCCCGCAGTGATTCTGGCTTGGAAGCAATCTTTGGTTCTCACCCTGAGCACTTCCTGAGGAGATGGTGGCCTGGGATTCCCCATCCCACCTCTGACACTCCGTGCTTCAAACTGGAGCCGGGTGGAGGCCGTCTCCCTTTTCCAAGTCATAAAGCACTGCCCTGCTTGAGGCACCTGCCTTTGGGAGAGATGGGACTAGTCCAAAAAAATCAGATCCCTTTTCTGCATTTTAGGGGATGAGAGGTGATGCCAGTAGGGAAAGGGACTGGCTGCAGCCCCACAGCCTCCCCACCACGCCTGGCAGCATCCTGGCCCCATGCCCCGTGCTGCAGCCTTTCCCCTGCTCCATCACATCAGTGGAGAAAGAGTAAACCTGGGCTGTTCCATGGGTCCTCCCTGCAGCAAACAAACAAACACCTCCCTTGGGCAGTCGTTGGGAGAGCTCCTGGAAAATGGAAAAGGCTGAAAACAGCTTTTTTAACAATCCCCACCACGGCTCTGCCACCAGCCTCTTTGGCTTTGTGATTTATTTCTTTTCAGGAGTGAGCTAGACCGTGAAATCACTTTGAAGTTCTGCTCCTGAGACGAAACATCGGGAAAGTATTAATATAACCGGTTATTTATTTATTTATTTTTGCGATAGGGGAGAAAAAAAGAAAACCACAGCAGAAATAAGAAGAGCTCCTGCGGAGTTGTTTACTATAGATTAAACTGTCCCAGGCTCTCCGCATCTTAACAGCTTCAGCAGAGGCATGGCCCGGCGGTGATTAATTTACAGAGTGACAAACATCACTCGCGGGCAGGAGGTGGCTCAGCTGCTTGGATGCGAGCAGCGCGAGCAGCTTGCGCTCATCCGAGCTGGGATTGATCCATCTGGAGCTCTGAGCGCCGGGGTTTTGGGACCCGGCACCTTTCAGCCACGCTACCTGTCTGATTGAGTTATCCCAGAAAGCCAGATCCTCTCTCAGGACAAATGACATTAATTGTGCCTGGATGCGAGCAGACACACGCTGCCTAATTTACTCTTCCTGTATTGCAGCTGATTGCCTGTTATTCTATTACCCCCCCTCTGGATAGCTCTTGTACTCAATTATCGCACCGCTGACCTGCCTTGGCTGCTAATGCCACACTTTTGTTTCCTCTCCACTACAACAGCAGCAGAAATAACACTGCGCGTCAGTTCTGTGCACGGTGGGCATCGAGCTGCGACCCTCCCGCGGCACTGGCGTCACGATACCCGCTGCGAGCCGCGCCGTGCCCGCTGCCACCCGGGGTAAAGAGTGATGGGTCGGCGTGAGTCGGGTGTTGGGAACATGGCTGTTCCCTCCAACAGGGAGACCTCGTTCCTTGTCGCCGCTGCAGCCTTCCCATGTGCTGTCGTGGTGCAACACGCACTGGTTCCGTGATGAGACAATGATTTGAGGGGGGCTGAGGAAATGCAGACAGCTGGCAGCCCACAGCCAGGATGTGGGATGCCTTTGTTCTGAGCAGAGCGGATGATGGGGTGCGGTGCAGATCAGGGCTTGGGTTGTTGTCTTCCAAATCACGTCGGCTTGGTGAACCACTTGAGTCTTCCAAATCACGTTGGCTTGGAAAACCATTCCTTCCCCTGCAGCCATGATGCAATGGCCATGGTGCAGGGAGATGGAGGGTTGGTTTGATGGCCATGGTGCAGGGAGATGGTTTGCCACCCAGAGCCCCAGTTGTAGCCTTCTGCAAGAGTTGGCCAAGCCAAGCAGGGGTGTGGGTCACAGCCACGCTGCCTGGGTAGAGAAACGTGCTGGGATTGCTCGCTTCCCCCAAAATCATACGTGGGTCCATTTGGACCAGGCAGGCAGCAAGCAGTGCACGAGGAACGCTGCAGGGTCCCTCACACAAGGGCTCGGGATAGCTTTGGCCACACTCTGGGCTGGGCAAAGCCCTGTTGCCCCCTAACACAGTGCAGAAGGGGCCAGGATGGTTTTTTGCTCCTCGCTGCCTCCTTCAGCAATGATGTATGGTAAAACAAGAGTTCTTCCAGTTCATTTCTACCACTTACAGAGAAAGGCTCTTTCCTAAGCCGGCACTTCTCTGACTCAATTGCTTTGTTTACACCTCTGGATGCAAACAGGCTCTCAGAAGCAGGGCTCCGACTGGTCTCATTTGAATAACATCTCAGAAAATCCTGTTCTGAAGCAGGGCCTGAAGGATGCTGCATGTCTTAGCGGTGCTCATTTGCTCGCTGCTAAAGGCAGCGCTTGGGTTGGCTTTAGGGAGCTGTGATCATGACAAGGGTGGGGAACATCACCACACTGGAAAACATAAAACCCAACCTCTGAGCAGTAGTTACAGGCTGTGCTGGGGCAGCTCCTTCCAAACCAGAGCCAAAGAGCATGAAGGACCCTCCTCCTCCTGCTGCTACTGGTGCTTTAGCAGCTCCATGAATTCATGACCAGGGCTTGATCTTGCTGACCAGCTGCTCAGCCCCGGGGCAGCCCTGCTGTTCTTCCCAGCTTCCAGCCAATAACACGCCCCTGGCACTAACAACTGATCTCTGAGATGTTTTATTCCCCCTTCACATCGTGTCCTAGCTCCTCATAAACGCGGGGAGATGGAGCCCCTGGTTCTGCGTGGTGCAGAAGTGCCATTAGGGCAGCTGGCGCTGAGCAGCAGGCAATTTAGGATGATAGCCTGCTAAAACAGCCGAGCAACCCACTGTCAATTCAAAAGCTTTCTGGCAGCTCTCTCTTCATTTCAGAGATTTCTATCTTAACAGACTCATAAAGGAGCAGGTTAGGAGAGATAAATTGGGTGGCAACTTGGCTTAATGTTCCATAAGGCTGTGCCGAGGCTTTCTGATGCAGTGAGGCTGAGGGATGCTGCCGGGGATTTCTCCCACCTCTGTGGTCCCGCCCCAGGGCTGCAATGTGCTGTGCTGAGCATCATGGTGAGGTCTGAGGCTGTTTTGCACCCAGGTGCTGCCCTATCCTTGGCCACTTATGGCTGCATGGACCCCAGCGTTCTCTTGCTTTCTTCTTCCAGATAAAGGCACCCATCACGGCTCGGGGAGACCTCCAGGCATGGTGCCACCTCCAATCACCCTCTGGAGATGCCTTTTCTCCTCCCTGGCCACCCACAGTGCTGAAGGACCCCCGTGTAAATTCATGCTGTTTGAAGCCCCACGAGGGAGCGAGCCCACCTCGGAGCTGCTCACAGCTCCCTGCCACCTCCCGCTGCCCTTCCCCTCCTCTGATCCTGTCCAGATGCCGCCGCCGCTTGTTAAACGCAGCAGATTCTGCATCCTTGCATCCAGCTGCATAGCATCACCCGCTCCGATACGAGCAGCTTCCCAGGGAGGGTATCAGAGAGCACGTTCCTCACCGCCCATAAATACAGATCTTTTTTCCTTTTAAATCCTGACTATCTGAACTCATTCTATTTACTCCATTACCCGCAGGCAAGTTGTAAAATTACAGCCCCGTGCTTTGGCTGGGGGGCCCTGGAGCTCTGTTAGTGCCATGCTGCAGAGGGAGGGATGGGGACCGGGAGCCTCTGATTGCTCAAGATAAAAATGATGGGAAGAGCTCCAAGAGGAAGGCACGGCGAAGGCTCCCCGCTCTATTAACCAGCAGCATGGGGTATGCACCAGAGCTGCTCGGCTCAAACCTTCTCCGCCACGCTGGGGGATTTTGCTCACTTTCCTCATTTAATCCACTTACGCCTGTAGGCAGACGGGCAGGCGGGCAGGGAATGATCCCTCTCACTCCTCACTGCAATATCTGCTCAGCTCCTGACACCACCGCTTAGCGGCCTCTGCCTGCATTTCTTTAAGGTGTTCAAAGTTGTTCTTTGATAGATAAATCCTCCTGCGGCTTAAACAGCCAAATCTGAAATAGTCCTGGCTGGAGTGGGGATTAAGCAGCAAAACCTTATTTATTTTCTTCCTGGTGCTCAGAACAGACTGTTCCTACGGGGCACGGCCTCTGCAGGTCTGTGCTGTGTGCTCCCAGCTCCGCTGCACCCCGGGAAGCAGAGCAGCACCCATCTGTGTGGGGCCATGGCCACGGACCATGGGGGACAGAGGGAGGAAAATGCCCTCCTCAGTCCATGACATTTATCATCATTGAGCTTTTAACTACTTGCATTAAGAGCTCTTGCAGCCCTGGGTTAAAATATCCTTGGGCGTAGTTATTTTATTAACAAGCTGCCTTTTAGCAAGTTATGCTAAATCTGAATGTTGTGTTCTGTTGGCTGTGCCTCTCCCATCTGGAAAAGTGCTGGAAAGCACCCAACAGCCACACGGCCTCTGACCCCACTCAGGATGGGAATCCCCAGAAGGGTCTCTGGGATATCAGGGCTCGGGCTGCAGGTAATGGAGTCTTCAGAGCTAACGACCGTGCCCTTTCGTTGACTGGCAGCTTCAAAATTGGATGTCTCTGGTTGTTGCTCAAGGGAGCAGAGCTTCCTGTGGCTGTTCCTTGGCAAACAGTGATTAAACTGAAGCTATACGTTGCCAGAAAATAAATAAATAAAATAAAAATGTAGCTTTGTAAACAAGATCTGAGGAGGAGCCCTCCAGCTCACCCTGCTCACCTCGTGCGTTCAGACAGCAGCAGCAAGCCCAGCCTCCTTCCTCCGGCGTCTGAGGCTCACTTAAAAACTGCCAGACCAAACTGTTGTTCTTTTTTATTATTATTATTTCAAACACTGCTGGAATCTCATCTGTCATTTTGATTTTGCGCTCTTCAGGTTCTTATTTTTCCCAGGTTCGTTTTTCCAGCTTGGCTGAGAGCTGCACTGACGGGGCAGAGCAGAGCAGACGTTGGGCTCCCTCTGCACTCAGGGGCTCTGCTCCCACGTGGGAGCTGCCCTCCTGCTCCTGCTGGCTGCGGGCACACAGGTTGCAGCCTCCGCTCCCCGCGGGTCGCTTCCATGAACTCTCCTGCTGAGAAACTCTTCTGCAAGAACATTTGAAAATGAGAGAGATGGGCATGCTGTAAATGAGCAATCTTGTCTTTTTTTATATCCCCTGACTTTTTCTCTGCTTTTCTCCATTTTCACTGAGATGTGCTCATGGCTGCAGGGGATGGGACCCACAAGGCACCCACAGACGCCCCATCACCAGTGAACCCTGGGACCGAGCCCAGAAGGCTCCGTCCTTCTCCTTATGCCCTTCAATAAAGCCCATTCCCGTGGAACAGGGTCTCATTATCTCCACACTGTGAGAGGAGGGATGTTGTCATACAGCTAACACGGTGATTTCAGGTGCGGGTGCTGCTGCCTGCTCAAACAGCCCCAGGATCAGGCGGGCTGCTCGCACCGAGCGTGCCATTATCCCATCCTGCTAATAGCAGCCTCACAGAAGCACATTGTAATTAAAGCCAGGATGAATGTCATCACTAAACTTTGATGAGAGGAGCTCCTGGCTCTGTGCACACCCAGGATGCCAGGTGCAATGCAGAGGACGGATTGTATCCTCCGCTTTAGCACATGGGAGTTGTGCTTGTGCTGCACCGATGGAATTTGGGGTATAAAACGTAAGGGGACAGTAGAGGCTGGAGGGAATCCACGAGACCTACAGCTGCTCTCTGAATAGATGGCAGTGCCTGCTGAACCTTGGCTCTGGGGAGTGGGAGCTGTCCCCTGGCACAAGGTTTGTGGCTGAGCAGCATGGGCAGCTCTGGTGCCCACCCCTACCTGGGGCAGGTCGTGGGGAGGTGGAGAGGGTATGGGGAAGAGGGAAGTGATGCAGGGGATGGGAGAGAATACAGACTCTTATCGGGAGAGAATACAGATTCTTATCAGGAGAGAATACAGATCCCGGGACCCTTCAGCAGGAAGAGAAGGCTGGGAGGGATGAAATCATGGAGGTTTACAGCAAAGTGACCAAAGAATTGTTCACACAGCACTAGCAGAAGAGGATGCTCTCTGAAGCCAGCAGGACACCGAATTAAATCAGGCACAAGGAGAAACGTTTCTGAACAGGGGTGGCACAGGTCGTGCTGCAGGGTCGGTGTGGCTGTTCCTGCAGCTGTGGCTGTCCCTCATCCTATGGCACAGGGCAGAAGCAGTGAGGAGCTCAGTACCACCCTGCTGCTCTGAGCTCAGGGAGCTCTCCTCTGTTTCCCAGTGGAAGCTGCTCAAGCAGGGGCTGTGAAATTCCTGGGGCTGCTTTGCAAGCAGGAAGTTTGTCACGATCAGTGTGGGGTGTCACTGAAAGCCTGATTCATCCGGATCCCCCTGGAATGACATACTTAACGCAAATTATTTTTTATCCTCCAGCAATTTTCTGACTGCTCCTCTCTATAGATCTGCAAGATGTAGAAAATGGCAAGCATCTCCTTTCATGCAGTCAGTGTGGAAATTAAATGGCTTGCTTCCTCATGGGACAGACTCTGCCCCAGGCAGCCCAGGCAGCAAAGCTGGCGGCTGCTTCAGCACTTCTGGCTGCAGAGATGCGGCCCTGATGGGGACATGTGTGGTGTGTGCCCAGCAGCCCAGGCAGCATCCCCGCTGTTTGCAGGCTGCAGTAGCCAGCAGCTATTGAAAAAGCCCAGAGCAGGATTGAGATTTGCATCCTGTGTGATGCAAGGACCTGGGGCAGGAGGAGAGCCACTGCCTGCTGCTTGGGACCCAGCCTGGTGCTCCTGCATGGGGTGCAACCCTGCATGCTCTTCCATGTGCCCACCTTGCCCACTTCCCCTCATGAGTACCTATGCTTGCATTCACACGTGTGTGCCTGCGTGTCCAGACTCCCAACCCCATTTCTCCGTGAAGAAGCCACTCAAGAGCTCTTTCCAAGTAACGTCTCCAATAAAGAGACCTGCGTAAATGGTGCGTAAAGCTTTTATGAATCAAGCCTTTAATCAGAAGTTCAGGTTTCTGAGCACATCCTTCAGACCTAACAGCCCTTTAATGCATTCATCACATTAAGAGTTAATTTACAACACGCGGTCTGAGACGAGCTCTTGGCCCTTCGCTGAGGATCCGCCTGAAGTGCGAGCTGCGTGTTAACCACCCAAATGTATTCTGCGCTCCGGAAAAGAGAATTACCCCTGATATTTTCGCCCTTCAAGGGAGACTCTGGGCCGCAGAACAACATAGCAATGTTGCGACGGGACCACCGCCGCGTTCATGAATTTCAGATGCCTGCAAGAAATGATCTATTTTGCCGGACCCTTGCTGGGCTCAATCAGTTCCTCCGTGCTTGGTGACAATTAAGAGCCAGTATGATGCAAAGAGGATATTTGAGGCTCTGCTTGACACCAGGCCCCCACCCCACCAGCTCGCTGCCTCCCAGGACATGTCCCTTTCCACAAAAAGGCTCAGCCTGGTGCCGTGCTCCTGATTTCCAGGAAGTGGCCTTCACACGTGTGTGAGCAGAAACCACAGCCGGGCTGGAAGGAGTGCTCGTCCCTAATGCCCACTGCCTGCTCAGGACAATGGGAAGGCTCAAGGCCAGGCACCTTGGGAAAGCAGATCTTCACTCATTTTCCCACTCTGCTTTTCTAAGATGGCAATTTTTAGGCCATTTTTCTCTTGTCAGACAGTATTGCGTTGGAGCCAAGCCAGAGGTCTTCCAGTGAAGGAAATGGGCCATGCAAAGCGCTTCGTTAAGCAGCATCATCCACAGGCAGCTCCTGTAGAGCTCTACAAACCCAGAATCTCAATGGTGGCACCCAGAGTACTGTTCTCCCCGTGCCCCTTTTATCTTCTTCCCCGTTTTGATTGGCCAAAAATTGAGACGCAGGGAATGTGAAAGAAGACTGCAAAGCCACCCTGACAGCACCGTGACATTGTGCCCCCATCCCCCTCATCCCCCTTTGCTGCACCAATGTTGCTGCATGGCACAGCCCCGTGTTGCAGGCGTGGGCTCTGCTGCATTCAGTGCAGTCGTGCCAGGAGATGGAGGTGATAATCAGCCATGCCCTGAACAGAGCTGGCCAGAAAAGCTTTTCAGTTCTGGAAGAAAAAGGCCATTTTCATTTAAATGAAAGTCTTTTTCAAAACATACCAATTTCTGAACAATATTGCCTAGGAAATTGTCCTGTACTCATCCGCTGGCATTGGATGATTTTCATTTTTCCTCTGTTTTCACTCCAAACCAAACTCAGAGTTTATTATATACATCTATCTATCTGATATAGCTTTAAAGGTCAAAGAAACACAGAGCATGAATTCACTAAAACTAAACATTGCCATTAAAACAATTTTCAAAAGTTAACAGCATTGGAAAAGTTCAAAACCTTGTGTTTGCCTGCTTCAGAGTTGGAAAAAAACAGAAGGATTTGTGGGATTTTCATCACATAAAACACAGATTTCCCACCCCACGCTGCTACCAACAGGCTGACATGAAGAGCACAGGAAACCTGGGTGCACGTCCCTCACTGATCCATTTGGACCAGAGGTTTGAACCTACTTCTCCTACAAAAAGCCCTCCCTTACTTCTCATGAGCCTCTCTCATTGCCTTCTGCTCATTTTGTCCCCCTTTTGCACAACTTAAATAGAATAGATCTGCAATGTTTTGCCAGTGTATTTTTCCTTGCCTTATCCTGGCTCATTTTAAACAATGATAAACATGTCATGGCTCTTGCTAGGCAAAGCATGCTCAATCTTCCCAAAGAAAAGCATTCCTTGTTATGCATCCCCCTCAGCCTCTGCTCACGCCTGCTGTGCGCTTCCCCTTCTCAGCAGAAAGTCTCTGCCCATGAGCATCTTCCCAGCACTACACAGCCTGGCAGAGCTGCTCTCCTCTCCTTTGTCGGGGGTCACCATCAGCCTGGTGCCAGCTGCTGAGGTCTTCCTGCGTGCGTGTAGGGGTGGTAAAAGCAGCACTGTGTTACTGAGACACTTTCTGTTTGCCAACCCATAGAAGGGCTCCGCTGAGTTTTGTAACAGAACAGAGAAGTTCTCCACCGCACAACGGGCGGACAAATAATCCTTGCGCAATTTATCGCAAATCTCTTGATCCAGTCCTTGAGTATGAGAGCCCTGTATCATGTAAATACCTAGGAAAGCCTATTAGCTCCTTTGATCACATTAACCTGCCGCTGTGTGCAATTAATTCGATTTTTTTTGTCTGAAAAGCTCCATATTAGTGTAAGAAGAGACATAGGGGAGGGATTCAGACTGTCAGGAGAAAATAACTTCAGAGGGAATGAGAATTTTGTATGATTACGTGATCCTAGCACAATTCTTGCCAGTCTAACATGGAAACCAAGTCTGACTGCTGGATGAGGAGCTCCAGGGCCCCCAGGGCTCTCTACCCAGCTTGTCCTGGGGCAGACACAGTGCCTGGCAGTGGGTGGCCACAATGTGTTACACAGCAGGGTGACAGACGGTGTCAGGATGCAAGCTGAGGTGACAAGGCCTTGAGATGAAAGAATTTATGATCTAAATAGATACGGTGTTCTCAGAAAACGAGCATTATGTTGCTCTCGTTTTAAAGAGCTTATCAGTGGCTGGCAGAAAAAATTGTGATCGAATGCTGAGTTTCCAACCCAGTATCTTCTCCTATCCATGGGATCATCACTTCTCTCCCAGAGGCCTACTTTGGTGTCCACTGAAAATGTAGCTATCAACCGATGAAATGGAAGATGCCGTATGCTGCAGTTTCACCTTGGCTGTTGACCGTACCATGGGTGAAACTGCCTTGAATATGGCTGTCTGGAATGGATGGCCAGCACAGCCCTCCTCCAGACGCTGCCTGACATCGCCTGCGAGCAAGCTGTTCAAGGAGCGCTGGCCCCGTGAGATCAGCCTGGCTTCTGCTGGAACACATCCTATCTCCTCTGCCCCACACGGACCATTCACCTGACAATTTATCACTTTTAGCCTCTTCAGCTAGATGAAAGGATCGAGACAATGGCAGTGTTGTTTCTCCTGTTCAGGGCACGGGAGTTATTGCTTTCCCCTCACAGATCTCTGCCTCTGCGCTGGTCTCGCTGCTGGAGGTGGCTGGAGCTGCAGCCTCCCGAAGGAGATATAAAGCCTTTCACAGCCACTTCACTTGTGCAATAGCAGCAGCATCTCTTATCTACAAAGACCATATAAGCAGTAAAATACTCCATTCGAGCCAGGCATCGTCAGGTTTCCAGTGTAATTAAATGGAAGATCAGCTCTGGGGGGAAGGGAAGAAACCTAAACCCTTTCAACGAAGGTATTCCAGAGGGAGCTGGTTAAACTCACCCACGGGGCTAATTAGCTGTGTTATTTTCTTGTTATTTCTGCATCTCCTGTATGGTGTCAGATGTTTGATAGCAGCTGTTCTCCAATCACCAGCAAAAGGAAACAAAGGGCATCCTCCAAGTGCTGAGCTGGAAGGAGGTCGGTCATGCTGCTTCTCACTCTGCTCACGACACACTGAGGTCGGTGGCCCTTGGCACAGAGCTGGGGCAGTACTTGGTATGGTCTCCTGGGTTGTGTCAGATATCTACTGCTGGCTTAAAATACCCCACCAAATGAGCTGGACCCCCCAGAAGAGGGATGAGCCATGGAAGTGACCCAAGAAGTGACCCAATCATCAAGAAACGTGTAGATGTGGCACGTAGGGACGTGGTTTAGTGGGCACGGTGGTGATGGGTTGGTGGTTGGACTTGATCTTTTCCAACCTTAATGAGTCCATGATTCTATGATTAAAAGCAAAGCTGAGTCCCTTGGACAATTTAATGGTGGAGGACATGAGGAATATGGGGATGATATCATCTGAGCACTGTCACGCTTCTCTCCGGAGCTGAGTGACCCATATGCTTTTTGGCAATGTAAGAGGCTGTTTGCTAAATGAGGCAACAGGTAGACATTTCCAGGCTTGTGTTAATTTGGGGAATTGTAAAGAAATACGTTATTTACCAGTTAAATAGAGCGAAGAGGAAAAAATAGCAGGGAGTGCGAATATATGAGCTATCTTTTCTCTGCTTCCCTGTTAGTAATGGTTCTCTGAGCAGTGATAATTCAGGAGTGGCTCTTTACTTCCACAGCCATTTGAGATGATTTTCCAATTAGCCAAATTTTCAGGTTGGCTCCCGTGAGCTGTATGGAGAGCTCCTCAGCAGAGCATTATTCAGCCTGCTTGTCATTTCCACCACGGCCTCATGGGTGGATCTGGCTCCAAGCACCAGGTCTGTGACTGCTAGCTTACCTAATGCAGTTTCTTCCCTGAATCTGTATCCCATAGGCTTCCAGGTGGATTTTTTTCAGTGCAGAATGCAGGGCCTTCTGTTCCTGCCAAAGTCAAAAGAAATTATGAGCTGGCCTGTTGGAGCAGGATGGCGCGTGGGCAGAGCCAGGACATCACCTCTGTGCCTGGGCTGTGCTCTGCTCCTATAGATGAGCACAGACACATGCAGTAGCAGCAGTGAGGGGAATCTCTTGGGGGTTCTCATCCTTGGGCAGTCATGGGGCAGGTACCTGTAATGGAAGCCTTGGAAAGCCAGGCAGCATGTGGCTGGTACGCTACAAGTCCTGCTACATTAATAAAGACTTTGCCTGAGCTTCTTGGGCATAACGGCATGCTTCTCATGCTTTCCATGGGCTCCCAAAGCAGTGAGCCATGCCAGGTACCTCAGATGCTCTCTGATCTGCGTGTTGAAGTTTGTTGAAGATGGATTACCATGTGTAATTGCTGTGATGGATAACACGGCACGGTATTGAACGGGGCCCTGGAGTCATTCAGGACCTACATTCGCCCCTTACGTTCAGATGGAAAATTAAATGATTCTTAAAATAATAAATGTGTACCCTGGAGAGAAATACTCGGCCGTTCCCTCAAGAGGTACTGTGCTGTTCTTGTGTTGAGCAAGGAATAATGAAGGTAATTGAAAAGTTATTACTTTTGGGGCAAATTTATCTTGGCTTGTATAGCATTGCAAATACACTTGACTGGTGAAGCAATCCATGGACTGCAACGGGGAGAACAGCACTGCTTTAGGAAACCAGGCCATGCAGTGCGGGGCAGATTCTGCACGCAACTCAAGGAGCTGCAGGGAAGTGGTTGGAAACCTTCCCTGAGCAGTGCTGGAGGCAGACCACGAGGATGTGGCCATGTTTTCTCCCTGCTATCGGCCATTTGGTCTCTTTCATGTAATTCTGACTTCTCCATGGCCATAGCCAAGCTGTGGAGGTGGAAGCAGGATGGGAGGACAGTGGGTGTGGGAAGGATGTTATCAACACATTCATGATGAGAGGTGCAACCCCAGGACAAGGACAGAGCGATGGGGGAATCCCTACCTTTGGAGAGGCTCAAAGCTGAGCTGGACAAGCCTGTGACCTAACATTGCAGCTGGCCCCTCTGTGCAGGGGCTGGAGACCTCCAGAAGTCCATCCCGCCTTGGTCCCTCTGCTTCTACTGGGCTGGTTGGTCAGGAGGAGGAATTAAGCCCTGCTCACCCTGCAGGGCTGTGTCTCCAACAAGCTGCAGATGAGGAACACTTTCACAGATGTGAAGGGTTTTTCACCATCCCCTGCAACTCAGTGAAGGGTGAGGATCCTCTACGGGGTGGTGCTGATGCCTGGGGATGGTGTTGAGGCAGCTGTGTGATGCTCCAGCCCCTGCCTGGCCCCTGAGCCCTGCATGCTCCAAAATGATAAAAGCAAGAGAAAAGCAGAAGGGGGAATTTTCTCCTCTGTGCCTGCCTGGGGCCTGGCCTGTCTGCAGGGAATTTCAAAGCAACACTTCAAAAGGGTGGTTTTTTTTTTACTGTTTGTTTTTAAAAATTAATTCAAACGAGATAAAAATTTTCACATGTTGGGTTTGTTGTTTTTTATTAAAGAAAGCTCTCAAATAATTAGAGCACTCCGAGTAAACAGGCTCTTCATGCTTTATTACCTGATGTGTATTATGGCTCTGTTAATGCACTGTGGCATTTCTGCCATTTTCCGTATTTCAAAATGTTTTAAAGATGGGACTCAAATCATCAACATTAATTGCCAGCGAAACAGAAATGAACCTCCTAAAAGGGAAATGATTTTATAGTTCTAATTTGATTAAGTAGCAAAGCTCATTGTTTCCATCTTAGGTGGACAGTAAAAACACCAGTAAAGTTAATATTTATTAATCCTAATGTGCAGGCCAGGTAATTACATTGCCCGCCGTGGCAGCCAGGACTGCGTGACTCTCACTCGCTCTCTCACTGTATGTTTGCACACCCCTTTGGGTAAACAGGACAATGAGGAGGGCTCGGTGCTAATTAGTGAGATGAAATCCTCTTAGCGAAGGGCTCCTGATTTTAATTGTGTGCTCAGAGCTATGCACACAGGTCCGTCATTGTGCCCAGTGACAATGGCCAAAATGCAGCGGTGGGTGGGTGAGCAGCTCCGGAAGGAGCCGTGACTTACGCAGGCAGAAATGTGTGTAGGCGCGCACATGCATGCACGCACTCACACGGATGCTCTCCCTGTGTGTTTCTCATTTCCCACGCAGAAATCTTTCCACGGTTCCAAAATGACTCTTTTTCTCTGTGTTTTTTTCTCCCCGCCCTCCCCTCGCAGCCTGTAAGGACATCCAGCTGGGATGTGACGCATCCTAATGCCGCGAGCAGGACTGGCACCGCGCTGTCAGCGCTGTGACACGTGGGACGGACTGCTGGGAGCTCCCTGAGCTCAGGAGCTTCTCTGGCTCTTTCTGCAGGCTGTGGAGATTCACCTCTCCTGGGCTGCTGGTCCAAACCCACCTCGGGACAGACGTGTCTGCATGGGTTTGCCTTCAGCCGTGTCCATCATTGCATTGAGCAAATACAACAGATGCTCACGTCCATCGTTGCACTGAGCACTTGTTGGCGTCTTGGCTGGTAGGCACGGAGCTCTTCTGTAGGAAAGGTGCTTTTATAGGGCAGCTGTAGGTATGTGTGTTTGACAAAAACATGAAGATTGCCCAGTAGAGACGTAACAGCCGTTGCTTCACTAGGTCAGGACCAGGCAGGGCACACAGCTTCCATGCCCCTGATCTGCTGGTGGCCGCAGTGAGCCGCTCACCATGGGGGCATCACCGTGTAAACCACGCGTGGTCTTCAGCCACACCACGCCTGTCCAAACGCCAGGGCCAAGGAGGATGAGCCCTCCAGCTCCACAGACCTGGCTGTGAGCAGGTGCTGAACCTGTGACCTCTGCTTTGACATCAACCCAAATCAACAAGAGCTACTTCCAAGACCATTTGTGTAGGCAGGAGCAGATCTAGGAACTTTCTGGCCTCCTCTCAATCCACTCAGAGAAGAAAAGAGACCCAGAGGATCGCAAGCTGACCGTCTTGCAGGATCAGCCCTCCTGCATCCTGTCTTTTAATTGCTGACTGATTGTAATATAGGATTTTATTTTCCCTGTAATGACTCTCGGGGCCCCCAGATGTTCTCCTCAAGTGTGGTTGCGTCAGCACTAGAGACTGAATGACTGATACCAGCAATTTTTACAGCTTGAAAGAAGTGAAATATGTGAAGGGGATTTAATTTAGCTCTGATACTGTGTCTTCATCTTCAAGACTCTACAAGAAAACGACATCAAAAGGTTATTTTACAACAAGTGGAGGGAGAATTAGCCTGAGAGAGGGAGAGAGCACCGAGCTGGCTTTCTAATATCAGTTCATTACAGGGAATGCGTTTGCACAGCCGCTTCACTGCTGCCGTTAATTTAAACCAAGATGATTAAAAGCTGTAATTGCACCATTTAAAACAAATGTCCGCTATGTGGATTATTATATTTTTAATTAGTGTGGCTCTGTCTAATGTTTTATCTCTCTGATTGATTTGTTTATACCGCATTTATTTATAATTCATTGATCTCCCTGACCCTGCTATCTCCCGAGCCTGCAGTTTGGTCCTGATTCCAGCAAATGGAAGAGGGAGTTTGACCTGAACCAGGAAAGAGCAAAAGGTAGCGGTCAGCCTTTCCCTCCTGAGCAATTCACAGCTCTTCTTCTTCACCTCCTGACCCCAGCACTCTTCTGCTGTTTGCTCTTCCCCAGGGCTGTGGAGGAGGATGCTCAGCCAGAGGGCTGGCTGGGGGGGGAGGTAGAATTGTCCTTCAGCAAACCCATGGTGCTGGCAGGAGCATGCCAGGACCTCAAAGTTTTGTCCTTGCAGGACACATTCCTTAAGCATTGCTTCACTGGTGGTAGCATGCTCCTCTGTCTTCAACAGACTCTTTAAACACATAAAATTTCCCCAGAAGAAAGCACAGTTTTCTGGCAGGCTGGGCTGTGCTGGAAATAGCTCTTGTCCTGAAAGCAAATAGTATTTCCAGAGCTCACTCGCTTACTTAGCATCACCAGAACCAATGAGATTGTTGGGTAAAATTCAAAATGAACACCTAAACCCATGCTGGGCCTCAAAACCCCTCTGCACGCTGTTATCCACCAGGGACAAGGAGGTGCAGCAAGAATACCTTGTAGATTCTCGTCCTGCTGTTCCTGACTGATGCTGGGGACTACTGATGGGCACATGGAACAATGTGCTGCAAATATTCAAGAGGTCACTGCTCCTACAGGAGCCCAGCCACCTCTGCTGAGGCAGTTACCCCTTAGCACTTGCAGAATCTGCAGGAGAGGGACTGCCCTGTGCTCCAGCTCTGTGCAGCACCCACTGCAGGAGGTTCCTGGCTGCTGAGAGGGCCCTGAGGCTCTGTAAGGTGATGGCTCACAATGAGTAGCCTGCCTGCCTGGCAAATGCTGCAGGGATTTACACACCTGACTTTCCCCCATTTCCTACAGTCCCTGTAACTTTTGCAAGGGGAACACCATTACTGGGCATATTTCGATGTGGACAGAGTGATGAGACCATAGCCAGACAGCACTCCCTGGTAACTGCACTGGAATGATGCTCATGCATCCTTACAGAGCATTTCCTGCAACCAGGGGGAGGAAGATGTAAAAGCAGCTGCTTGTTGGGCACTGGCTACCAGCCAGGTGGGAGCACAGCGCTGCAGGAACCCCCCGGAGCAGCATGCCCAGTGCCTCACAGCTCCACCTGGGTATGAGTTTGCGTTTGGATGGCCGCATCGTGGACACCCATTTACATTGCATTTAAGCTATTTTGCTCCACTCCAGCTTCAAAGCAGCTGAGTCCTTCAGCACTAAGAGAGGGCATCCCAAGGACAGAGCAGGAGGGAACCAAAGAAAAAAAAATAAAAAGCATAGGTACTTAATTCATGTTCTCACTGTGAACCCTCCCAAACCTAAGGCAGAAACTCAGCCCAAAACTAAGGTAGACACTAGATGTGGACATACCAGAGACCAGGTAATTACACTTGGAGATCTCTGGGGTGTATTTCCGTTGTTGGCCAATATTCAGATCACATATTATTATTATTACTTTTTTTTAAATTAAAAATGCAAGTTTATATGTTCACCAGCTGGTTGGCTTTCTTGGCCCAAGTCTAAATGCTTAATAGCACTTCACAGTTGACTGAAATATCTATCAGTAAATGATCCTTGTAACTTCATGGGCATTGTTAAAGTGCTTACTGTTAGACAAGACAAATGCGGGGGGCTCCTACCTGCAGGAACTTACAGACGAGGAAAGTCAAAGACAAATCGAGGAGGTCTACCACAGCAAAAGCAGAGTGCTGCTTGGATGATGCAGAAGAGATGAGCTGAGATAAGACATCGGCATTTCATGGTTGTCCATAGCAACTCTGCTCTCTTGAACTTTTCTAGTTGGACAAACAGAATTGGGTTTGAAAGTCTATGTCTTACTAATTTCACCCAAGAGAAAACAGAAATTTGTACAAATCGCTTTTGCTAACTAATTTCCTATTTCAGCCTTTGCTTCTGGTTGGCTCACAACAGCTGATGCTCACTGCAGAAAAGCAGAGATGCTGTTTGAAAGCTGTGGTGTCTCCAGGCAGCTCCCTGCTGTGAACCAGGGCACCCGTCTGAGAGCTCACACCCATCCCCTCCATGGCTTGGGGAATGTGGCACCTCAGGGCGTGGCAGCACAGAGCTGACTGCAGGGTTGGGAGGGATTCACCACCTCTGCTCTGTGCCTGGGGGATGCAGTGTAGCAAGGGCTGAGCACAGGAGTGCTGGCAGCACCTCTGCAGGCCCCCCTGTGCCAGGGCTGGAGGCAGGAGCGTTCCCAACCACAGCACAGCAGCCTGCCTGCAGCCAGAGCAGCAAGGGAGGGGGATGCAGGTGGGCATCAGCAGGGCTGCTCTGGCATGGGGAGCAGCCTGAGTCCCTCTCCCTCTGTCCCAGCTATGAGCAGAGTCTGGATTTGGGTGGTGGCTTCATCCTCTCTCAGGGCATCTCTCTATCAGAAATACCAGGGACCTCCATGGTACTCGTTTTGTTAGCTGAATGACCTTCAGCTCTGCCCAGGTGGGTTTCTTTGTTGGATGGTGTGGGAAACATTCATTCATGGCACCAGCTTGCATCCAGTTTCAAGCCCTTTTATGAAGCTCCTCACAGACGTTTCCCTGCAGAGCTGCAGATGAATCACCAGGATGAAGGTCCCTGCTGCAGTGGGGGCTGCTCTGGGTCTGCCTGTGCCACTGAGTGCAGGAGGGGAGGTGAATCAGCTGTGCGTGGGGCATTATGGCCCTGGTCTCCCCAAGGCCAATGCAGAGGTTGCTCCTCCATGAAACTGAGGCTGAAAATCCTCTCTCAAAGGCTGCTTCTCCTTTGGCAGCTCCAGCCCATGGGAGCTGACCATACCCTGTACTCTCATCCCACATCCAGCCTCACCCAGTGAGGGTCTTCCCAGTCCAGGGCACTGTTTGGTGGCCGCGTGGCCAGGGATTACATGTAGCCACATCATCTCTCCAGCCCATAATTCCCACCTATCAAAGAGAAGCAGCATGTCTTTCTTTCCCTTTCTCACCTTCTTAGCTCAGCAGCATAAGACCGTCTCTTGCATCTATTTGTACAGCTCCCATTGCCCATGACCGCTGGTGCTGCTGCAACACAGGTACACATGGTGATGTGGTTGATGCCCCAGGAGCCACCTCCCCAACCTCCAGGGCTGCCAGAAGGAGCAGGTCTGCCTGCTGACCTCTGAGCAGAGCCATCCACACGCTTTGCTGAGGCCCCAGAAATCTTCTCCCTTCTGGATACAGAGCAGCATAGGAATCAGACAGGACCTAGGACTGAGGTTGTCCCCTTGGTCTGCCTCCATGCTTTCCAAGGAAGCCCTATTCTCACCAGGTCTGCTTTTAGGGCTGTGGATTGATCTGCATCACCTGAGCATCCCAAATCTCTTTCTGGAGCCTTCCCCACAGCTGCCACTCTTTGTCCCCACCCAGGACTGAGTTAACGCTGCACCCACCAGAGAGCAGGGAGGTAACTGTGTGTGCACCAGGTGCCAGCAGCTGGGGCTCTCCCCCCTGTCCCCTAAGGCCCTGGGAGCATCACTGGTGTGTCACCGCTCCCTGCAGACCTCAGCCATAGCAAAGTGCCTGCAGGGAGAGGAGGCACAGACCTGGCACAGAGGCAGTGCCCCGTGAGCTGCCAGGAGCGCTGCCCACCAGAGCCGCCTCCAGCTCAGAGCAGGGACTCACCACACCCTCACCATGGAAATCCACCTCCACGGGGGCCAGGCTCAGCCCACGGCTCGTGAACTCCTTTGCAACCCCCAGCTTGCACCCTTCCTTCAGATGTGATGTCTGCAAAATATCTGGTACCTCTACTCCCAAATGATGAATTTCTCATCAAGTGACACTTGTTCCCCACACCTCTAGCTCACTGGTGGCTGCATGTCGGAAACCAGCGTGCCTAGGAAGAGGCTCTGGAAAAGCACAAAGAATTTCTCTTCTGTTGAGAAACATGTCTTTTTCCTGATGCCGTCTCCTTCTCAGCTGACACTTATAATGTTGCCTTTAATGATGTAATGGAAGCCTGCTGTAGCCGGTTTACTGCATGGAGAGATGCTGATGGTTTGAGCTTAATACCTCGGCTTTACAAAGATGCAGTGGAACGAAGGAGAACTTTCCAAAGGAACCTCAGAAGCAGATCGTTGGGGATGGTGGGAAGAACAAAGGTAAAAAAACATTTCAGCATTTGTGAGTGACGAGGGAATAAGGTAATTCTGGGGTGAGCCTGCACTGTGAACCTCCTTTATGATCCCCATCACTTCTAACACACAGCTGTGATTCACTGTGATGCTAAATGTAAATCCTGGACACCAACAGAACTGCCAGCACTGTGGATTTGACTCAATCCCAATTACAGGGATTTGATGCCTAAAGTACCGCAGTGTCTCTGGGTACCTTAGAAAGACCACAGCAAAAAATTTCACTTAAAGAAATAGAGTGTGTGTGTGTGGATGCTGTGCTGCCGTTTGCTGTTTTTGCCCTGAGACATTCCCAAGACAAGGGAAGGCTGAGCGAGGGGCCAGCTTTTCCCAGTGACCAGCCAGTCTCAGCATCACTGTTTGAAACATAAAATTTATTGCGACAAAGAATTAAAAATAGTACATCCGAAAGAATTGCAGAGTGCATGTCATTAAAGAACTAGTCAGAAATCACAACTCAAGCAAATCGTGTACAATCGGAACTGAAAGTTTTATTAAAACAATTTGAAATCAAACTCAATTTTTCCTGTGTGTTTACTTTCACCATAACCGTGGACCGTGTATTTACAGTCTTCGCCTCTCGTGGTGAAGGCTCTGCTCGGGGCGGGGGACAAGGAAGAAGGCAGGGATGGATGGGGAGGACAGGTGGCTTTCAGAAGCTAACAGGATGTGAAAGTTTTCCAGAAGAAGTTCTTGCAGCCTGCTTTGCGTTCCCGGGGTGCCAGCGCGGGGTTTGAGTTAGCCGAGCGCTCCAGCTCCAGCCTCACCTCGTCCTGCTCGGCCCCTCGGGACAAGTCCTCAGACTCCAGGGCTTCATTTTCTGTCTGGCTTGGCTCTGAGAGCAGTTCTGCCAAAAAGTACTTGGCCAGTTCCTTGGGGAAGAGGAGAGAGAAAAGGGGGGAGACCACGGTTACTCTTTGGCTGTGGGGGGCTCACCCCCTCTGTGCCCAGGCAGGCGCAGCTCCAGAGGAGCTTAGCTTGGCGGCAGCTGTGGCTGCAGAATAAAGTGGAGCAGAGAGCACCAACATCTACCTGAGGCTGTGAGGAGATCCCTGTCCTGACTGTGGCAGGAGGGAGCTCACCCCAGCAGCACCCCGCTACCCCTTCCCTTGCCACCTGCCCAGCCTCAGAGCTGTGCTCAGCGCGGTGCCATGCGGCAAGGGAAAAGCTCTCAGGGGAGGCTCAGTGGGGGCATCCAGTCACCGGGGTTATTTTGTCGCTTACCCCTCCAAGTCCTACTGCTTCTCTGCATGGCAGAAGTCATCCTCCTGCTGCCCTGCCTTGGTTCAGTGCTCTGGAGAGCTTCCCCAGGGGCTCTGCCCTCTGTCCTGGCAGCGGCTGCTCCTCATCCCCCTCTAGGATGGGCTAGGGGGGGATCCTGCCTTCCTGCCCCCGGCCATAAAGCCGAGCCCCGGCAGGGAAGCAGAGAGCTGTCAGGGAACCGAGGTCTGCAGCAAGCAGCCCGGGGGCTGGAGCAGGACGTCAGGGAGGTCTGGCAGGAGCCTGCTCTGGAGGGTACCAGGCTGTCCAGTGGGGAACAGGAGGGCTCTGCAATGGGGAGCCCAGTGCTCGGCTACGGGGTGCCGGTGGGGAGCCGGAGGGTCTGCGGAGGGGAAGCAAGGGGACGCAGAGGGGGAGCGGGGCTGTGCAGCGGGGATGCCCGCCCCGTCGCGGGGCTCTCACCTGCTTCCCGGCGGCAGCAGCCAGGGACTTCTGCAGGAACTGCCGGAGCCGCGGGTCCGAGGGGGCGGCCGAGACGGTGCCGAGGGCCAGGGCGATGGAGAGCAGGGCCAGGGCGCACTGCAGGCGGCACGACAGCATCTCGCCGGTGGGTCGGGCGCGGGCAGGAGGCGGCGAGGAAGCGCTAGCGGCTCCGCTGCGGCTCGGCTCCGGCGTTGGGGATCTCCTCGGCTCCCGCCGCCTTTATAAACCCTTCTCCTGACGTCAAGGCGGGGGCGCCCCCCTCGCCCCACGCCGCCGGGGGTGGGTCCCTGCCCGGGCCGGGGGGGGCCGCGGCCGGGGATGCTCCATTCTGCCTGGGGCCGGCCAGGCACCCGCGGTGCCCCCTCCGATTGCATCCTCCCCCCCGGCTGCTCTCTAGACGGGTTTTCTCCCCAGACAGCCGCTCATCCCGTCCTCGACTATGCTCGTCCATTCTTTCCTCCCTGAGCCTCGATCTCCCCCCCCGGGGGGGGTGAGGGGTCCCCGGCTGTGCACCGCCCTCCCCGCGGCCCCGGTGCCAAAGCCCCTCGCCCTAGCCGGGCTCCCCTGCCCCGTCGGGTAAGAAACGGCCGCGCAGTGGGGAAGCTGCAAATCTTCCCCTTAAGGGCGGATTTGTCCCGGCTCCAGCAGGGAGCGGGGGATGCCGAGCTGCCTCCCGGGAGCTCTTTCTGCCTCCCCCATCCCAGCGGGGCTCTCCGGACAGGACCCCGGCCAGCTCCGGCCGCTGTCGGGGCCGTTCCGCTCGCAGCCGGCCGCAGAGCGCTCGGCTCCGCGGTATCTCCGCAGCTCGGGAAAGCGGGACAAAGCGGTGCCATGGCTGTGCGGGTCCCTGCTGAGCCCGCAGGGAACCCCTCGGTGTTGGATTCAAAGCCGCTGGCCCCATAGGGATGTGCCTGTCCCGCTGGGGTAAGCCATCTCCCCCTCTCTCCCTGCACATCCCCATGGTCTGGCTGCTGCCCACAGTGAGTAAAGCTGCTGGAAGGATGGATCCCTCTGCCCTGGAGGAAGCTTCAGCCTCCTCCCAGGTGGCAGGAGCAGAGTGGGCTGTGAGGGGAAAGGGCCCCGCTACCCCCCAGACACATGGTGTCAGGGGGTCCCTCCTCCCATTCCCAGCCGTGGAAACCCAAAGGCAGGTGAGAACAAAGGCTCAGCTAGTGCTCAAAGGTCTCCAGAAATCTCCAGAAGGATTATTTCAGTTCATATTGATTACTGCTCCCCCAACAACACGCTCCCTGTTGCTGAACTGGGAGCAATAAGCATATGGAGAAGTTCCTGCTCTGCTTTACAGTCCAGCAAGAAGAACTGGTGCTAGTTGCTGGCTCCCAACAGGCAGACCTTCAGGCTGAACAGGCACTGTCCTCCCTGCATAGTGCATCCCTTCCTCAGGGCAGACATCTGTAGCCACAAATAACTTTCAGCCTTTGCATCTTCCCCAATTTTTGGTGGAAATGAATGCTACAGGATTGATTTGGACCCAAAAAGAGCAGAGTGGCTCCAAGAGCTGTGACTCCCAGACCGCTCTCCACCATATCCCCATGCTAGCAGCTGGATTAGCCTCCCCCTTCCTGCAGCCAAAGGAGCAGGGCAAGACCTGGATATGGCAGGTGTCCAAGGCAGCAGATGCCAGGGCATCATGCCTAACCTGGCCCTCTTGATTGCCTTCAGAAAAGTTTTCCTAGGGGTGGCTTCTCTCAGCAATGGTAATTTCCTCACTTCTCACAGCTGTGACAGCAGCAGCTAGTCACAGCTGTGACTGCCTACAAGGCTCTCATGGCTAGTACGATTGTACTGGTGTGGAAGAGGTGGGATAACCAACTCAAGCTCATAAGGGGTTTTCTGGGGTCATTCTTGATGCTCTGTCCAAACCCAGGCTGCTCAGCTCCCCACTTGCAGCTGCTCTAAGTTCAGCCCCACAAGAGGTTGTTCCTTGCTGGCTACTGTCTTTGCTCACACCTCACCTTTCATTTTGATATCCATCCACTGCCACAGCCCTGACTTGCTAACTCTTTCTGGCCACCCAGTAGTGCAAGGCATCCCGCTGCACAGCAATAGCATTCAATGGGGCTTCAGGCTGGGAGAAATGCTGCTGTGGTTGGAGACATGCTGCCTGCAGCCTAGTCCCAGGCAAACACAAACCCTTGGTCCCACTGGGGATCCCTGATGTTGATGGCATCCCTGTCTATTGTGACTCTGCAAGCCACGCAGGGATAAGATCTGGAAGAACAGGCTGGCTCTGACTCTGCCACTCCGCAGCACTGGGCTGAAGCAGAACCAAGGGTGTGCTCCTTTGCTGTCTCTGGTTCTGCACTCCATAAGGAGATGACTTGGCCTCTGAGCTGGAGCAGCCTCAGGAAGGCTCTGATGCCTACCTTGACCATTTCTTCTCTTCTGGGGTTCAGCTGAGGTTGTGGGGCTGGTAGAGGCAGGAGCAAAGCCAAGGCATTGGTGGGGAAGTTCCCCTAGAGATTTTTTGGTCCGTTCTAACAGACTGAGATGGAGCTCCTATTAGATCTGGGCCTTGTTCCTAGATAAAATGTTGAAAGGATCAAAATTCTTGGTGTTCTCAGGTAGAATTTGGGAGAATCACCCTGATGTCCTTCAGCTGAAAAGTTTTGGCATTCCATTTCAGAGAAGAGCTAAAGGAAGAGTACAACATAACCAAAGATGAAAATGTGGTTTGGTCCAGAAAAACCTCTTGTGCTAACCTGAAGGAAATCAGCAGAAAGGGTTAGGAGAAAGGCAGTCCATCTACCCCGTGCTTCTTCTCTGCAGAGTCTCCTTCTCTTCTTCCTAGGAAAGGGGAAACACAGGCAGCCAGATGTCCTTAGGACTCTGGCTCAGGCATAGAGGAGCAAGTAAGGTGCAGATCCATTTACCACTTCCTGCTCCTCTGTAGGATCAGCGTGCTCAGAATTTTTTTCCACTCATTCCCCAGCTAAAGAAATCCATCACTGCTCAGCTGTGGTGAGGGAGACTGTTCCTTTCTTTCTGCCGCAGCGCTGCAGGGCATGTGGCTTTGCAGACGATTGAATTGCATTGAATTCCTGTGACTGCTTCCTTACCTCAGCTCTCCTCCAGCTTGCTCCACGAATCCAGAGCAGCCCAGCAGTGCCTGAGCTGCGTGCACAGGCTGTACGTTCAGCACTGCTCCAGCACAGCGTGCCCTCTGCTGTCACTGTGCCTGCAGGCACACTCTCATTGCACCTCGCCGCCCCAGCTGTCTCTTGCAACATGTTCTCCAGGCTCTCTTGGCTCCACTTTCATGAGCAGAACAGTTTTACCACCTATCACTGCTATGGCAGAGTGGACAAAACATTTTCGTTACACTGCAGCACTCAGCCACGCGTGCTTCATAGGAGAGGTGTTCCAGCTCTCTGAACATCCCCATGGCCCCCCCTGGGCCCTCTCCAGCAGCTCTGTGTCTTTCTTGTGCTGGGACCTCAGAGGTGAATGCAGCACTGCAGGTGCTCACAAGATGCCTCACAAGGGCAGATCAGAAGGACAATCACCCCCTGACTTGCTGGCCCCTGCTTTTGACGTCATCCAGGATATACCTGACTTTCTGAGCTGCAAGCACACACTGCCAGATCATATTAAGACTTTTGACCCATCAATACTCCCTCCCCCAAATTCTTCTCTGCAGAGCTACTCTCCATCTACTCATCACTCAGCCTGTATTTGTGCTTGGGATTGCTCTGACACAGGTGCAGCACCTTGCACTTGCCCTTGTTGAATTTCATGAGATTCACGTGTCAGCCTTTCAAGGTTTCTCCAGATGGCATTTCTACCTCCAGTGTAAGATTTTAAGATTTTGCCTGAGAGCAACAGATGTCACAGGGCAGGCTGGATTGTTTGTTTGTTTCTTTTTTTTTTTCTTTTTTTTTTTCCTTTTTTTTTTTTTTTTTTTTTTTTTTTCCTTTTTCTTTTCTTTTTTTTTTTTTTCTTTTTAAATTACTATTATTATTGGCTCGTTTATTCCGAGGACTCCCTGAACTCCATCCTCGCCTGCCCTCTAGTGGGCACCCATCAGAATGCAGCCAAATGCCTCAAAACCATCCGCGATGGGCTCAGCCGGCTGAGCTGCCAGCAGGAATAAAGCACAACCGGTGTCCTTCGATCCCCCTGTACGTTGAGATCAATGGCCACATTTGGGAAAGTCCCAGCAGCAGTGCCTGCATTTAAGTATTCTGTAATTCCCTGCCATTTTTACTCAACATGCTTAATTTTTAGCACCAAAGCAAAGCCCAAAGTCTGGAGAAGAAATGGGTGAGTGCAGCAAGCGCCCCAAGAGTGTCACCGTGGGCAACCCCAAAACTGCTCAGCTCAAGGGAACTTGACTCCCCATTTCTCTGTTTGTGGTCCCATATGAAAAGTAAAATGAGGTAGGAGCTGGGGGCATGGTGATATGTTTTTCATTGCAGAAAAAATCTTAAACATCCCCATCTTTTGGGATGTCTTTATGTGGGAGGGGAGGGGGAGATGGGTACAGAAAGAGCAGCTCAGATATACTCTGGGGAACTTCACGGAGAGGGGCCAGCTTATTGGTTTGCTGTTGTCTGCTCTTTGCAGGTGTGTGAAGGATCAGCCCCCCTAACTGGAGCTAGGTTTTCAAGGGGCAAGCCTGACCAGTCCATCATTAACAGGCTCAGCAGCCATGAAATAGGTGCAGTGCAGAGCTGTGAGTGCTCCCTCCCTCACCTCTGTAAGCACCGCACATGCAGAGCAGAGCTCGGGCTGAGCGTGCCAGGTGGCTGCGGACCTCTGCCCGGG
>WBMW01004572.1:70786-87876 GCA_013396635.1 Penelope pileata | reverse complement strand
GCCTGGAAAAGGCATGACATCATTGTTAAAAAAAAAAAAAAAAAGAAACCCTGCCGGGGGGGAAGGAAACGCAGCTATGATCCAGGAAAATACAGTCTTTGTTTTGCAAATGCAGCTGAACACAGCAATGGGAAATGGAGGTCGTGGGTATGCGGCCTGCTTCTCCAGGAAAAGCAGGGGCTGTTGGCACAGTCAGCAGCCTCCAGAAGTGCCATGGCGAGAGAAGCAGAGGCCTTGAAGACAGTCAGCTCCTAACCGAGGGACCCGAATGTGTGCCAGCTGAGGACAGCAGTGTGTCTGGTTCTGGGGCCAGCAGGACCTCACCCCACAGCCTCCTCTTCCCGCCGGTGCTTTGAGGCCCACCACAGTGAATCACTCCCAGCCCTGCACCCAGATTAGCCACGAATTAACTAGACGTGAACTGAGGCCCATGCAGCTCAAGCCGTGCCGGGTGCAGCAGGCCCTGCCCACGTCACACAATGGCACCCTGGGTGAGGACCTTCGGTTGTCAGCAACTAGCCAGGCCTCGTGGGCACACAGCACGAGGCTCTGTGGGGCACTCCCCTTCTCGAGGACTGAGCCCCCCATGGCTTCAGCCCCAGACAGACCCAAGCTGCTCTCTCCCTGCTGGGAGGGATCCCTAGGCCTGGGCTCTCAGGGCCCTGGCTGGCAGCCGAGTGGTGCGGGAAGCCAGCCCCTTCCTGGAGGGGTCATAGACCCAGCTCCATGGAAATGTTGTGCAAGGAGCCCAAGTGACCTGCTTCCCTTCCCAAGCCTGGCAATGGCAGAGTTTTCCAGGAAACACAAATAACTGCCCCAGCACCTGGAGCCAGGCTACAGCCTATCTCTGCCAGGTTCTCAGTGCAGAAAACATCACCGAGGTGGCACAGGGCGGGGACAGTCCCCACCAGGCCCTGGGGCCTTGCTCTGAGCCCATGCCAGCAGCTGTGTCCCTTTTTCTGGGCCCAAAAGGCACCTTCTGGGGTGCTACAGCAGGAAGATGGGCAAGAACAGACCTCTCATTGCATGGCGCTTCACTTTTCTTCATTTTATTCTTTTATTTGTACAGCTATATTTTACAGAACGCATTAATGCAGTTTAGACACAGCCCAAACCCTGTCTCCCGAGATTGTTTATAACACAAGCATGTAAAATAAGACTGAAAAAAAAAATAAATTCCAAAACAAACAAACAAAAAAAAACATTCCCCGATAAGAGAGTTCCACCAAAACTCCTTTTTCAACATCAGGCTGTACCTTGAAAACTGAGCTCCATATAGTCCATACATTGAAAACTTCCATTGAAAAGAAAGGCACCGTGCGAAACCACATTTTACATATATACAGACTGAGAACTAGAACAAAAAAGTTACACTTTATTATTATTTTAAATTCCTTCTGCAGCTTTGTTGGTTTAATACACACTTTTTTGTAAATTGTAAACCTTCACTTGCAAAAAAATACAAATACACTGATGCATTTAGACAAAATATTTTCTTACTTGTACAGATGCAATACTTTAAAATATCTCGTTAAGTGCTCTATCATAATAAAGATTCTCAGAGTGGCTTCTGCCTGCAGAGTCCAACTGAGCCTTTAATGCATTTTATATATTTTTAATATAGCTTTTTTAAAGGTCTATATATATTTATTTTATATATATATTTATATATTTATATCTATATATATTTACAACTCTGCCATAGATTCCTTCACCTTTGGTTAAAAAAGTTAAAGCCCTCTCTTTAATAGCATACTTTCTCTTTAAAAGAACACACATTTTGCATACAAAAGAAAAAAATCTGTTCCCATAAATCAACATTACATTCCTCATCTTCAAACGGCAAAGGCTGTGAAGGTTAGACTCCAGAGTTTATCAACACTCCACTGCACAGACATTTAAAATGACTATTTTTATTTTTACGTTTTATATACAATAAGATCTGAATAATTTTAATCTTTCTTTTAGTTTCACATAACTGGGAAAAATATAACCCGTGTATTTTTTTTGTTTGTTTGTTTAGTTTGTTTCTAATGTTTTCCACCTATCTGCACTATGGGTTTAGAGGCACTCCATCATGTGATGAATTTTTTTTTTTTCCTTATATATTTTTTCTCTGTTAAAGTGTTGCAAGTATCCTTTGGACAGCTCCCCCTCCAACCTCCTCCTGGGAAATCCTCAGCCTTCAGCAAGCCTTGGGGAGCTCCGGAGGCACCTCGCTGGCCGAGATGCGGTACTGCACCTTGGTGTTCGTGATGGCCCCGTGCTTCTGCCGCAGGTGCAGCCGCAGCTGGCTTTTGTGGCGGAAATGCAGGTTGCACTTCTCACACTGTGGGACAAGAGGCAAAGGTGCAGGATGTCAAAAATCACACTGGGGGACACGTCCATCTGTTGGAAGCGGTGGCCAAGCAATGTGCCCCAGCAAACCCATCCTTCCCCGGAGCACTGGGTCCATTGCACAGATGGAGTGGAGAAATGGGGGCATGGTGGGAAAAGCAGTGGGGAGGCTGCTGAGCCCCCAAGCGTTGTCCCCAGAAAGGCAGGGCACACTGCCACACAGCTCCTCTCCCATACAACAAGAAGTTGTAATTTAAGCCACGGCTGTTTGGAAAAGTGTGACCTTCTTCCAGAAAGGAGGAAGAAAAGGAGAGCAGCTCCAGTGTGCCCAGCGCAGGCTGCACGTCAGAGCATTTCCAATGCCTCGGTGTCTTCCCACCCCCTGGGTTTGGCAGCACCTCCCGCAAGCCCCAGCCCCTGATGAAAGAAGCCCGGTCACTCACATGATACGGTTTCTCTCCCGTGTGGATTCGAAGGTGGCTTTTGAGGGTCTGCAGGTGACGGAAGCGCGTGCCGCAGATCTCGCAGGGGTACGGCTTCTCCCCAGTGTGAATGAGCACGTGGGCACGGAGGTGGGCAACCTGCAGGACAGCAGCCCCAGGTGAGGTTTCCCTCTGAACTGGTACCCAAGGACCTCAAACCCCCCTTTATCCCCTGCATGACCCTGCAGCCCCCTCGACACATCCCAGGTCTTGAGCAGGGCCATATCTCCCTCAGGAGCTGCGGGTTCCAGAGCTCACACTCACCTGGACAAATCTGGCCCCGCAGGTCTCGCACTTGTAGGGTTTCTCTCCAGAGTGGATGCGTGTGTGGGTTTTCAGGTTGGCTGGCCGGTTGAACTGCGCCCCGCAGATGTTGCAGCGGTACGGCTTTTCTCCTGTGGAGCCCAACAGAAAGGGCAAGGGGATAAACATCAGCATGCCCTGCGCACAACAGCCCCAGCACTCCCCAAAGCACAGCCCTGTCACGTGCCTGATCCTTTTAGAGGTGGCTGCAGCACATGGATATTTTAGGAAGAGAGCCACAGGCAGAAGCAGCCTCACTCTCCCTGGAGCAGAACTACTCCACTATTGTCTTTTTTGGGTTGGGAGCTGCAGCCTCCAGGGCAAAAGAGAAAGTCAGGCAGCTCTGCCAGCGAGGATTAACAGCATTGCTCCTCCTGGCTGGCATCCTGAGCTTTCCCACAGCCCTGAGCAGAGCACATGGAGCTGCCTGGCTCCCCACAGGCTCCTGGTGGTCCCCAGCATGTCCTATCCCTCCTTGCAGGAGCATGAGGAGCTGAGAGAGCAGGAAGCCAAGGCATGCCTGGTGACCCAGCCCCATTCATTCTTCAGTTACAGTCCCTGCTGTCAGCCCCAGCTGGCTTTCCCATGGCAAGGAGGGAGCTGCAAAAAGGTTTTAACTAGTTTCTTCAGGCTGGTTGGAGATGATCTCAACAGGGAGCAGGAGAGTGCCATCGCCCAGCCCTTCCTGCCTTTTTCTTTTGTTTGGGATTCAAGAGCAAACGGGTTCCTGCCTGGTGTATACAGAAGACCCAGGAGGTTGGAGGGCTCTGACCCAACAGCAGACTCTGCCTGGTGCTTGTGTCACCTCACTCATCCCTGTGGCCACGTTGAGCTCCACTGGGGCTGTGGGACCTTGTGCTTACAGCCCAGCAGCGCTGAGGCATTGGCATGTGCTTCCCTTTCCCAGCCAGGGAGCCAGCTGTTGGCATTAATAAAAGCATGGAATAAAAATCCCTAGGTTTGACAGCAAATGACTAACCCCCTAATATCCCTTTCCTTTCTCAGCTTTCATCGTGCTGATTCATAGGGTCCATCCGTTCACAGATTTTCCCATCAGCAGAGTTTCTGCTAGGCTAGACACAATCTGGATTTCTAAGATGTAGGAAAAACAACAACAAAAAAACCCTAAACCATCTTCTGATTCTTTTTTTCTGTGTAACCCAGAGGCCACACATCTGCTCCCAGCCACACGTTTAGAAACGTGCTTTACACAAATAAACTCAGTCCCAGAGGAGCTGCAGCCCAGCCATGGCAGGCCCCCACACATTGCCCCCATGGCCAACACCGTACCTGTATGGACGGTTTTGTGGCTGGCAAGATTCCCCTTGTAGCGGAAGGAGGCCTGGCAGCGGTCGCACTTGTAGGGTTTGTCGCTGTGGACTTGCAGAGAATGTCTCTTGAGCGAGGCCTCCTCAGAGAACCGGCAGTCACACTCGTTGCAGAAGAAGGCTCCGTTCTCTGGGGAGCAGAGAGGAGAGTGATGAGATGGGTGATGCGTGGCCCCACACCGGGGTTGGGGTGGTGGATAGAGAACAGCAGAGTGATGTTGGAACAAGGAGCAAAGACCAGGTGTTTGTGGCCAGCAGGGCTGCTATCTCCCCAGACTTCTCACACACACAGTATCAACATGTGATGGCTTTTCTCCTTCAAGCCATGCAAGACACCTCTTTTTTATAGAGCTGCCAGTAAGCCAGTAAGCAGCCAGGCATCTCACCTGGGCATCCCTCAGAGACGTGCATAAAGGCATCAAGTCATAAGGCATCCTCTGAAGGATGGACACTCAGTTTTGGAGCAACTTCAGCACCTTCACAGGTCTTAAACCTTTACGGTGCAGACGTCTTCCATGAACATGGGAAGACCACCATTGTCTGGAGAGGCATGCAAGTCCCCTGGAATAAGGCTGCCCAACTCTTAAATGCTGCATGGAGCTTTGAGCATCACACTTGGGTTCCCACTGTGGACTTTTGCCCACACCATGGGTGACAATTCTGCATTCCCCCTCCCTGAGCTACAGGCAGATGGACACACAGATACTTGTCTGGGGGCTTGTGGAGTTTTGCAACAAGATTGCAAGCCTCATTATCTCCATTTCTCCAGATGTACACGTTGGGCTGCCTGATAATGAAGGTATCGTGACGGATGCATGAGACACCCCACCTTGCCCAATCCCCATTAGGGCCATTACATCTGCCAAGCTTGTTCTCATGTGGTAGTGGCAGGGTGGGGTGCATGTTGCTTCCTGTCCTCAGCTGCCAGGTTAGCAGCAGGTGACTAACTCCCCACACAAGGTGTCTGGATGGTGCCGGGGAAGAGGAGGACAGAAGCGATTCCCACGTGTGTGCACCTCACATGTGTGCACACAACTGGCCAACCAGACAGCGCCGTAAAACATTTTGGGATCCACCAGCATCAGAGACAGGTCTGGCAGTCCCTTTGGATGACAGGCAATGGGTGAACATGTCCCCTTGGCTGCTGGCTGAAAAGGTGACCAGGGATGCAGGACTCACCACAGCTGGAGTCGGAGTACTCAGACTGGGTTTCTCCCATCTCCTCCCCGAAGGCTGAGCTGGAGGTATGAAGGCACATCTCAGTGTGTTGAGGGGACTGGCAGCCGCAGGAGCTGCACTTCGATGAATGCATGTAGAGCGGGGACTGCCCTTCGCTGCTGCGTGGGGACCCGTCCCGGGACCTGTGGATGGACAGCAATGCACAGAGATGTGAGAAGGCTCTTGCTGTGCTTGAGCTACTGGGCCCTTGATGTTTGCACCCTTCCAGACATGAGAAACATCCATTTTTTATGGGGAGACTTCTGTGGTGAGATGCACAGCATAGCCCTGATCAACAACAGGTCCCTGAGCCTCATCGTTTGGGTCCCCATTGTAAAACGGCCTCAAAGCTCTCTAGGAACATTCAGGTCCAACACATCGTTCCGTGCTAGTTCATCCTTGAGGTGCCTACAGCCAACCACAAGCTCTAGGCACAGGGACTCGGGTGAAAACCACACTTGGCTAATCCATGCTCCAGAAACCATTCAGAGCTGCTGAAGTGGGTCAGGAATTCCTGACCCCGTGTTCTCAATTCTACCATCAGGTCAGGCTGGCACCACTACTACGGGGACAGCTGGCACACAGCCGATGACCCTGGCAGTGCTTCACCAAGCACAGAGGTTTCCACCTGCTCGGAGCCGGACATCCCAGCACAACGCTACAGCTACATCACACACCTCCAAACCATCACCAACAAAACAGGGAGTCTTGCCTGCACAGGGCAACCTTCTCACCTGTTAACAATGTTGTTGAGTCTGCTCGCCTGGGGGATATTGGAGTCTTCTCCGTTCACACTCATCTTGGTAGGGGATTGCACGTTGAGATGCTCCGGCTCCATGGACTGCTGGCAAGTGGACATGGGCATGTAGGTGCGAGGAGAGAGCGTTCCCATCTCATTCTGGTCAGCACTGTCTTGTTTGGTGCTCTGGTTGAGAGAGTTGAGGACGATGAATTTGTACTTCTTCCAGTTGCAGGCCTTGGGATCAGTGGGGCTCTTGGTGAAGAGGGAGTTGGAGTTCTGGCTGATGCGGGCGTTCTTGCTGCTGCTGGACTCGGTGGGCGAGTTGGGCTGACAGTCTGACTTCTGGGGGCTCTGGGGGCTGATCAGGCCCTTGCGGTCCAGGGGGGTGTTGGTGGGCTCAAAGTGCTGGCTGATCTCATCCTCAGAAGAGGTCCGCTCCTCCTCTTTGGCCACTTTGTCGCAAGAGAAGTAGGAATTGTTCCGGATGGAGGGGACAACAGGTTTGGGGCCAGAGGCTACGCTGTAGTGCATGTCACTCCTGGCTTCTTCAGCAGCACCTTCTTTTGGAGCGTAGATGGTGGCATGGCACATGTTGGCCGAGATGTCGGTGATGGTTCTCATGTACTCTGTGGGGATTGTTCTGGAGCTGTCGCATGGCAGGATCCTCTCCTTTGGAAAGGCACCCGCCCTCGAGAGTTCGGAGAGAGGCATCCTCATCTCTCGCAACTCGTCGTCCACTAGGAAGCCATTGAGAGGGAGGGGGCTGTACGCAGGGTAGGAAATGGAGGATCCAGACAAACTGTTGAACAAGCCAGGCGCAAAGGCCCTCCCATTGCAGAGGGACCCGTTCTGGAGAGGCATACTGTTCTCTGAGACGTCTCTGCCTCGATAAGCCATCACCTCTGGGTGGCTCAGCATCCGGCCAGCCAAAAATTCTTCCCTTGGGGTCTTCACAGCAGACACCATCTCAGCTTCACTGGAATCAGGCAAAAAGGAAGAGATGTGGTCATGTTCAGCACGTAAGGGTAAGTTTGCCAATACTTTGTCAGTCCTTCCCCCTCCCACCCAAACACACCATGCCAGGCCCCCCAAAGTTCAGTTGTGGTGCTCACCTAGATTTCACAAACCTCCGGCAAGTATCAACCACGTGCTCCATCTGCAGGTACAGCGCTGTAGCCATCACGGCCATGATATTGTTCTCCCTCAGGTTCAGGCGAGAGGTGTACATGAAGTCCAAGAGGATGCAAAACCCCTCGGGGTTAATTTCAGGGTCCAGGTTGATGACATTCAAGTTGCACTTGAGCTGGTCAGTGAAGATACTGTAGAAGAGGCCACTGCAGAGAGGAAAAATGGAGGAAGACAAGTGTTACAACAATGCAGAGGAAGAAAGGAGAATTTACCTGAAATCCCTTAGCTCACAGAGTTCTGTGCATGGGAAGGGAGGAGAAGACGGAGGCAATTACAGTACTCCCTGAGCTTCCCCCTTATTATCAAGCTTGGTTTCCTAGCTTAGTAAGCGTCTTCTGCACTGCACTTTTAGCAACCGGCACAGCCTGCTTTTAGATCTCACCTGCTCAACAGCTCCCCACCGCCGTGCTTTAGAATTTCCCCTTTTTCTGCTGCTCTCACCACCACCCCCTTCCCCCTGTGACTCATTTCTTTCAGAAGCCTCTTGGGGCATCCATGCTCGCTCTTTTAACCAGAAGAAAAAAGGAAATGTTGGCAAAACAGTTTTCAGATGTCTTCATAGTCAAATCCTTGCTTTTCCAAATCTTTAGATTGTCAGCAGGAAACCCTGGAAGGCATCTGCAGTAATGAGGCGAGGCAATGGTGGGATGCTAATTAGAGGTCACTAGGAAGCAATCGTGGACCAGGAAAAGGATTTTGCACCCAACTGGGCTTGAAAATCCAGAGAGATGGGTGCAGCCAGCAGCCTGGGAGGCAGCAGGAATAGCGCTAAAAATAGCACGGGACACAGCAGTCACAGAGGACTCACTCCTGCGAGCATCCAGCCCTCCTCCCTGCCCTGTCTCCAGATGCCCCACAGCCGCAGCACTCCTGCTTGTGCCTATGTGCTGCCTGTGGGCACTGTGCTGCAAGCAAAAGGTCTCAGCCATCCCTTCACAGGTACGAACTGCTTGGCCGCCTGTTTTGCTTCTCTGCCTCGGTTTCCCTGTCTGTAAAGCCCACAGGCCTCCCTGGGGATGCAGTAGTATTCCTGGTGGCCAAACGTGAGTGGTGCTCGTGCTCACCTGCAGGCCATCAGCACTGTTTTATGGGCTCGGAACTGCTCCCGGTTCACGATGATGACGACGTCAGTCAGGATATCCCGGCTTCTAAGGCGGTTGAGATTGAGGAGGACATCACTCGCATGGCGGGTGAACTGGATGCAGCTGTCTGCTGGCGAGGCCATCTTGAGTCTGCCTAGGACAGAAGCAGAGGGACGGGAATGGAGAAACTCAAAACTCAGCAGAGAGCTGGCTGCTGCTGCGGGATGCCTTCGGATGGCCTGCTGTCCCCGGCAGGGCTGCCACCAGCTCCTCAGCCCTGGGACAAACAGCTCTGCACCATGCCAGGCACCTGCAAGGCCTCTGGGCCAGCAGTGAGAGCCAGCGTGTCTCGGTGGTATCCGGTGAGCGAAGGCAACCGGACCCTCCTGAGGATGAGCTCAGCAGCTCCAGCCTCACCCATGGCAGCCCCACCCCAGCCCACTCCTCCCACCACCACCGCTCCTCTGGTTCATTTCACAAAGCTCCCAGCGCGGCGCGGCTTCCCCACTCGTTCCCAGGAACCAGCCTTCCCACCAGCCATGGGAATCAAAGCGAGCCACAGAGCTCCCAAGTGAAGCCAAAGGATCTCATGTGCTCACATGGCAGAGCACCAGCCCTCACCCACCACCATGATTCTTCCCCACTCTGGGGTGGAGAAGAGCTGTCCCCAGTTTCCCAATGGATCGGTGGTGGCAGCAAGGAGCGAAGCTCACCCGACCAGCTGGGCTGCTGCCCACACTGCTGCCCAGCCTCTCCCAGCGAGGATGGATGGGGCGAGTCGCGGAACCTTCTCCCAGCCCAATGCCTGCTGACCCACCTCGGGGCTGTGCAGCAGCCCCCAGGGCAGCTGTATCTTCCCCTGTCCCAAGTTTGGGCTGCAACATGCATCTTCAGCACCAAGCTCCTCAGTGGCCACCCTCTCCCAGCCCCATCTCCTCCTCCTTCCCCATGTGAACACACAGAGCAGCTGCTCTCCTGAAAACAAATCCCAGCTGGGCCTAATGAAACATTTAATTCGAGGCTGTAAAGGGAAGGGGGGGATGGGAGAAGCACAAAATTTAGATGTACATACCCAATGCCTCAATTCACAGTCCAAAAGTTTCTTTCAAATCTGTCAATAAAGCACAAGAAAACAAACACCACGTTAGCTGATAATGATGCATTGGCCACGACAAGGCACAAGCTCGCTGTTTCTCTAGAGTATCAGTGGGATAAAAGCTACAGATAACCAACCTTGCACTCTCCACTAAGGTTAACGTTTGTTTCTTCCGGTACAGTACGTTCTTATCACAACCACAGGCTTTGAGAATCCAATCAGAGCTTCATCCACACCCTCCAGCCCAAACCATGGGCGTATGCCAAGGAGATTTCCATTTCCATGACTCAGGAACTTGAAGGCAGGTGGGGAAACGAAGTCGGGTGAGAATTTTCTCACCACTTCTTTCAGGGACAGCTCTCCCCTGCCAAGACCGAATTCCCGGCCAGCGTTATGTCCGAGGCCAACGCCAGGCTCCCGGCACTTTGTTAACAGGTAGGACTTACACACAAACACTGATGCTCCGCTCACAAACCTGGAAAGAGCCCAGATTTGGCTGCTCTCACCCTTCTTGGGATACCAGCGTGCTGCAGACAGCGGAGAAGCGCTACAGGGTGGGACAGCCACACAGAGCTGGGAGGATGCGGACGTCAAGAGCCGCAGTGACTTGGCCGGGATCGCATAGGAAGTCGGTGGCGGGGACGGATGGGGACCCAAACAAATGCCTTCCTCCAGCTGCTGGAAAAGCCTTCCCCAAACCTCAGCCTTTGTCTCTCAGCTGGAACCCAGGAGTTAACTCACATCATGACTTCCAAATTTACTAAAGATCAGGAAACACAATTGACCTGGCACTGATGCAGGAGGAAGGTCCTCAGCAGCCAGCCCTGCAGGAGCAGGGAAGCGAGCCATGGGTAAGGGAACCAAGCACCACCAAGACCTCCATCACGCTGTCTTTAGGGCCAGCCCCACAACCCAGTGATGCACAAGACCTCAGTGCCTGCAGTAAGCACAGGCAGCCCTACAAGGACCAGGAACCCCTGCAGGTGACGTGGATCTGGAGCCCAAGCTCCAAACCCGCTGGGGTGGGAAGAGGCGTGATTTAAGCATCATGTCACGCAGAGCCCAGAGAGGTGTCACAGCCCCATTGCAGCCATCAAATGCAAATCTTGCAATCTCTGAGCCTGGCTAGCTTAAAAATGCACCGCACACACAGAGTGACTCACTTCCCAAATAACTGCAGGCTCTGACCTTTCTGCACTCGCTCGCTGCCAGCCCCCAAAGCTGAAAGCCCAGGGACTCGCGGCGCTCTGCAAGAAGCCCAGCACCCATCTGCGCTTCCATCCCAGCACCGTTCAGATTTGGGGCAGCCAGATCGCATCCTGACCTTGGCCGCGCTCCCGGTGCCTCAGCCCGGTGTCACCGCCACGGGGACTGACCTGTCTATAAACCAACAAACCGTGACATGAACTCTGTGCCCGTGAGCATCACGTGAGAAGCTGCTGCTGTCACCAAACTCCCTTACCCGCAGCGCTGCCGGCGGGGGACACCCGAACCTCATGCACCCTTCCCAGTCCCCTCTCCCCAGCATGGTGTTGCTGTGGGGCAGGGTGCAGGCAGGTGGATCCCAAGCTGCGGGAGGCAGGATGCAAGCACAAGGGAAAGGGACTTTCCGCCCCTCCCCAGCAGAGCTGCATTAACCCTGCGCCTCCCGACCTCTGCACAGCACCAGATCCACATCTGCACCCTAGGGAAGGTGCTCGGAGCAGAAAGGGAACAGCGATGGGAGCACAGAGGACAACCACGGGCAAGCACAATGTTCTCCATTCCCACCCCCCACCCCCAGGATGCTTCCCCAGGCTCAGCTGCATTCAGAGCATGGCCCCAACACCCCCCGCTCCCGAAATTTCCTGCCCGGTACCTCGCAGGCGTGGGCCAGCGGCAGTGCTGGAGGCTGCACGCCGAGGCTCGCTGTGCCTGGAGAGGAAGGTCGGGGCCCATTTCGGGGGTGGCCACATGGGACCGTCAGTGCTGCTGCCTTCCAGGAAGGCAATGGGTCTGCCCCAGCGGTTCAGGGAACGGCTCTTCCCTGCCAGCACCTCCCCGAGAAAGCCCATTCCTGGAAGGGAGCCCAGGGCCAGTGCTGCCCTCCCGGTGCCAAGCTGCTCGGTGGTGCAGGGAGGGCACCCCCAGCTCCATCCCATGAAGAGGGGAGACCCCCATGGCTGCCCCCTACCCCACACAGTGGGGAGAAGCTGGAAACCCATCCCTCCATCATGCTACACAGAGGGAAATCCCTCCCATCCATCCTTCCTGTGTCTAGGGAATCCCTTTCCATCCATCCTCCCTAACCCCTACGCAAAGGGGAGATTCCATCCTCTGCCATGCATGGGAATACCCCTCACCCTGTGCTCTCCCCCCACACGCACAGCCCAGAGGAGGGCACCCACCACCCCACACCCTGCTCTCCTACCCCTCCACCCCGCGCTGCTCCAGCGCCCGCGGTGCCGACTCCCTCGCATCATGCGGGGCGGCTGCCTCAAGTCTCTCTTCCCCACAGCCTCATCCCACACAGCCCTCCGAAACCACCCGCCCAGGGGAAGCTCCATCCTGCCCCCTTCCTCCTGCCTGGGCACGCTGCCAGCTGCCCCCCACCCCACGGAGGGATGCAGGGTTCCCCCAGTGCACAGCCAAGGACATGGGGTGCAGTAGTACAGTCCCAGGTGAAGAGGATGCTCTTGGCTGGGGGTATGTGAGCGCTCAGCTTTCCCCATCACACAGTCAGGGGGCACGGCGCGTCCTTTCGTTGTCACATTTTTATTAATTTAGCAGCTCCTGGTAGGCGTCTGGGCCACGACGTGGCGTGGTTCACAATGAGGGAAGGAGAGACGGAGAGGAGCACCGTCAGCACTCATCCAACGCAGCCCCCCAGTTTTTTCCACCGTGCCCTCCCGTGAGCGCGCCCGATCGAGTGCTCTCTGCTAACTCCTGCTCTGAGCCAATTTCCTGCCAGCAAACAAATGTTTCTAGGAAATGCAATACATTATCCGAACGGGTTTATTATCAGCCCTTGGAACCAGGAAAACTGTGTATTCTCCCGAGCACTGCGGGGAACTTTAGAGTTCGTACTTCAAAAGAGGGTTTAGAAGGATTGCCCTTGGGAGCCGGCCCGGCTCGAGCCCCCGCATTGTTTTGGTGTTTGAAGACAAACAACGCAGAGCCGGGAGAGCACAGCAGAGCTGCCCCTGACATTTCCCATCAGGGAGGGCTGCTCCAGCCCCGCACGCAGTTCCCTTGGGAAGCATAGAGCTTCCCCCAGCGCTCCCGGTGACCACGAGCCATGGGCACTGCAATTTGTCACGGGAAGGCTGCAGCCGCATCCCGGCTGAACTTAAGAGAGTGATGCCAAGCAGGGTGCAGCTGGGTGTCCTCATGCCCACTGGGCTTGGAGGAGGCNCCCCCCCCCCCCCCCCCCAAGCCACCAACCCAACTTCCCCATCCCTGTGTTCCTGAAAGCAGCTCCACCAGCAGCGAGGGTCTGCTCCACTTCCCACCTGGATGGGGTGGGACAACACAGCGTGGCTCCCAGCCAGGGGACAGCCACCTCTATATTTATATTTATGGATTTCAGGAGGGGACACCTTCCCCAGGACCCACTGCCCTGCAGCATGCTCAGCCCACACTGCCTGCTGTAAGCAGAGCTCTCCCCTTCCCCACGTGGGATGCTGGTGTGCAGCCCATGGGAGTGTGCTGGGCAGCAGATATGGGGGAGAAAGTACAGACTCCAAACTTTCAGCCCTCTCCTGTTGCTCCCCATGTCTTAGCGGGAAGCCCCACGGACACTGCTGGGTGTTAAGGCACCCTGAGAACTGAATGCTCTGATTTTGGGGCTGTGTGTGCCTCCTGGTTGCAATGGGAACACAAGGTCCAGCATGGATTTAAACAAGTAAAGAACAAATGCAGGGAGGACTGCGTCTGCAGCCTCAGCGTGCAGCCTGGAGACGCTGCCTGGTCAGTGCTCACTTCTGGATCTCCATCTAACCCAACTGCAAACTGTGAACTCCCGAGGTTTGCCAACGCCTGCTGTAAACATGGAAACCGGGCGTCACTTTTTGCCAAACAGAAGAATGGTTTAAAAATAGAGCAAGGGAAGAATACCAGCGCTCGGCACTCCGGCTCCCGTTTATAGACTCCCATGCCACTATAAAACGCAATGAGAGGTTACGAGCATTCAGGCAGCTTTTCACCAAATTTAGATTTTACAAACTTCTCAGAAACCTGAAAGCAACATTTTGGGCTCCGGCTGAACCCGTTAAAGCCCTCCACGGGGCATCTGCAGCCCAGATCCTACAGCACAGGGACTGAGATGGGCATGACAAGGTCCTTCAGCCACCCGACAAAGGCATAAACTGCGGTGAGAAATGCACCTATGGGTTAGGGCTTCATCCTGCCCACCCATGGACTTTGTAACAGGAGTTTCTTTTTAATGGGGTATTCAAACACATTAAGAGGACATCCACCCCTGCTGCCTCGCTAAGTTTTACCACCTGCCTTCGTAATGGGTTTCGGAGGGCAACGTCAGAGTGTTTACCCAAAAACATTCCTACAAATTAACGCGAGGCTGGAGCCACCGGTGCTGAGAGCTTCAACCTCTGCCCGGGGAAATAAAAAATAAAATAAAAAAGCAGCACAGCTTTACAATACATCCTGAATCAGGCAGAAATTCAAGGGCAGATTAACATCACAACTCGGACAGATTTCCACGTGCAATTTCACGGCCAGACCCGGAGAGAACTCCAAATGGAAATGCCGGGGACTTCAATGAGCGCTCGGTTGTTTCCAATTAGGCTCCTTCAGTAATTTCGGCGGCGTCCCGAGTTTCCTCTGCCACCTTCCTCCTAGCTAGCAAGCATTTATTTTCTTTTTTTTTTCCCCCCAAGTCCAGGAACACACAGCTCGCAGCCGCAGCACACACCGCTAGATGGCAGCAGTCAGCTGCGCTGCAGCAGCGATTTTTTCCCCTCGGAAAATAAACCACCCCAACCAAACCTGGAAAACATATAATTTTGTCGATGTAATTCTGTTTTCTCTTAAAACGCGTCTGAGCAACATTATTTTTTATGAGCTTTTCCAGCCCTGTTTTTCAAACCTTAATGTTTCTGCTGGGTTTATTTCTGTCTCATCAGGCAGCAGACGGACATCCTCCCAGGGAAGCAAACGGGGACGTCTACAAAGTATCACACACACTTCTGACCGGCTCTATTTTTTTTTTTATTATTATTTTTTTATTTTTTTTAAGTGGGATTTGTAAGAATCACTTCCCATTCCCACTTCTCCCTTTGCAATAAGAACCGTAGGGTTCACCCCCGCTTCCTCTGCAAATATCGGCTCGGTCAGAACCTGCGGAGATCAGGACCTGGAGCAGAAATGCATCCCGAGATCCCTGCTCTGCTCCGCAGCCAGAACTGGAGCTTTCCCTCCTGGGAGCGATGTGGTGATGCATTCCCCTGGAAAACCGTGGGCACCTCTGAATATTTTAGTGGCTCCGTGATTTGTTCCATGGGGCAGAAATTGCCGCCGTGTTATCAGGCTTCAAAGCAGCAAAGCCCATCGTCAGAAGGGAATCACAGAAGCTCGGGTTCTGTCTCACTCTCTATTTCTATAGAAAGACAGAGGGCTGCCCTAAAATATTTCCTGAGAAATTTTTGAGCTGTAACCCCCAAGGACGGCTGGAGGAAGCCCACGTTCACGCTTAACCCACTCATCCTTCCAGCCATCGAGACCGTACAGCAAGCAATCCTTTCCAAATCATTTTAAAACCTCCAGACGGGGATCAACACGCAGCCCTGGACCCCAGCGGGGCTGACCCCGCAGGTGACACTTGCACGGGACGGGCAGGAGCGGGGCTTTGGGCAGAGGGGGGACCCCCCAGCTCCTGGCTGAGCCGCACCGGGCAGCGCCGGCCCTCCGCGCCCCGGCCCCGCACCGCCGGCTCCGTGCAAGCAGCGCAGCGGGGCTGCTCGCAGGGGGGTTTGACTCACGGTCCTAAACCCAGATTTGCCTCTTCCCTGGAAACGCAACAGGGAAGAGGGAGGAAAGGGAGGGTCAAAGGCAGCTTTTTAGGCACATCTGAGAGGCTGTGCCGCCGATTTCGCTGCACAAACGCCCTGCTTTCTGCTCCCCTCCTTCCCAAGAGGCGATTTCNGGAGAAAAAAATAAAAAAAAGAAAAGACGCTTAAGCAGAAAAAGCCTTCTCCCCCCGCGCGCCCCTTTCGGTAATTCCTCGGGAGCCGCAGGGGGTGTGCGAAGCAGCGCGCGGAGCGCGGAGGTTGCGCGGCCGCTCCAGGAATAGCGCGTGGCCGCGGGCCAGCCCCGCGCGGCTCCCGGCGGCGGATTTACGAGCGCTGTACCCGCGCCAACTCCGCCGCGGTAGTAAACAGAGGGGAAGGGCCGCGCTGGGGGCACCGGGGTCTCCCCCGAACCCCGACGCGGTGCTGCGGGGATCCCCGCTCCCCTCGCGGCTTCACCTCCCCGCGGCTGCGAGGACGGCCGTCGCTATTTCCAGCCCTGCGCGCTATTTTCAGAGCCCCTTCACGCACTTTTCCCCCGTTCCCGAGAGGCGCAGTGCGCGTTATCCGCAGCCTCTTCCCCGTTCCCCGTCGAGGCCGACCCAGGGCCGGAGGGAGAGGACGTGCGGCCGGGCCGGGCCGCCCCGCGGGCTCCCCCCATCCCCGGGCCGGGAAATGCCGCAGCTGCGCTCCGGCGGCGGCCGCTCCGCGCTGACAGCTCCGCGCCGCGGCCCCGCCACAGGTTGCAAAACGCGGCGGCGTTTCGCAGTCGCATCGAGGACGGAATAACAACAATAAGGACGTGGGGAGAATGAAATCCGAATAAAAGCGAAGGGGAAACAGTGCGGGAAAAGCCGAAGGGTGGGGAAACAGCGGAGCAGGGAGGAGAGAGAGAGAGATCAGAAGGAGAAATTAAAATTGTAATCGTAACGAGGACGGAACGCGGCCCGAGCGGAGGGTTCGGCCGCGGAGTGCCCCGCGGAGGCTGCAGGTGCGCGGCCGCTGCGCTGCGTGCGGAGCGCCCGTGGGAAACCGCGCAGGGTCCGCCCGCATCGCCCCGAAAGGGACGCGGGGGGCTCCGGGGAGCGGTGGGAGCAGGGAGGGCCCCCCGAGGAGAGGAGGCGAGGGGTGAAAGGGGGAGGAATGAAGATGGGGTTTTTGTTGTTGTTGTTATTATTTTTTTCTCCTCCTCCGGGGCACCTGCCGCGGGAATATGGGGGGGAATGGGCAGAATTATATAGGGGCGGCTCAGCGCCAGGAGCCGGAGCGGGGCAGGGAGGGAGCGAGAGGAGGGAGAGAAAAAAAAAAA
>WBMW01004572.1:0-67792 GCA_013396635.1 Penelope pileata | reverse complement strand
TTTTTTTTTTGCGTTTCTCCTCTAAGGCAGCGCCTTCTCCTCGCCGTGCTCCGTCGCCCGCTGCCACCTCGGTGCCCTGCTGGGAGGGGACATCTTCCTGCTGTCCTCCATCCCTGCAGGTTGGGGCTGAGAGATGAGACCTCGTCACCACGTCCTGCTGCTGTCCCCCTGGGTGCACACCGACTCGGGACTGTCACTGGGGATCTGGTGGCAGCTGCTCCAAGGAGGGTGGCAGTGAGGAGCACCCACTGCCCAAACCCTGCACCCGGCCCTGCGCAGGGATTGCAGCCCTGGGGACGGGGACGTCAGTTGGTGCCCGCAGGTGCTTCTGCCATCCACGGGGCCGTGGGGACCTCCTGCCCCTGGCTTTGTGCTGGGGATGCCACAGCTGGAGGGACCTTCAGGGCCTTCATCCCATAGAGACGGGTTTGGGGCATCCCGGAGCCCCAGGCGAGCTGCGCCTCGTCCTTCCCTACATAAACAAACAGTGCCCTTTATAATGTTTTCATCGGAAATTAACTCCTTCAGGCCGGGAGCCTTCCTCAGCCCCGTGTGAAGAAACCAAACCCAGGCCAGGAGAGGGACGCTCGGCCCTGCAGAGCTCCCACAGCCCCAGCCCGGGGCCGACGGCTGCAGCCGCCTGGAACAGAGCTGCCCTCGCNGTTTGCCCGGCGGTGCTCTGCTGCCTGCATCAGCGCGGGGCCCCGCTCCGTGCCCCCTCCTCCCCTATGGAGTGTGTGTGGGGGGGGCAGTGCTGGGCAGGGGCAGTGCCCCCATCCCCACTGCAGCCCACGTTGTGCTGGGTTTCACTTCCACACAAAATGAACCGCCGAGCACATCCCATTAGTTCTCATTCATTGCAGCAGACTTATTTTTACCAGTAAGGGAACTCCCCCGGAACAGCCCCCTGCTCCCAGCAGCCCCCCCCTCCCCGCCGTGACTTTGCTCGTTACCAGCAGGGCCACAATGAGCAGAGCTGGGAGCAGAGCTGAGAGCAGAGCTGGGAGCAGAGCTGTGCTTCTGCTGCTCCGTGCCAGCCTCAGCCCAGGCACAAGGACGTGATCCCTCGGTGTCGGGAGAGGCATCGGCTCCAGCGAGGAGGGAAGAGGGAGCGTGCCCATGGCAGGGAGCAGAGTTCTGTCATGTGCATCACAGCTCTTTTTTGTGCATTCTCCTTCTATTTTTATTTTTTTAATTGGAGTGTTTGCGATCTGGCTGTGAGCAGAAGGGCTGCGAGTGGAAAAACTCGAACACGGCAGCAGGGCCCGGCTGCTGCTGCACGCCCCGAGCACAGCTGGGCCCCACGCTGCTGCCACCCTGCTGCCCCCAGCCCCACCCCCTGGGCCCCATTCCCGTTACCCCCATCACACCCCATGCAGAGGCACTGCTCGGTGCCTGGAGCTGGGCCTGCAGCAGGGCTGGGGAGGGATGGAGGGATGGCAGCAGGGAGGGTGTCCCGCGCTGCCCCCCGGCCACGTGCAGTGGCACTGCTCGGTCCGAGAGCTGCCATGTGCCGCAGCACCCGGATGCTCTGTTTGGGGCAGTGAGCACCTCTTGGGTGGATCTCCTGCAAAAAGCGCTCCCTGGTACGGGTGGTCCTGCTGTGCTCGGATAAACCCCTGGGATATGTCCCTGTGCTGCTGCCCAAGTTCCCGGCATGGCTCTGGGTGCCAGGAGGGAGCGCAGAGCTGCTCCCAGACATGCTGCACGCCGAGGGAGCACTCGGCATGAGGGAACGCTGCTCGCCCAGAGCCATGCAGGGCCGTTGTGCCACACCACACAGCACAGCACAGCACCCCGTGCCCGCTGTGCCCACTGTCATTTGGGTTGGGCAGCCCCAGCCCCGCTGGTTGCTCACCCAGGGGCTCCCCGTCCCCTTTTAACCTGTTAGGGACCACAGCCTGGCAGCACCTCAATGGAGCCAGGGCCATCCTGTGCCCGGCAGTGGCACCGACCCCTTGTCCTCACTCTGCCCCACGTCCCCAGCCCACTGCCCTCCTGCTTTCCCCACGCTTCGCTGTCCTTTTTGGCAACTTTGGATCCCCTCCATGTGCCGAGCACCGAGCAGTCCCAGTGCAGCCCTCGGCTGTCGGGGTTAAACCCCTCACCGACCCCGCAGATGCCTCCCTGGGTTGCTCTGAGGGAGCTCGAACCTAATGCAAAAAAATGTTGTTTTATTGAGGAAAAAAAAAGAAAAAGAAAATAAAGGCTCTGGATGGTTAATAACATTATTTATTTCTTGCTGGAGAATCTCTCCGATCCCCAATATCAAGAAGTAGAAAAGAGACTCAGAACGAGGATGGTGCCCCGAAGTTTTGCAGGGCCTGTAGAAAATTCAAGCCGTGGAAATTAATGGAGGGAATTACATTGACCCCGATGGTTTGCAGAGGCTTCCTCAGCCCGGGCCGGGGCATCTCGGCCCACCAAGCGCTGCGGGAATTTCAATTTCTCTCTTCGAATAAAGCATTGACATCGTTTTTATATTCTTTGAAATGATCTGCACATATCCCTTCACTGAAATGCTTTGATTTAGACTTCAAGGATTTAGGGACGGGGTGGGAGGGGGTCTGGGAGTGATGGTGAAGATGGAAATTGTTTGTTTTAGTGCCTCCTGACATTCTTTCATTTCTCGGCACTGTCTCTAAAAGTCGGGCTGGCAATGGCAAACTGTCTCCAAACAGAATTCAATGAAATGTATTGCCAACCAAATATTTTATTTTTTAACGTCAGGAGTTAGAGTGTTAAATAATACATTACCAGATTTATAGACTACATTTAGGTACGACTATGAATAGCTACAATAAAAAGAAGCAGAATGTTCATGTGAAGGGGGGGGGCTGATTCCTCGTTTTAAAATATTTTCTCCTTGTCCTTTTTCTCCCATTTGAGTTTCAGTTTTAGGGCTTGAGAAGAATTAAATTTTCTCATCCCTTTCTGTTCTTCTCAAATGACGAGAATAATCCAGCTGTTTTTTGGGACTGAAATTCCTATGGGATTTCTCCTTGTTTTCAATAATTAAATATTAAAGGAGTCGGAACCCGGCAGATTCTGCGACACGGACCCGGAGTGAGTGGGTATTTATTTGCATAGGTATGAGGCACATCGGGAAGGGTTGACCTCTGAGCCATCCAAAATTGCCAGGTCCCCCGCTGGGGTGTCACAGAGAGAGTGTCACCCATCGGAACGTAACTCTTCGAGCCCTAAAAATAATTGAACCCCGGGATTATTTTTATTTCATCTGGGAAATGACAAATATATTTTAATTCCTACAAAGCAGAAATAAAACCTCTCCTGGGAGCTGGAAACTGAATCCAACTGCTTTTTGTCCCCCCCCCCTCTTTTTTTTTTTTTTTTAAAATGGATATTTTTTCCTTTTTCCCCCCCCATTCTTCTATTCTTTCTTCCCGAAGTCTCATCGGCCCCTCTGAATTTTCCAATTTCTCTCTCCTTCCTCCTCCCTCAAACGCTTCTCATTGCAAACCATGACCCCTTTCCCTCTGAAGCTCCCTGCAGGCTGCCCTCCCTGCTCCCCCCACGTGCTGTCCGGTGCTCAGCAGGTCGCCCTGCAGGAGCCCTCGCTGTGCATCCCGGCTCCGGGTGAAGTGGGGCCACGGGATGCGGTGCTACCTGCCTGGGGCAGCCCTTGTTCAGCCCTCGCTCCCATTCTGCTGCTCGCAGGGTGATAAATGGCTCTGCCACGGTGTTGAGCATGGGACAGCAGCCAGGTTGCCTTCTAGCCCACCCCGGCTGGGAATGGGGAACCTGCTGCTTACTTGTCCTACACTGAAGGTCACCCAAAGTGACAGCAGGGTCACCCTAAGGGACAGCGGGGTCAGGCCCACAGCCAGCCCCATGCTCTCCCCAAACCCTGCTTGCTCCTGATTTTTAATTTTTTATTTTTCCCTAAGAGTTTTGTTTCGATATGACAGCATATTTAATAAGCAGCCCCGGGCTCGCATTCCTTGCTCCTCGCCGGGACGTGGAAGCCCTGCGCTCCTGCTGCCTCGTCCCTGTGCTTGCTGCGAACCCACCCGGCCCCTCGCGAGGTGCCAAGGGAGCGGTTGTGCACAGACCTGAGCCCCCAGCTCCCCAGACCTGAGCCCCCCAGCTCCCCACCCACCCCCTGGGCTGCACGGGGAGCCCAGCCCGTGGCAGGCTGGGGCTTGTTTGTCCTGGCTTTGGGCAGAGCTGCAGCAGCACGGTGGCAAAGCAGGAGATGTCCAGGCCTGGAGCAGCGTCGTGGCATTTTTTTTCTGGCATTTTCCCGAGTTAAATTTGAACTGTTTCTGGGATTTCTGTGCCTCTTTGGTGTGTCCCCCTGGGAGCTTCACCATGAGGATGCTCCAGCAATGGGGTTAATTCCCTCCTGCTAATTCCTTACATAACCGTGTGGGCTCAGATCCTCAAAAGTATTTGTGTGCCTTGGAAATCGGGCAGTTTAATTGTCTGCTAAAGTTATTGCGTTTTGTTTTGAAAGCAGAGCAGGAAATAACAAACTTGGGTTTTTATGAGCTTTGTTTGCCTCTCTGTGGTCACAGGGAATTTTATCCACCTTTTACAAATAAATTCACCAGCAAATAGCCCAGTGACCAAAATACAGATGGATTTTTGGACTACGACCGGTGGGAACCAGGTGCTGAAGTGGGTTAGGGGAGCTAAGTCTTGGCCTCTTTGTGCTTCTCGTCCCAATGGGCAAAACGTGGGCAAGACAACGGTGCGGCCCCGCAAAGATGCTGGGAGAAAGAATCCATTAAAGGCTGCGAGATGCTGAGATAGGAGAATAATAGAGATCGCAGCAGTGCGAGATGCCATCTATCACAAATAACTAGAGCACAGCTGACTGCATCTCCCTCTCTGGAAATGGCTCCTCTCTTAGTTTCATTTTTGGCCATAGGACCCGATAGTATTCCTCTCCCTCCTTGGCGTCGGTCCCCTTCAGATATTTCATGCAATACGGAGGAAGGAGGAATCCAAACACCGTGACATTGAAGTTTATTGCCGATTCTGCTCACGTCAGTTGAAATCAGTCACTAAAGCCTCAGCCGGGAGGACCCCGTGCACTGTGTTTTTCTTGCCTAGGTAATCGCGGTGGCAGCAGGGGGAGGTAAGTAGAAGGGAAAAGGGCTGATTTTATTAGGTGTTAGAGGAGCTTATTAGAAAACAGGGGGAAAAAAAAGCAATAAAATCATAAAGACGTGAATTAGAACGAGTGATGAAATCCAGTCCCCGCTGACTGTGAGGGGAGACTCCTCTCTGCATGCACCCTTTCTGCCTTTGGAAGATGCCCAGGCGGTGATAAACACTTTACGAGAGCCCAGCTCGGCAGCAGCGCAGCGGATCGCACTGGGAGCAAAACCCACGGTGCCAGGGTCAGCCCCGAGCCACTGCCTGCTGCCCCTGGGCCTCGCTGGGTTTGTTGTCGGTTTGGATCTGCAGCGTTACCTGCCTTGTTTTTAGGCCAATTACGTTAATTGCTGGAACAGACAACACATTTCAGACCCAGGGCATTTTTTGCCCCCCTTTATGATACCGGAGGGGTAATGTAGTCTGGGGCTTTGTGTTGGCAGCCAGGGCACGTGTGTGATTTATGCAAGGAACAGCAGTGGGGTTGGATGCTGCTAGACAAATATTTGGTTAATTTTTGTAATTATTAGTAATAACAATGCCCTGCTCTCTCAGGCACTTTTCGTTCGTGAGACATGAGAGAAGCCAAGCCACGCAGCTCTGCTCAAAGAGCTGCAATTACCTCCAGCTCCATGTTGTACACACAGAAAGCAGAGCTGGAGGAGGAGCAGAGGCTGCAGTAGAGCTGGGAGAGGCCCCAGGGCCGCGGGACGGTACCCTGAGCAGCAGCCAGCCATGGCCAGGCTCCTGGGGACGTAAGAGAAGCTCATGTCCCTGACTGTGTGGTGTTTGGGCCGCTGCCGAGCCGGGGCGGTGCTCCCTTCCTGGGCATGGTGCATGGATGCGGCTGCCCCCACTGCAGCTCCTAGCCATGGGTGTCCCCTGTGTCAGAAGCAATGGGGTGAGATGGTTTTGTGCTGTTCCCCTTCCAATCCCTCCTGGGCACAGAGAGCCCATGGGATGAGGGTGGTTCCTCAGTGATGAAAACAGGAGGACCAGGTAGGCCGCAGGCCCAGTCCCTGCAGCTCTGGGCCACCACGTCCTTTTGGCAGCTGCAGACTTGCCAACGTGGCTTCTGGTTCCCGACTGCCTGTTGCAGGACTTCTTTGCACACATGGATACTGTCCTTCCAATTTCCACATTGCATTTGTTCATTGAACCCCCACTATGCTTAGGCTGCTCCTACCAGCCATGGGCATCTTGGGTGTCCACTTCCAGGCTGTGTTTGTCTTGCTGAGAAGTGCGTGGAAAACTCAAGAATTTGGGATTCTGCTTTAGGAAGTTCAGCATCTCATTCTAGAGAGATTTAAAGGATTCCTGCCCATTTCTCCATTTCTGATCCATTCATGTCCCCTTTCTGGGCTGCCAGTCCCACACTGTGACTCGTGGCTGGATGTGAAGGACGCAGCTCTTTGGTGATGAACCCTCTGAGATTTCAGGGCATGGATATGGCAACTCATAAGGGCTCTTCTAGTCTGCTCCTACCTTTAGGAGGCTCATGCCATATTATCCAGCATCTAAAATTAAGAGGAGTAAAATTCTGAGATCTAATTCTGAAAATAGTAATAAAAAAAAGATTTAATAATCAGTTATCTCTGTTCTGCACCATTCTGGTGAATCATAACCATTTGTCCCCAGCAAGCTTCATGGCTTAGGCCCCCAGTGCCAGCACAGAGCCCCTGGCCATGATGCTGAGCCCAGCAGATCATCAGAGCTCCGACCTGATGCAAGGATTCAATCACCTAAGTACGTTTCAGATCCCAGCTGACCCCGTGCTTTGCTCTTTTATTATCTGTGCGCAATCTCTCCTGCTGTGCCAAGATTTCTGTGTTCTTCATTTCTCTTCCGTCTCTGATGCCACAAAGTCAAGTGAATGTCTTCAAGGAAATCTCAGTAATAAAACCTATTTCCTCCTCCCTGCTGCAAAGAGAAAGCAGAGTAATAGTTTCTTTATCCATCAGGGACCGGTTAATGCCTCGCTCCTCATCATCACCAAATGCAACTAATAAAGGAGTAAAGGAGATTTGGCAGTTTAATGCAGCAGCTAATTTTGTGCCTGCTGCTCTGCCAGAAAGTATTTTCACTTTTGGGTGATGCCAGAATAGCAGAGCTGATTAATTAGCCTTCTCTTGAGCAGGAAGAGCTCGGCTAAGACGCCTGCAGCTCCCGGACAACCCAGGCATTGGCCAATCTTGTTAGTAGCCGGCATTCCCTGTATCTCTCGGGTTTGTCCTGGACATGCTCCTTTCCAGAGGCTGTATGGTAACGCCTGTAAGAATTTATGAGACCAGGATCTTAGTGAGGATGTCCGTAGGCAGAGAAACTCCCTCCAAGCACTCAGTGTGTGGGATCCAGCAGAACAAATCCCTTGGTCCTGGTTGGGTCCCTCCAGACGCTGCGACATTAATGATGACACTGAGAATTTCCATCTCTGCATTCCCATGTGTCCAGGGCTAACGAGGAGCATGGAAAGTCAAGGGAGCCTTTGGGAAATGTGAGTCTTGTTTTTGCTGACCCTGCAGCAGAAGGTGGATAACTGGTTTTTATGATCTAGTTACGATGGATGGGTTAATTAATGTCATAGAGCCCTTCGAGATCTCTACCACAAGCACACGGTGCCTTTATAACGAGTGCAGCTTTATTATTCATGCACAGCATTATTACTATATTGGAGGAGTTGCTGTGGGGAGCACTGCCTGCACCGTGCTGTCTGGCAGCAGAAGGGAAGGCCCCTTTGAACCCACCTCCCTGAATGCTGCTTTGCTGGGAGCGAGGTGAGCTGCACTTGTCTGGGCTCCGCAGCCCCGATTTGTGATTTGCTTCAGATCGCAACCCATCCTGCTCACCCAGGGCCAGTGCTGGGGCTCGCTGTCCCTCCTGCCCTGCCTTCACCTCCCAGACATCTGCACTACTCAGGCTGTGGACCCAACCTCACCTACGTGTCCCTCTGGCTGTGGAGTGAAGGAATTTCCACCCCAACAAGTGGACATCACCCCCATCCTGAAAGCAGCGTGAGATCTGCATCCCTGAGCTTTCTGAACATCACTTCTGCTGGCCCTGTTTGCCAAGTTGAACTCAGGGAAACACAGGCTTAACTCCATCCTTATCCATCAGAGAGCTTGAATGGACCCTGGCAGGAAGCAAGGGCTTAGCCCACCGCAGGCAGTGAGGGTTAAGCCAGGCTTGAAGCAATCAGGTCCGAGGGAAATGTGGTGCCTTGCAGAGACTCAGAGCAGCCAGAGTTACCTGAAACTTGCGGTTCCCAAATGCCAGATTGCTGAACCGCAACACAAGGAGGGAAGACCTTGATCTAGCAAAGGAAATAAATGTTTCAGCTGGTACAAAGTAGCCAGTATAAAACTGAGCTAAGAACAAGGGAAGGCCCTATCTGCGGCAGGGCGCAGCCCGGTGCTGGCACAGCGTGCTGCTATGCAGTGCAGATAAGGGAGAACAAACAGAAAATGGCAACGGGACCAGTTTTACATTTTTCCGGAGCAAAACCCTTTTCCATTTAAGACACACTGTGCAGGTGTTTCCATCGGGCTGCATCCAGCTTTGTGGTGAGAGGAAACAAATTGCATTTCCGCCCCACATCATTCAGCTTTGTTAGGGCTGCTCCAGGCAGCACAATGCCCTCGGGTGCCCAGGGGATGGGCAGTGCAGGGAAGGACTGCGTTGCCGCTGCTGTGCAGAGTGGCTGTGGCACCCCAGGTCCGGGCACTCAGGATGGACAGACGAACAGCCGTGCCATGAAGGGTGAGGGCAGCACGCCGGCTGTTTGCTTTACAGCGTGCGGCGGAGACTGACAGATCAGCTCACCTTGATTTATCTTGCTCTCCCAGATGCTATCTCCCGATGTCTCAACCCCATTGTTCCAGCCCGACCTGCCAGATAAGAGTCAGCGTGTGCATCCCTGGGGTTCCAGCTGGCGGTGGGGCCAGCTGGCAGGGAGCCCGCCTGCAAGGGGACAGATCCTTCCACTGTGGCAGTCACGGGATCAGGAACTTTGCTTTTTCATCAGAAGAACTTGTTGATTTTAAAAATAGCACAGCCACGGCCTATGCTCCCAGGAATGTCTGGGATTGGGAAAATGGAAATACATTTTTCCATTCCGAGTGTAATTGGCACTGTAAAACCTAAACAGCGTTTGTCCTCCTGGACCTCCCCAGCTCCATGCTTTGGCATCGCTCATCAGCACAGGGTTTTGGTGGGTGACCTTCCTGTGTGGTGCTGGCATGGCCAAAGTGAAGTGGTGCCAAATTCCTGATGCCCCTCAGCTCCTCCCTTCCCACCCCGAGCAGCCGAGTGGATGCTGCGAGTGCTCATGCAGCAACAGGTGGATCTGAAGGGATCTTTGGATCAAACCAAGGCCCAAACCTGTAAAAACTTGTGCACCTGCTCAGTTCTGAGAGCAGGAGTAATTACTGAGACCGAGCATGTGATTTCTGTCGTTTAGCCGTATGCACGACTCCCCGTATGCTCTCTTCCCCTATTATCTTGGTGTCTTGTAAACATTAATGAATGGTTCTCAGGCCCCAGCACACTGCTTCATTGTCTCGCTTGCAGGTCACAGGGAGCGATTAAAGCTATGGGAAAGAAGGGGGGGGGGGGGGATTTAAAAATGCCTGTTTTTATTAATGTTTCTTGGCCTGGTTTCTGGAGTATGGGAAATTCAGGCTACCTCGGTGGTGCTTTTTTGAGCCATTTCAGAAAATATGAACTATTTCAAAAGCCGCTCTGTTCCATCCCACTCTGAAAGATTCATGGGAGCCATTAGTGGTATCTCCGACCCTTGCTGCTACTGAAGAGTTAATGCACACAGCTATAAAATGGACTTTCAGGTCATTTCAGATGAAAAACTATTTCCTTTCACTTAACTTACCACTGAGAAAAATGTTTCTCCTCCTAGCCCTGGCTGCCCAATGTTATTAACCACTGCTGTGTTCCCTGGGATGTCGGGAAGCCGGGGCTGGCTGGGGTCCACCCAGGCTGTGCCATGCAACAGCCTCCCAGCACCCTTTGGAGGGTGCTCATCCCCTCCACCTCTGGGTGCTGCTGCAGAGGAGAAGATGCTGCATTCCCTATCAAGGAGCAAAGCCCCAAAGGGCTGATTTCTCTGCAGCCATGCAGCCAAGGCACTGACCTCATGTTGGGAGTGATGTTTTAGTCCCTGGATCCGTGACCTGGATGCTGGGGTTGGGGAAGAGCTTGGGGATGGGCTCCCTGGCTGCAGACTGATGGAAGAGGGTAACCCACACACCCTCAGTTGGGTGCTGGGGATGGGTGCTTAGCAGGGAGTTGTTGGGTGGGATTGTCCAGTGGAGTCAATTCACGCTTCAGCAAAGGGCTGGGAGATCTCCTCAGATATTCCCAGGCTCAGGGCTGGGTGAAAATATTTCACCTGAAACTTCCCCTTGTGTGAAAAATGCAAATTTGGTGACAAATAGTTGGGATCATTAGTGCTGGTTCTGCTAAATTGTTTGTCCTGAGAAAAAAATTCCAAGAAAGTGCATTTGCAATGTTTATTTCAGTTTGAATTTCCCCTCCATTTTACTTGTAAATTGCTCCAAATCAAAGTGCAACATTTTCTCCTCACCTTTCACATATGCTGTAATTTAAATAAATAGTTCTAGCTGCAATCTGAACTAATTCCCTCCTTCCTGACTTTTCAGAACTATTCATAGAACAAAACAACTCCAAATTCATTTTTTCACACAGCTCTTCTCAGAACCATTAGATGCATTAACATCCACCACATAAATGAAACCACAGGCTATCAGCTGTATTTCCCACCAGAAATTTGCATAGCACCACCTTTGTAGCACTCTGAATTACTCCACCAATACTTTTTTTGGGGAAAATGCAAGTTACTGGTACCAGATCCGGAATTAGGAGACCAAAAGTCCTCAGGTAACGCCTCAGTCGTGCTCTTCTCCACCAGTCCAGGTCACCGCTCCTGTCTGTGTGCTCGCACTGGAGGACCTTCATTCCTCACTCCATCTCCCCTTGCTGCATCTGTCATTCACTTTTCCTAAACTATTTATTTTGTCCCTGGCAAAGCCATCCTGCTAATAGATCTGGTCCAAAGAAAGGCTTAAAACACCTTCTCAGCAGCCAGACGTGACCTTTCTGAGGGATCCAGCAGCTATCTCTGCAGAATTTCCATTTTTGCCACCACTTAAGATTTTCATCAACTCCCATCGAACAAAGTGTGGTTCTCAGCAACTGGAAGCAGAAGCAATTCAACCCTCTGGGCAGAGATATTTGTCTGCATCAAGGAAATTCTCCCGATTGGACAGCAAATGGATATTTTTTCCCTATAACATATACTTCTAGTGTAATCTCCCAGCTCAATTCCCCTCCATGGAAAAAGGAATAAGAGCAGAAGGAGAACATAATGAAACCCAGAACTGCTTTTCCTGCAGAAAGCATCATTTCCGCCAGAGTTCTCGGTGTCCTGGGAGGTGCAGGAGGGCAGGGCTTGCACTGCAGAAAGGGCTCAGAGGCAAAGAGGCACAGTTATTCCTGTCCTTTTGAGGGCTGGAAGTCTCCTAGTTCCCCAGAGTACTTTTACTGCCTATTTTTCCTTCAGAGCCACGCAGAAGTTCGAGTCTTGTCTCCTCAGGTGAGATGGAGCATCTTGATTGAGCAAGGAAGCTCCTGAGCAAGAGGGCCAAGGCAATCTGTCCTCACTCCATCCCTTCCTGGTGCATGGAGCACCAGCAGCCAGCCCCAGCTGCAGAGGAGATGGCAGCAGGAGACCCTTCCTCCTCCTGGGCTGCCCCAGCTCATACACCTCCAGCAGGCAATGACCTCCCTCCCTGCCACCCCAACACCACCTGGCTCCAAAGAGTCCAACCCAGGTGTCATCAAACCCTGCTGCCAAATCCAGGATGGTTTTGGCTATTGCTGCTTGGCAGTTCGGTGCTGTCCCTGGGTGGCCCTGCAGGGAGGCTGCGCCTTTTTCAGCCTGTGCACTCCAAGGTGTAGCCCAGGAGAGCTTGGTCCTTGCAGAGCTCATTTGCAGGTTGCTTTGCAGGGTAATCCTCTGCAGAGCACTTTCCTCAGGGAACACAGCTCTTCCCGAGGATGGATCTCCTGAGAGGGGCCTTGAGCGGATACCAGACTGCCGTACTCAAGCAGGGACAACATTCTGCATGGAGGAGATCCCTCTAAGAGGGTTCAGTCTTCCTCTGTGTCTCATAGCATCTCCCAGAGGTGTGCAGGCTCCACAGAGACGCTGCTAGAAACAGTCAAATTCTGAAACTTTCCACTCATGTCGAGGGAATAATGAGAACCCAGCTCTACTCAACAGGTTCTCAAATTTAATCACTGAAAAATGTCAGCTTTAATCCCAACCCCCATGAATACTTCATGACATCAGCTGCATGTTGACACTCTGAAGTTAGGTAGCTTTTAAAGGATTCAGATTTTTGTAATTAAAAGGATTTAAAGTTATAGAAATGTATTACTTTTGTTCCCTCTAGTTTCTTTCTCTTCTTCTGAACAAGCCAATGAAGTCATAAAAAGCAGGTGTAATGGGAAACAAACCCAGAGATTTCCCTGCTGAGAAATGTTTTCTGGCAATGGATTTTTTTTTATTTCAGCAAGAGGAAATAGTGACATCAAAATGATATTGTAACATAGTTGGCACTAAACGAGTATAAAGTGCCCTAGATGACAGCCCATCATCTCGCTTGCCTTCTATGCTCTAGGTGTTGAAAATAAAACACTTGTCACATAGACTAGAAATGTATTTCAGAGGTTGCATGAGATCCAGGAACTTCAGATAGCACAGCTGCCTGGGATGACTGTTGTGCTGAACTTCCCTCTCACCATGAGGCATTTCGGAAGCATCCTGGTGGTCCCAATGGTCAGGAACCGCCTCCCAGCCATGTACAGTGGACAGCTCGAGGTGGGGCACCAAGCCCACGTGCAGAACCCTCCCATCATTGCACTGTTGTCCGCATCAGGGTTTTACTTTTGCAATCACACTACTACTAGTCTCCTCACTGGAAGGCAAAGGATGACCCTGTGGGCTTGGTGGGAGAGCCTCACATGTCTGACAGCCACTTCGTGTCACGACTGGAAGCAGCTTGACACACTGAGGTGGTTTGAGGTGACCTTTCCCCATGCTCTGACCCCGATCCTCACCTCACTGCTTCCCACGTCAGAGCTCAGACAGTCCTTGCTAATCTCACGTTCATCTTTCCACCGCTGGGCCCCTGCTCCCGCTTGCTGTTCTGCAGGTCTTCCCTGCTGGGTCACAATTTCCCCCCCCTGCTTTGCATGGATTTGCATGGTGAGGGCAAGGGGTAGCCACACTTTCCTCCACAGCTTGCCCCTGCCCTTAGCAGGTTCAAGGAACTTGCTGAGAAGGAACTGGGTGACTGTCAGCCTCGCAGAGCCAGCCAACGTCCTGCAATGTCCCTCCTGTGAGAGGGGACAGAGGAGTCATCCCTGCTGCATTCCACCAGTCCCAAGGACAAGGCACAGCGTGACGAACAGGAAAGAAACCCAAATGCTTGTCTGAAGACTCCAGGACCTTCAGGACTGACTCAGGCTGATCTCCGTGTTGAAGTGGGGAATGATTGAGCAAGAGCTTGATTTTATCAGAAGGAGGTTGTCCATTCTCTATTCCAGTAGGGATTTCTTTGGTTATTATCTATTCACGCATTTAATTTCTTTAGAAACAGCATCTGCCCAAAAGCTCTGGGCAGCCTGCCATTCCTCCGATGTACAGAGTGTACTTGTTATTGAACCTGGGAATGCATTAGCTTCTGATCAGGCCTTGGTCTTGCAAAGCATTTTCCATATGCTTAATGTTGTGCGTATAGGAGTTATTCAGAGGAACAAAGCTAAGTTTGCCATTTCTCTTTGTGTGCTATGCTGGGTCACATTCCAATCACTTGCAGATGCTGCATCATTCTTCCCCTTCCCTGAAAGGCACAAGAGCACACCCCACCTGGACATGTGGAATGCAGCGATCCTCTCCTGCTTGTGAAATAGTGCCAAGCACCTAGTGTTTCCATCTGATGTTATGCACTGTTTGGTTCTTTAGAAAGGTCTCAAGTAGAGCAGTTCTGCTTAGCTGCAGTCATCCAGCCTCACTGTCCCTCCAAGGAGGATTGAACAAGCCCATCAATGTCCCAGAGTTGCACCTGGAGATGGATTTAAAATCATCATCTGCCTCTGCCTGTGCACAGCTTGCACATCAGTAGGGCAGCTCGAGCACTTTGGGTGGCTCCAGTGAAGTGACATAGTGTCCTTGCACAAAACCAAACGTTTCCCTTTGCATAGTGCTATGTAACAGCAAAATCACCCAGAAGAAAGAGGATCCCAAGGAATCCAGAGAAGATCCAGAGAAGGACAAGCTCCTTGTAAAAAAGCCCAGAGGCCTCTGGAAAATTTTCCAGTGGTAATAACAACCAATAAAGCCTATTTTGTACCTTTGCGACCAACCGAACTTACGCAATCACTCCGCTTCTTACATAATGCTGGCAAACCGCCACCCCCTCCCTGTTCTGGAAGAACCAAACGGACGTGTTAGAGGAACATGATGGGAAAGCCTGGCCCAGGCCATTACTGTGCTGGAGCACTTAAAGGACATGTGGAATATGCTCAAGATGCCATGAAATAATAGCCCATGTCAAACAAGTTCCAGGCCTTGATCTGGCCACTGAACACACCTGTTCCCAAACTGGGGTGGCACGTTGCTCCGTCCGCAGCTGTGCTTGGGTGGACCCAGACGTGGTCTCCTCTGCCCCACCCCACACCATGGTGGGAGTCAACCTGCAGCCTCAGAGAGGGAGAACCCTGCATTGCTCAGTCCTCCACCTCGCTCCTTGCCAGCTGCTCCTTTGCAGCCAGTCCTGTCCCACGAGGCGGGAGCAGGCCAGCTCCTCACGCCATACTGGTATTCCATTTCTGGGGGAACCCCAACTCTGGTTAGTGCTGGGCCCTTCACCCCACTGCTGCAAGCAGCCTGCTGTCCCCACTGCTGAGGATGTCACGTGTAGGGTGGTCACAGGTCCAGCACTGGGGTGGGCAGAACAATGCGGGACTGTGGAGCTTGGGGAACACACTGAGCCCGCGCTGGAGCGAGTGCTTCGGTGTAAACACTGGGGGTGGGGAAGGCGTTTGGGTGCAGGCAGGCTCAGACCTGCGTGGTGCTGGCAGCCAGAATCTGTCCGTGGGGTTTCTGTTTTCAGGAGCAAAACATTCTGAGAAAGCACTCATGCTGGTGCCGTCTCCATCACTGCACATCGCTTGGACCTCAGCCTTCCCAGTCCTTTTCCATTCTTCTTTCCCAGCGCTGTTCTGCTGTGCAGATGGAGTTACGGGCGTGGGCTTCTAATAGAATAAATAGTTTATGTTAAAAAAAAAAATTACTGTGCAGTTATTGCCCTCTTAAATCTGCTCATAAAGGGCTACAACAGGCAAGGGAGGAAATTATAGCTGACCCGCAGCTGGTCAGCTTCTGTGAGGGCTCCATCCAAGCCTGGCGTTCCACACTTTGCTTTTCAAGATGTCATCTCATGAAATTTTATAAGCTTGGTGGTGGAGCAGGTGAGGTCAGTACTGTAATGGGAGAAGAGCAAAGTGGTGCTGGGAGTGGGCATGCTGATTCGGCAAGTGGTGCTCTTGCCTACCATGCTGTGCCATGCCATGTCATGTCATGCTATGCCATGCTGTGCCATGCTGTGTCGAGCTATGCCATGCCATGTTGTGCCAAGCCATGCGATGCCATGTCATGCCATGCTGTGTTGAGCTGTGCCACACCATGCCATGCCATGCTGTGTTGAGCTGTGCCGTGCCATGCCGTGCTGTGCTGGAGGAGACATGCTCTGGAGCAGGTCCCCGATCACTTCATTCGCTGCAGATCTCGTGGCATTGGTTTCATGAGCTTGGGTGCCGGCTTCAGCAGCTGGGCCAAATTACTCGTGGGTTGCAGACAGAAGGCCACCGAACAGGTTTGAAGGGATGAGGAAACATTTAGGTCATTTTTATCCAGAGCGCGTCTGCTATCTCTGGATCTTGCCAAGTGGGCACGACACCAGGAACAGGAGGTGAAGAGTAAGAAACAACAATGCCAGGGTTTTTTTTTTTGTTTTTTTTTTTCACCTTCTTCTCTCTCTGCCATGGGTTTCAGTGAGATGATACCAAACGCACATCTGAATGCACGTGGCACAATGGAGATGCGGGTGGCATTAGAGGAAAGGAGCCAAGCTGGTGACCCAACTAGTTTGGTGGAAACTAAACTCGGCTGCTTGGAGATCAGCTTGTCTGCATGGGGTCATCTCCCCCAGCTCCCCACACCAGGTCTAATGGGGATTTGGGAAAGGTCTGAGCCCATCCTCAAGGCTACACACAGGGTCTGAAGTGAAAGAGATCCCATCAAGGTCCCGAGTTCTCTCAAACACTGTGTTGTTGAGGGCAGATATTTATTTTTATCCCTTTTTGTTACTTCTTGCTCTTGGAGCAACGTGGGCTGTACGCGCAGTGTAGGATGTGAGCACATACTGTACATCTGAGGTGAGATGAAACACAAATATGCCTTTTCATAATAGCATTTACACCTGGAAGAGAAGACCGGTTTATTACCTTGGTAAACAAAAGTTAGAATTCAAGCAAAGTACAAACTTTGCCCCGGGCCATTCTGACAGCGCACCTTGTGTTTGTGAACTCGGCTGCTAATGTGCAGCATGAAGCAACGGGGCCACCTCCAGCCCTCCCCCAGTCCCTTGTCCCAAACCCAAAGTTTAAAATTTCATTATTTTTTTTTTTCGGAGGGGGTGCTGCTAGGATGTGCTCTGTCTGTGCCCACCGGGGTGGCAGCTATGGGTGGGGAGGGCTGTGCACAGGCTCTCTATCTTTCTGCAGAGGTTGAGGATTGCAAGGCGTGTAGGTTTAGCAACACACACAGTGCCAAACTGAGGCTTGTGCAGCAGGGATATGCTAATGGGGGAGAAATACCTATGGTACCTCTCTCCATGACCAATTCCCAGCCTGGCACCTGGAGGACCTGGCCCTGGGGACATGGCTACATGGCCCTCCAGTGCTGCAAGACCTTGGCCAAGGCTCTCCTTGGTCCCTGCAGCAGCCAGATCAGCTCCCGGCGGCTTGTGCTGCCCTGAGCCCATCTCGCCCTGTTGCAGCCCATGTGCTCCGCCAGCTGGGCAGGGAGAAGGGGATCCAGGCAGACCAGAGAGGAGCTGGAGCAGCAGGATGTGTCTGGCACTGCGCTCCCAACCCATCAATCCTCAGCCATTTTTCTCCGTGCCAGAAGACAGTTCCTGGACCAGGCAGAAAGCTGGCTCGGGGCTGGCCCGCTCCGTGTTCTCATTAGGCAGCACCATGTGCTAAGGGCAGAGATCTGCCAGCTTTGCCTGGAGAAGGAAAAACAAAGGATGAGCTTGTTGGGGTACAATTTACAGATGTCCCCAAATCCCTAGCTCAAATATTTGGCCAAGCAGAATCACAAGCTTTTTTGCAAGTTTGAGAAATCCATGTAGTTTCACTCTGTTCTCATTGATGTCGTAATTTGATTCTGGTCACCAAAAGGGTAACTGACAGTAGCCAAACTGTCAGAGAGGCTTTTACCTTCAGGATATGCAGCCTACAGGAGACTTTGGATTTCTGGTGAGATGAAACGTTGAGAAGTTTTGAGCAGATTTCTGAGGAATACCCACTCCTGGGTGTTATCTCCCGAAATTTTCATCTCCTTTGCTGGCCTCCATGGAGCTCAGCACTGCAGAGAGGACAGAGGCATGCCAGGACAGCTGAGCTGTGCCTGCTGCCCAGTGTGTGACTGTCCCCTGCAGTGGCAGCTCCTGGCCCACCTGTGGGGATCATTAGCAAGACCTATCTCACCAGGCTGTGTTTCACTGCAGGTCGCTGCCTGCTTTTTCTGATGACTTAAACACTTTCTTCACTCTGTACAGGAGCTGTACCACCAAGCTTGCTCCTTCCTGGACAACAGCGTTGTTGCAGGTTGTTTTATTTAGCTCTGCTGACCCCGGAAACCTCCAGGATCACTTTAAGAAAACAAAACAAATCTGTTGGCTAGGTGCAGCTGAGCTGGGAAGTCCTCTGGGCATTTATTCTTAGAGCCCCATGTCTCTGGCAGAAGGGACTTGTTATACCTTGTGTGAGCACAGCTACTAGAGCGTGGCATGCGCATTGTGGCTTATCTGCACTGCCATCTCTCTGAGCTGCTGCGAGAGCACCTTCCTGTACAGAAGAAAACCATGACACTGGATGGTGAAAAAGTGACTTCTACAACCACCTTTATTCAGAGTCATTGACCGTTACTGGTTTGCATGAGGTGGGACATCACCCTCTGAAAGCAGTCACTGCCACAAAGGGACAGAGCCACACGTAGACCTTAGAAAACAACATTGAATTCACCTGATGTGTGAAATCCAGCAGAGACTCTCAGTGGAGGCAAAACATCCACGCAAATAGGTTCTCTAGTGCCCTCTGCCCAGGTGAGAAGTTTGTGGGGAAAGTGCCTTAAATCACAAAAGCAGCGGTGGAGATGCCAGAGATGAAATGCCCACTCAGCTGATGCATTAAAAAGTCACTGGGGTTAAAATTAATCTGAATATAGCAACTCCATTTATATAACTGTGATTTCAATTTGTTGAATGATGGCTTTGGCTGTGTTTATTGCAAGGTCTTAAAAATTCTTGGAAGATGAGTACTTACAGAAATTAAATGCATTTCTGCATAGGATTTGTTTAACCACATCAAACATGCCGAAGTACACAGTGTACAATTGCGGGGCTCGGTTCTGATCAGAGATACAAGGTTCCCCAGTGCAGCAGGATGACATAACTCTGCCTGGCTGTTCAAGTCCCTTTGCTTGAGTGATTAAAAACAAGATCAGGCAAAGGAACAAATACAGCCCAGGCAAAATTTTGCCTGGCTCTTGACAGATTGCAAACAGACCTAATAGATTGCTTCCTTCTCTAACTTCTTCAGACACTGTCGTGATTCTCTCACGAGAATATTTTGCAAAATAGGTGTGTCAGTACGCATGCATTTGCAATGGGCTTAGAGATGAGCAAAGCTATACCTAAACCTGTTTGAGGATGGCTGTGTGAGCTGTGGGTTCTGGTCGGTGTTATGTCTGCATCTCCAATGTGCACATCTGTAAGAAAGCCTGGAAGAAGTGTCGTCAGTTCTGGAAGTTTGCTCTATGTCTTTGCATGTGAATACCTATGGGCCATGGGATTTGCAGCCATTTCCCAATGGTGTGTCCAGGTGCGTTCTGTAAAAGAGTCGATTTCCTCCATGCTTGTGTTTGACCTGAAGTTTGTTTTTACAACATCTATCCAGAAAGTCTCCAACTGGAAACAAAGTGGTGAGTGGAAGAAAACCTTGCTTTTGTGCACCAGAGTGACACAGTGATGACTGGGCTCGAGGCAAGATGGGACATATTCCACTGATTGCATTGGCACTTGCACCATTTGCAGCAGCAATTGGGCTCCCAACACCTATGTGTGGTGATGAAGCCGGCTCCATTTGCCTCAATAAACACAGCACACCTGTGCAACACTCCTGCACAGCTGCCTTGTGCTTGGCCAAGGTGTGGCATGGATCATGGTGCACAGCAGCTTTGTCCAGTGATCCCACAATGGATCTCTGCTGCCAGTTCTCCCTGATGCCGATCACAAAAGGAAAGCAATCCAGGCAGCTTGGTGTTTGAATAGTGAGAGCAATGAGGGATGGACTGGCATAGAGTTTATTTCTTAAAGATGCCTCTTCCAGGTGTTTGCTGCTGTGTGCTCCTGTGGGTGACAGTCCCTGAGCAACCCCACGTGTGCACATCCCCACCCCGCACCGCAGGAGGCACCGGGAGGTGGAGGAGAGAGCTCTGTTTAAAGGCACAAAGTGCACAAGCACATCTGAACGGTCACTCAGAGCTACACTCACTTCCTTTTCCAACTTTAGCACAACTGTCACATGCACCCATAGTAAACACACTGCGGAGAATCGAGCTTTCTATTTGTTATTTACCAAATGCGTCAATAATCGGATTTGTCCTGAAGCATAAGACATTGCCAGCAAATGCCTATCTACCTAAGCTAATATAAAATGCTGGATAACTATTCCTTTTGTAATTCACTGTTTTGTAAATACTGAGACAGCAATGATAATAAACTTCGTACTTTCAGTTCTCATATTGAAGATCTTTAAGTGTTACAGAAGGTAATCAATAAAGATTCTCAACAAGAGGGAGTTGGGCATTGTATTGATAATAGCAATTATTTGTTAGGAAAACATTGAAAATGTCTCAGAATTAGAAAAACTTTGAAAACTTCCCAGATTTCTTTGCAGGACCTGCTTCCTTGCGGCTATTGGCCAGGTTCGTCGGGCTGCCAGCCCTGCAGAACAGTCTCTGCGCTGTCCATGCCAGGGGCAAGAGGAGCTGGTCCTCATGCAGACAGAAGGATGCTGCAAGGGGAGATGGAGGAGGCATGTTCTCCGCATCTCCAAGACTTCAAAGGCCTACACTGTGGCAAGGGAGAGTTAATTCAGAGATGAAGGAGCAGCAAGGCTGGAGGTGCCCTACAATCGATTGCCTGGCAATGGCGACAAATCTATGTTGGGACATTTCCAATTAGAGGTGAGGTGATGCACTCTTCAAGGGCTCAGGTAAGGTCTGTGCCTCACAGGGCCCTCCCACACCATGCTGGGATGCTCTTGTCTGGCAGCCCCGGACCTTCTCAGCCTGGCTTTGCGCACACACTGCCAGGAGCACGGCTCATCCAGACTTGTTTATGGTGAGCGGCTGAGCGCCCAACCATCTGGAACCCAGCCCCAATAATCATGTCCTCTGCCAAAGCAAATTGAACCTAATTGGTTGGAAAAGGAGGAGGGGGAGAAGCAACAACAGCAAAATCAACGGCAGTGACAATAAATACCCCAACTCACCCCAACCCAGTACTCAAAACAAATCATTAAGTGTCATTTAAAGTCAAATCTCACCAACTGTCTGACAGGCTTGTCCAAGTTTGGCCTCATCAGCATTCAGCACCACTGGCCATGATGGATGAGGAGACAAAAACACTGCTGAAGGGCCACTGGGGGAGAGGGGGCCCTCACTCTCATTTACTCCATGGACATTTATGCCTTTCTGGAAGATAGACATTTATCCAACTGAGAAAGCACTCCGTTCCTGGGGCTGTGCCGCAGCTCTCTCAGGGCTGTTACTCAGAATCCACCACCATAATGCTCTGATGGGGTTCTTGTACCACCTTGGGATCTGACCCTGGTGGGGTTCATGCCACTTTGGGAACCGATGCTCTTCTAGCAGTAGGCAAGGTGATGTGGTTGACATCTGCTGCTCATTTGCTCTCTCACCCTCTCCCCAGGGAGGACCGTGTGCAATGGACTGTTTTGTTTTGTTTTGTTTTCTGTGTGTGTACACGTTTTTATATATGCATATGCAGAAGCACAGATACGGCATGGATTTCCCAGCTCTTGCCTTCCCTCCCACTCACAGATTAACACTCTGAGCACACTGCTCTCTTCCCAGCAAAATGAGCAAGGCTGTTTGGCTGCTCAATCTCTGATCCTCGGCATATCCTGGCCCTGCATCTGTCTTTTAAAGAATGCAAGCATGGAAAAATACATCAATGTGCCTCACACCTCCCAGGTGAGGGCTTGGTCTGGATTGCACTTCAGAACTGTTGTCCTTCCTAGGCAGGCCACTTCCTAAAATGTTGGGGTTTCCCATCAAAGATCTCTCTACCATAGGAGTTTCTCTTAGCACCAGAGGAGATGGTGCCATTGAGCCAGGTGACATTACCATTTTCCTGGACCCTTATGTTTCCTGAAGAAGTTTTATTCCCTACTCTGGGGGAAAGCCCAGATGAACGCTTCCAGAAATTATCCTGCAGACTGATTTTTCCTAATCTTCCTGCTGTGTCTTGTAGGTGATGGAAATCCTTGGGACTTCTCTAGGGGGAACAGCTCTTAGGAAATTTTAGATGCTTCAAACGGCCATAATGCAGAGATTGAAGTGCTTTGGATGCTGTGAATTATTTGTTTTTTCTGTCTACAGAAACGCACTGCCTTCTGGGCAGGTGGTGATTGATAAAGATAGGTCAGTTCACAAGACAGGAGGTTCCTCAGACATTGCTGACGTGGTGAGAGATGCTTCACCTGTGCTGCCATCAGTTCTTGGCCTGTTTTTCCCTTTCTAGTGGGGCTTGTACTTTCCCCATTTGGAATGCATTTGGAAATGCATTCTCCTCTGTTCTCTGTGAGCCTCCTTCACAGAGATCGGTTTCAATTTTTTGCTTTTCCAATTTCCCTACCATTTCCTCTGCCACTATTCTAGCCGTAAAGGTCTTCCTTGTCCCCTGTGCCCCTGTGCCTTGCAGGCAGCTGCTGTCATACTCCGTGCCAGTAAGAAGCCTCCTCCTAATTTTTATCCCAAATGTTTTCATACACCAACTGATGCCCTATTTGTTCTCATGCCAACAGGATCTTTTAGCTTGGATAACTCTTCTCCCACCCTGCTGTTCGTGCCTCTGGTGTATTTACAGACAACAAAGCTATGCCCTCTCCTCCTTAGTTTTGCTAGACTAAACAAGCCAAATTGACTTCAGTGTGGGTGAGGAACACATTCCAGAGAGCTGCAGAACCTGGGACACCAACAGGAGCAGCTGCGGGAGGTTCTCTTGGGTGCCCGCTGCCTCTGCAGTGTTTCTGCTGTCAGCTGCTGGAATCAGGGTGCCTGACCAACAGCCAGGGCACTTCGGCTTCCTCCATCCCCACCTTGGAGCATTTCTCCTGTTCTATTTCTGTTGCAATGCATTGCAGCTAAACCTGGAGGTGATTGCAGTGCATCATGTCCATCTCCATCTTCCCACCCTCTTCGCTGTGCTCTTCCTTCCCTCCTCGCTCTCAGACCTGCACCTGCCATGCCCCTCTATCTGCCTGATACCCAGCACCAGATTTTCAGAATACAAAGCTGTTTATGTGGGTAAGAGCTGTACTGGCTTTCCAGTTTCGTACTGCACGGGCAGGCAGGCTATATAGCTGCTACTGCCCTTCCCTTCCCTCCTTCCAGTCAGGAAAAACTGAAAAACTGTGCAGCCCCTTCATTACATCCTCTTTCTGACCTCCTAAGGAAAAGGACTGAGTAGTCAGTGGGGCTGCCATGGATTTATTCAGCCATTGCCGCCCAGTGCCTGCAGGCAGGGGGATGCTTGCACTGCTCGTGCTGTGAGGGCAGAACCAACCAACCCCTGTGCAGCTACCTGCATCCTGCGGCTGTGAGCCTCAGCTCTCCCCTCTGTAATGCCTCCCAGAGTGAAGGAGTTCTTATTTAAGCATATTAAAGGAATTGATTTAGTGAAGGTGGAAGAAATCAGCTCTACCCTCCAGGAGCCTTTGCCTGGGCTCAGAGCAGCAGGGCAGCAGGAAGGTCTCCATCTCCTTCTGCTCAGCCTGGCAGAGCCCTCACAGGAGAGCATGGTTCTGCTGCCTGGGGTTGCAGCAGGGCATGCAGACAGTGGGCAAAGGCCAGCTTTCAGCAAATTAGGTTTTTAACCCTTGAAATGATTGCCACCAGCTTCTGAGAAATGCTTCACTGGGGACCAGCAGTCTCCCTTTGAGGCCATGGTTTCTGTCGGTTGCAGAGCTGCAGGCTGGGAGGCCTGCAGAGGAGCAGCTGTGGCAAGCTTTCTCTTTTTGTGATTTCCCCTTTTTTGCTATGATTTGTTGGCCAGGCTGCATCCAGACCTGGCAGGCCGCTGCAGCAGCCTGTGGGCAGCGGCACGTGGAGCTGCACATTCGTACCCTGACAGCACCCGGCATGCTGCACCCCAGCAGCTCCCGAGGGCTCTGTCTGTGCGTCTGTCTGTGTACACACATGCTGCTGTTACAAAACGTGAATCAGGAGCAGAATGAGTGAGGAGAGTTCAGTGGGGAATAGGGAAGGGGAAGGTAAGAGTATAAATATAATGAGTTTCAAATCTGAGGCCATCTTACTTCATTTTAAGAAAGCCTTGGGAAAAGTGCATTTTAGCTGCAGCTTAATGTGTATTTGCCAAAGAGTTACACTTAATTTCAAACACCACATTGTTCCTGCAGAGGACCAAAAGCACTTTATGGAAAGACAGCAAGCTATTGAACCAAGCTTGAAGCCTGGAGCTTTATCCTTGGGACACTCTTTTGAGACAGCCTTGGCCTAGACTATTTTAAATCAGCAACTCTGGGATTGGTAATTTCTCTGCCTCACACAAAGGAGCTCTCTACAGTGAGAGTCCGAGCTGTATCCGAGAGAGACAGAGCTCTGCCAGGAGCTGATCATGGCTGTGGCACCGAGCTAAGACCCTCCCACGCAAATCCTTCTCACCTAAAGCCCAGCACTGATGAAGACAAAGCCTTGAACATGACAGATATTGCTGCACTGTTTAATGCTCAAATGAAAAGTGTGGAAACACCGTGATGAGGAGGCTGCTGTCAGAGCCCAGGAGAGAATCAGAGCACCCACACACACAGGGGACACTGACATCCCCGAAGGTCATCCAGCAGCTGGAGCCAGGCTTCCTCATCAACATTTGTGGTGCATGGGCAGCTTTCAGCAGGCTATGAGGAAGCATTGTTCTGCTCACAACAGCTTCGGAGCTGGAAGCCAGAGTCCTCTGCAGCATCAGGATGCTGCAATGTGAAGTCAGTGGGTTTCTGACACCTGCACCATACAAAACATGGCAGTTTCAGTTCACAGTGGCTTGGGCAATCACTTTCCATTGCCTTACCTTTATGCCTGCCTGGGTTTTGCTTTCAGTTTGGGTCTCAGGCTCACCCAAATCTTTGGGGTGAAATGAGCTGAATAGAAAATAGCATGAAAGAGGACACTACCCGGATTTCCTCCAGCCTGGGCCTGTTCTCTAGAAATGTGCATGAAACTTTGAGATTGGAGGCTGGTTCATGTTTTTAATAAGATTGTAAACAAATATACGAATCAAAACACTTGCTACCTTCCAACCCTTTATATAGGAATTGATTTGAGTGCATAAGTGCAAATCTTTGAAGCATCTCATCTTCTTCACTCTAGGCTCCCACCACATCCTTTGCATGGGCAGTATGAATATTGTGACTGTTGCCTCCCGAGTTTGTTTTCAATGTTTCTTCTTCTAGATCTCAGTACGCTAGCAAGTCACCTCTTCCTGCTGGAACCAGATATCACCCTGAAAGCCTTGGGGCTGAAGCCTGAATTGAAGTCATAATTTGTCTGCTGAGTGACTTCCTTCTCTTCAGTATTTGCCTTGAGGGGTCTCAGATTTTCTTGCAGGCCTTCTACTTCTGATCTGATGCAGAAAATCTTGGAAATTTTGCTTGATAAATTTATCTCCTTGCCCTTCACATTTTCTCCCCAGTCCCAGCTGCTTGTGACTGCCGTCTGCTGTGTTCTTCTCCGCCAGCCCAGACTGGAGTTCCTGGCAGGAACTCCTGCAATCCAGTAACATTGTGTATCTGGCCTTTAGCAATACCACTTCTTGACACATTCGTCTTTCTAGAAGCAGGTTCATGCCCTGTGATTGTTATATATATCCCCATATCCCAACAAAGGGCTCAGAGAATGTTGCAGCGGATAGGTGATCCGCCACGCTGACTCAACAGTTTTAATTGGACTTCAGTAACTTTTAAGATAATTAAAATCCTTTATGTGCAATCTTTCCATGTTCTGAGTGAGAGGGATTAAAACACAAGCCCACACACACTCGGTGCAGACTTCTTGTTCTAATACCTTCTGAGCCCAGTGAGACACTTCTTCTGCACTGACTCAGAAGGAAAAGCACACTCTGTTGAATCAGCACCACCACTTCCTTCCTTTGCAGCCGTACCATTCACACACTTACCCTGCTCATCTTGAGAGAACCAGCTACAGCAGTTCCAAGGAAGAAAAAACAGAGGGGCAGAGAATACGTAGCAAAAAAGTTACATGGTAAAACACCCTGGAGGGAGAAGGCAACACTAATCCAATGCTGCTGCTATCTGTGATTACTGTGCTCTTTATTAAGCAATCCAGCTTGGGTAGAATGGGTGTCACTGAGTCTAGCATCCTCCCAGTAGCTGATGAAATGCATCACGTCACACTGCCAGGGTGCAAACAGTGGCTGAGGGGGCTGCTGTGGAGAAAGGGGCTTTGACCCTAGCGAAAGAGAGCAGCTGCTCTTACCAGGCCATGCCACCTGATGACTCTTTCACCAGACACAGCTGCCTCAGGGTGTTTGTCATGCCTGGTCACAACAATGCTGTGGTGAATAATTGATTTTCCTTCCCTGCTGCAAAATCCCTGGGCAGCAAGGCCCATCCACCAGCTCTGCCGACAGGATAATTAAAAGGTCTCCTTTTTTCGAGACCCACTGTATTATCATGTCTGGTTGTGCTGGCTGAGGGAGCCCAGAGCAGTGCAATCTCACATGCCAGGGCAGCGTGCAGGGGTGGCAGTGGGTCTGGCTCCCATTGGCTGGAGCATTTTGGTGGCTGAGGGTCCAGCTCTGTTGCCTTCCACTGCTTGCTGCTGGGGAATGCATGTCCCCTGCTGTGATGGGAAATAGAGATCTGGAGCTCCAGATGGACTCAGCCATGGTTAGTAGAGGAGATGCGTCCGTGTCCCTGGTGCAGCCATTCAGCACCAGATTTCTTGCAACCTGGTGGAGAATGGGATGAAGGAATGCTAGACCCAACTACAAAGCTTCACAAGGTGTTGAGGCTCCTTTTGTTGGGATGTTGCATCTTTCCAGGGACTGTTATGGGACATAATGGGTTTGTAAAGCTGCAGGAATGATTCAAGCCTGACTGTTTTCTCTTAGCCTCAGACCGATGGCACAGGCATGCATGCCATGACCATTATTGGCATCACTGTCCAGGAATCATGTAAGATTAGCTGTTTTTCAGACAGGGAATGAAACCACAGACCCATCTCCCAGGCTAACAGCAGTGGCTGGACTTTACTTGGCACAGCTGGATTTGGAGCAGCCATTGATGAGCAAGTCCTTGAGCAATCCAGCTCCCTGCTTACCTAGCAGAGCTGTGCGGCTGAGGCTCTGTGGGATCTGCATGCTGTAGCAGACATGGGGGGGGAGGTTTCATTTCAGGCTGGAGGCATGGTAACAGGATTTGACTTTTACTTTTACTGTTTCTTTACTATTTTGTCACCATTCTGTTGTTATTATTTTTCGCTTTGGTTTTCTTTCTTTCCACTAAACCTCACAGAATCGTGTGAACCAGAGAGCTCAAAAGCTGGGTGAAATTTTTGCCCCAGGCTCACAACATGTAAGATACATTCGTGTGTATGAGTATGCATGTCTTCATACGCACAGATGAGTCATTCTTATTCTTGCTCTTGTTATTTCCGGGAGGGGGAAGTGAGGTGGTTTGATCCAAGGTAGGAGAATGCAATGCATGGGCCTCTGGCACAAGGCAGGAGCTCGTGGAGTGTTTTCTGACTCAATGGAAGTGGACTGGGAAGGGAACCTGGTGTTGCTTTCCTAGTGAAGAAGTGGATGAAGCAGCCCTGTGCCCCCATGCCTTGGCTAGTCAGAAAGCAGCACGCATCTCATCTCCCTTCCCTCACTTTCTGTGTGTCACTGCGGGCAGAGGCAAGGCTCGGAGAGGAAACCGCAAGTGGTCTGGGCTGCTGAGTTTCAACAAACAGCAGAACAGGCTCCAGGTGCAGCTTACTTTCTTACTGAAGAGCCTGACGCATTTCTTCCTGTCTCTCTACTGGGCAAGCATCACTGCTGGGATGTCTGCTGGGAAATGACATCTTCCCTGCCCCATTTGCCATTCCTCCTCTACCACCTTTCCCAGTAGAGCCTGACCTTTTTTGTCTCCTTGTTGTCGCTTCTTATTAAACCTAACTGGTGGCTGGCAGATTTAGGACTGGCAAAAAGGTGTGTGCCCAATAAAAACTGACCCAGATTGTCACCCATGATTTGTATTGAGCCCAAATGGGACCATTCCTGTGGCTCTCCGTTGTTTAATTCAGTGTAAGATGAATTATTTTTAATCATCTCACTCCTTCTGGATCCTGGCTGGGGACAGTACCGTCTATATTATCATATATTAAAATGGTATCGAGGTTGAAAATACACATCAGCAAAGCAAGCTGTTCCTGGGTGTAATTTATGGCTCATCCTGTAGCAGAGACCAGCAAAAATCCAGGAAGGTGTGTGCTGCAGAGGTGAGCCCAAGTCTGCAGGATCAAAGAGTGCAGACGAGGTTTGAATAAACTTTGTAAACCCATCGGAGCCAGCACCATGGGAATCAGAGGAGGCCAGGAGCTGGCCCAGGCCTTTGATTGTCACCAAAATTGTCATCTGTGAGAACCCAGCAGTGTCCAGGAGTGGAAGAGTGTCTGGGGAGCTGAAAGTGACACTCTCCACACCCTTGTTTTTGTCATGCGGCCTTTCCAGGTGCACAGGGTGCCCCTGTGCTCCCAGTTGGTATGTAAACTTTTTGTCCCTGTGTGGCGTATCACCCATGAGGGCTGCCCTGCCTCAGAGCCTGGCTGTTGTTACGACACGTGTCGTGTTTGGAAATGCTCTCTTAGCATTTGGGCAGATGCACTTCTTCTTGCGTCTCTTGGGGTTTCTGTGACTCCTTCCGTGAGGAGACAACTGTGTCTCCTCACATCATCTCCTCCTCCTGTCTGTGGTACTGGCCTTTGCAAAACCCATTGGCAACTTCATTTTCCTGTGTGTTTGTGGACATCTCTTCAGAAACGTCACAAGAAGAGACATTTCCAAAGAGCTCTCAGGTATCAAGAAGGAAATAAAGTCAGGAAACAGCCTCCACAGGACTCTGAGCAACACTGACTGCAACCCTCCCTCTGCCCTGTCCAGGAAGGTGAGATTTTCCTCTGGGGAAGCCAGTGGCTGTCTCTGTCTGCTGGGAAGAGTGCAGGCTGGAGCTTCCCCAGGGCATGAGAGACATCAATACAACGAGTAACACAAAAAATCACCTTGGTCTGAGGACAAACACCCCTCTTGCAACCCTTTCTGCAGTACTGGGGTGTGCTGGGATGCTCATTATCACTGCAGGCCTAAGGCTGCTCCAGGGTCAGGCAGGGCCTCTGCAGTCATGATACTTGCAGGCCTTGGACCAGAAACCAAAGTCAATCAGGAAAATCCTAAACCTTTACCAGACAGCTCTCTCTCTGGAGTGCTGTCTGGATTCCTCCCCAGCAGCACTGGAAGCTGCACCCTGGGCTAAGTGGCTATGGTAGCACTCATGGGGAGGTACCAAAATGTAGCATGTCTGTTGTTGGTGGAACTCGTGTCAAATTTTCTGCCTGCTGTAGGGCCTTGCTGGAGAAGGAAGTGTTCCACCTGAGTTGTGAAGGCTTGGCACTTCATAATTAGAAGCATGGGAGCATTGATGCAAAATGAGCTAGGAAGGTACATAAGGTCAGGATTTTTTAGACATCCTTAATTCTTTTTCCAGAACCATACAGAAGATCTGCATTAGGGTGTAGTTGGACATTGGTGGCTTTGCGGATTTTCATGTAATTCTGGAAAATCCAGTTTGCTTTCATTTGGATGGTGGAGCTTTTTCCAGGCACATGGATAGGAGAAAGGAATTATTTTCAAGGAGTTATTTCCAAGTACCATCAGTATACACCTTCAGAAGATTGATACAGGTGATGGAGGACCCTGACACGTTGGCCTGATGGTGATGAGAGATATTCTGCTAATGTGGTAAACAATGGGTGTGATTTTTCAAGTCTTTATGAGGGTTATGAGGAGGTCAGTGCACATGGATGCAGTAGGGACACTTGTGGTAGATGTTCAGAACAGTCAGAGAAGCCGGGCTGATGCAACTGCACAAGAGCAGGTAGTTGTGGATGCATAGTGTTCCTGCTCTGAGCCTAGGGCCATGGTAAGAAATGCATAAGGCCTTTATTACAATGACCTCACCCATATGTATACATTTTAATCATGCCAGTGAATGCCTGCTGTGTTTATTTTTAATACAGCGCTTGTTTTGATGTTACAATTGTGATGGTGTGGATCTAATGGCAGTGACTCTTCATCTTAGGCCTAAAATCCAGAGCTGAAAGTGAAAAGACACTTTGCATTACTTTAAAATACAAAAGGGAATGTCCCTGGGCAAATTAATCCTTCATTTCCATTCTAGACTGTAGTCATCTGTCTGCTGCCCTGGAGTCCAGAGTGCACCAGAAGCTCTGGAGGTCACTCGAGGTCCCTTCTCCTGCTGTGTCCCACCAATGACTGATAGGTGACGGAAAGGCAAACAGACCTCTGGGGGAATGTGCACTTATACCCTGACGTTCAGTATGGCCTCAAGGGCAAAATACAGTCTTTTTGAGCCCTGAGTTCTATTTGACATGCTGTTAATTTCCTCTTTCTTGCCCTAGATAGCTCCAAAAATTCCCCAAGAGGAAGGCATATACTCTAATTCCCAGACCTAGGAGAGCTTTCCATTAGCCATCATGCCGATGGAGTATTTCTACAGCAGCAGTTTCCACCAGTTTTTCACGGAGGAGAGGTGTTAAAAAAAAACAAGTGAAAACTGAGAAAGATCAGTGGAAGTGTTGGCAGCTGGTCGGTGTGATGGAGCCCCAGGAAGACTGGGAATCTCTGACTTGAGCCCTGTGTTCTCCTACATAGCGTTGTTGCTGGGTCTGCAGAGATCTCGCAGTTTTGTAATGCATGACATGTGCTGGTGATAGACAGGCAACCCAGCAAGCTGAAGGCAAACTGCCAGCCTTCTCTTCACTTTGAATGCCCTTGGCTGTCCTGAGACTCGTTCCAAAACATTTAAATCGCTTAAGTGTGCAGTGATGTGTTTTAATTAATGCAGAAGAAGGGGGCAGTAAAATACAGGTGCCTTCAGTATTAATTTGGCCTCATCGTTGAGGCATAGGTGCTAGAAAATCAGGAGTGCCCGAATCTGCCTCTGCCTCACTGCAGCATGTGCAGCACCACAGTCTCCCCCATCTCAGTAGGGCTGAGGGTGCTGAGCTACCATCAGTAGGTGCCAGGGACACGAGGTACCATGGGGAAGGTGAGCATAGCACGCAGGCATTCATGACATCTCAGGGCTCTGTCGAGGAAATGAGCTCTGCAAAATAAACAGTGAGTTTATTATTAAAAAGCAGGACCTGGAAACTAAGGGCTTCCTGTGATACGCTTTGTGAAAAGTTGTAGTAAGCGGTGGAGGTTCCTCCAGAGTCCTCCATACAAAGTGAAGCAAATGATAATGTCATACAAAGAGACCGCTGCTCCCATCATGCAGGTGGGGAACACAGCCATCACACAGCTACCTGACTTGCCCAGGAAATATGAAATCAAGTCAGGGCTTCATTTACACTGTCTAGAGGCACCATCTTTCAATAGGAGGAAAACAAAACAATACAAAATAAAAAAACCAGAAAACTATGCAGAACTCTAGCAATATTTCTGAATCTATTATTTTCCCCATGTGGACAATGGGTAAAAGCAATGTGGAAGACTTTCTGGGCCATAATTAATGTAAAAAGGATTAGATGGTGATTTTGGAATTTACAGTGACACATGGATTATTAGAGATTATGCATTGGCTTAGTGAAGAGAACCACCTTCAGCATCAATGTCCTAATCATGATTCTTTAACAGAGTGGGCATTGCTCATATGAACACATTGCCCACTGATATGTCAGTGCTCCTTCCTACTGAGAAACACTGGTATTTTAAGCAATGGTTCATTCTGCAAAACAGCCAGAAGATCTAGCACTAGCTGACCTGGCTAACCCATTACCCTTCCGAATGTGGAAATAAATGCTCAAAATCTCAGACACATTGAAAAGGACTAGGACATTTACTGTGAGAGACTTCTCTTTAGAAAGCCACGCCAGCTGGATCTTCTAAGCTCCTCAGATACCCAGAATTTGAATGGCAGCTAGGAATGGCTTTGATTTTGTAGAAGTTTTATTGGGGAAATTTAACCAGCGCCTGCAATTAGTCAGCATGAGTCTTACCAGAATGGTCAGTTCCTTAATTTAATGAGCATTCGAACAGTGATTCATTTCAAAGTGGAACTTGGTTATATTGCTTCAGAAAGAAGAAATGACAGAGGGGAACAAAGAGAATGAGGAAATAGTTGTTTTAGGCCGAAAAGAGAGCAGTATGTTCCTGGAAGTAGACTTTCAGCCGCTGAGCAGGCCTGGCTCATGCCAAATGAGGAATTCCTGTGTACAGTTGGACCTCCTATTCCTATCAAGTCTCTTGGCTCCGCAGACCAAAGCTGTGCAAGGCTGCAGGTACTGCCCACCATCACCTGCTGGATTGCACTGTGCTCCACAGCCATGCAAGGAACACTTTCTGTGCATTTCCTTGTTCCGTGAAAGCACTAGTATGTTAAATACTTGCATAGAAATGTAATAATAATGATTAATGCATTCCTGCCCAGGCTCTCGCTGTTCTTCTGACATAATCTGTCCTTCTTCTAGACCATAAATTCCTTGCTCATGCTGATGGGTATTTGGTTCTGCAGCCTGACTGAATTTAACAGCAAATGAAAGTGTTGCACCTCTTCCAAGATGAAATCCCCCCATTCTTGATCAAGTGTATGCCTTCCAGAGAAAGAAAAGCAGTGTAGGAACTAAGTGTGTAAATACGAGATCAAGCAGAGCAATGAGAAAGTGTTCGTTGCCTGGGAATAAGGCCTGGCAAAGCTCACCGTGGTGAAACCAAATGGAAACATTGCAAACTTTCACCTAGAATAAACAATATGCATCAGCTGGAAGTGCTTTCCATCGCGCTGGTTCCCAGGAACAGGGTTGCATCATATTCTTGACAAAAGGCTGCCAAAATCTGCAGTGACATACTAGAATCCTGCTGATTAGCCAAGATCTTGGCACACTTGCATGGCCAGAGTTTTTTGTTTACTGTTTTTCTTTTTTGTTAAGAATTGCTGGTAGATTAAAAATGGGAGGCAGGCAACACAAATACATATTTATTTGGGTGGAGGAGACTTTGGCTTTAGGGTAGAATAATGCATTGTGTTACGTGGCAGCTTTCTGTCAGAGGACCTCAGACATGAAATACCATTACTAACCTCCCAGCTTTGTCTGTGGCAGATGAGACAAGCACCATTTCTCAGATGGGCAAAAGCTGGACAGAGATATTAAGCACCAGATGCACTCAGATCCCCTTGAGTCAATCCTGACTTGCTTCCCCATGGTTCTGAGCATCTTGCTCTGTTTTTATATTAGCTTCCAAAAGCTGCCTGCAGCACTTGCAATTAGTAGGCACTCTGGTCAAGGATTTGGTGGCACATGTGTTTCAGAGCTCAGGAGCTCCGGTTTTCTGGCTGCTCTGCTGCCTACTGGATTATACTTGGAAGCAGGGACATTGTCCCTGTCCTGGTTTGACCTAGCAGACAGCTAAGTCCCCCACAGTTGTTCGCTCACCCTCCCCCCTCCCAAGTGGGATGGGGGAGAGAATTAAGGAATAAATACGTTCTGTTAGAAACTAAGACAGTCCCTTAGTGTTTGCACTTCCAAATTGCCTTACTTTGAGAAAATCCTTTTCTTTTCTACTTTTCTTCACAAATATCATCTTCAATTTCATGTTTGTTCTTCAAGCACTGTCTAACCCATCAGTTTCAGTGGCTGTTTTGTCCTTGCTGCTTGCTGCTCTGGGTGCACACAAACCCGGAGCTGGAGCACCTCCTTCACCCATCTTCACATCTTCACCAGTTCTCCCACAGTGCCTACTTCTTCTTTCCACCCTTCACTGACTGTGCCACCATCCTCCTGTTCAAGGCAGCCTTTATACATGCTTCCTTTTTCTCTGAAATTCGAGCAACGCAAGAAGTATGAGCTCCTTACAAGTTTTACAGCGATGGTGAGGTTTCCCTCTTGCTCATCTCTTCCTTTAGTGTGGCTTCCTTTGGGAATGCTGTTAATAATTTTTTGCCATTTGCAACAGCACTGCAAGAATTGAGCAGCAGTGTAATACATCTGGGGCTAAGTTTGAGCTGGAAGCCAGATGCAGACAGGCACACTGGAGCGGAGGGGAAGGAAATGGAAAGCTCAGGCCTAACTGGACATCCAGCGAGCCCTTGCAAAGCCAACTGGCAGCCCCATCTGCCAGGGGGCTGTCTGAAATCAGAGATAAGTTTGAAGCAGAAGTTTCAGTCCAAACATACATGAACTTTGAGAAGGGTTGAGTCCAGATGGGTTCCAGATGGACTCCAGACCCCGATAAGAGAGTTCCTCCCCTGGGCCTCGAGAGCATCTGAATCCCCGGCAGCCTCCAGGCTGACCTCTCATTTCCAGGGTCTCCAGGCTTTTTTACCCAGTTTCTAGGACATGAGCTTGCAGGAGGAGACCCACCCACTTGGGACTGTTGCTTTTCACTGGTCCAGGGACATTTTGCTTTCTTCAGGGAGCTCCAGAAAGTAATGTTGCAGGAGGGGAGGAGATTCAGTATGACTCAGTGGTGTTTAAGAAACAGGAGAGAGAAATGAGGAGATCCTAGAGGTACTTCCTTTCTAAATACCTCAGAGATTAGTAACGCTTTGCCATACCTGTAAATAGTTTGCACACAGACATGAATGCCAACAGCTCTGGAAAGCTACACCTCGCTACCACTTGTTGTCAAAGCATGTTTGCAATTTTTCAACAACCACCTAACAAAGCCAAGAGAAAATAAAAAGATCCCTGACCTTTCACTGCTCTGATTTCCTAATCATTCGGACACCTTTAATCCTTGCCTCAGTCACAGCACACTGTTGTGAAATAGAACCACAGTCCAGGAAGTGCCTGGCACAAGGGAAATGCTGGACGTGGAACATCCTCGACACAAAAAAATGGCTGTGCAAGGAGCACAAAAAGGAGAGCGCATCTGGGGGCTCACAACAGCACAAACTGCATTTATGCAGTTTTTGGGAATTGCTCAGTGCGTGGAAGTTCTTGCTTGTCGCCAACGTGGCCATGCGGAGTGGTCAGACAAGTCGGGCAGTGAACGCATGCACATTAATATTTGCTGTCACTGAGGTTGCAAAACAAAAGCAGACAGATCATTTCAGGACTTGGCCTCCTTATCTCCACCTACCACAGCCTACAAAGTTGCCTAAGAAAACAGGATGAAATAGGAAGAAATTTGAGGTGGAAATTTGAAGAGAAATGAAGCGGATGAAGCAATGACTGGCAAAGCTCCCCCCAGAATGGGATTTAAGGTAATGGCAAAGTAGTTCTGTGCATGTCTCAAATCCTGACCTCAGTTCCTGCCCAACTTAGGCCAAAAGAAGTTAAAATTAAGGAGGCTTCTTTTGTGGTTTGTCATATACTCTGTGATTATGAACATTCAAAAAGCTCATTCTACTGCAAGACTCAAGGATGTGCACCCTGCTGGAAAACTTCCTTGTTCAATGCACATTATGCAAAAACTTAATGACTGAGAAAAAGAAGAAGATGTTCCCTTTGTGGTTTAGTGGTGACAAAGGGGTTAATCATCTCCCAGCACTCCCAACTAGATCACACTGAAGCCCGTGCCATTCCCAGCCTCCTGCAAGCAGCGCGGTGGGGACAGCCCTGCGGGAATGGGGTCCCTGCAGAAAGCTGATGTGCTGCAGAGGGAACAAAGGGGCTCCAAAGTGCTTTGGGTCTGTTGGAAACCCTGATCATTTTAAAAAAAGTGAAGAAATGTTGTTTGGGAGACATGAGTATCTGCTTAGTGACTTCTCAGAGCAGAGGACAAGCAGCTCGCTGGTGCCTTGCCAGGTAAGCAGCAAACAACATGAGGTCATTGCAAACAGCTTTCCTTGGGCTCCATCTGTCAGATAAGGGCCATATCACTGGCACGATGTTTGGGACGCCGAGCTCTCCTTCGGTTAGGAAACACCAAATGTGAAGCTCGTTAAGCAGAGAAACTGAGACGCGGCCGACTTGCTGCCATGGGTTGGTTAATCTCCCATTAGCTCAGGTCAAATTGAGCTGTGTGGGGAAATGTCCCTGTCATGACATGTCAGACCCGCAGAGCCGACTGAGTCCCACGTGCAAAATCTGCTGGGGGCCACGGGGGTGGTGCTGGCTCCAAATACCCAGGCTGATGATGTGTAAGTGACTGCGGGCAGCCAAGGCGTGCTCTGCAGCCCTCTCTGGGCTCAGCCTGCAGATGTGCCCATGGTGCGGCCTCACCACCTTTGGAACAGGCACTGTTTAGTGGCCATTCAAATATGGCGCTGTCAAGGAAGAAGTGTGGCTCCTAATAGTGGTGTAGATCAAGAGGAGATTAAAAGAAAAGTCGTGATTCAGCCTTGATTTCCATGACGAGGAATGATGCCATGGAAAACATCAAGGACAATGAGATGGAATGGGCTGTCATTTGCAGATTGCTTTATTTACGGCTATCGGACGCTGCTGATGCGCCAAATCTTAAATTTATTGAGTGCTGTTGATTTCTTCATTAAAATCAAATCATTGAATTGTTGTTTGTTGCAATTTGCAATGACCCACACCATAGCTATTTTTAAGTTTGCTGTGTGCGTGCATGACCCTGTAAAACAAGCTGTTCTGTGAGTATGTTTCTAGCTGAAAGTGCGCATTTTAAATGGTGTGACTTCTTTTCACCAATTTCCCTTGTTTCTCTCTTCCATTTTGGCTTTGTGCTTCACCTCGCAGGCTGCACCGTAGTGGCTCCAAATCCTTTCCCTCCCAGTTATCAACGTTAAGCTGGCAAGCTTTAAACAAGGATTTTCAGGTGTCTTTATAAAGCTCATTCTGTCTGCTAGGTGTTCCCAGGAGGCTGCAGATCCTGGAATCTTCCACCCTGGCAATGTGCCCAGCCCATCACAACTGCAACCTTACCAAGATGTCTGCACTGGGACTTTGCAGCTGTTCAGAGCTGTCCGGATACCACAGCAAATAGTTTCTGCTCTCTGAGTCAGCCAGTTGCTGCTTTAGATGATGCACGCCCCAACTCTTTAAGGTTTTCCCATTATTCCTTACCAGAACCACCTTCAGAGTTGGTCTCCTTGGGATGGAGGTGAAGAAATGAGTGGAGTTTGGCAACAGTGCGACTTATCTTTACTTTGCTGATGTCATGAGTTTTGACAGCTGGTCTTTAAGGCACATGGAGCCAGCAGGATGGTGGAGAGCTGAGATCTCAGAGCTGATGACGGTCAGCAACCAGTGCTGCACGGTTACGCAGAAATCACATCAGCCCTCTTCTCTCATGGTAATGAAATCAGTTATGTGATGCTGCTTGGAACCAAACTGCATACATACTTTTATGCTTCACAGGCTGCTGGATCACTTTTATAGCTGTTGAAAGCTGACAGGGACTGCAGAAGGACAGCAGCAGCTTCCCCACACCACTCTCTCCTCTGCTGGAGCACCCGACAGCAGCAAGCACCCCAGAGCTCAGACTGCCCTGTCTGGTCACAGCAAGCCATCAAGATTTACACTCTCCTCTCTCTTCTGACCACACGTGGTAATAGTAAGAGCATAGGTTCTCCCCACAGCGAGGCAGAATTTCTTTTTGACGTGCCTATCATCAGTCCCTGAAAGATTTGTCAGTTTAGAAGCTCACAAATGTATCACATACCCTATACTCCGTACTGCTCTTTTGCATGACACTTCCCAGCCTGTCTGCACCCAGCCCTGGGCCCTCTCAGGTCTCTTCTGTCTTGGGGACAGAACTGCAGTGTCAGTCTCATGTGTTATAAGCAAGGAGGCTGGTTACAGGCAGGTTTGTCGTTAGATTTTACATCTTGCACAAGGTGAGACCAAGAGGTTCACATTTGCTTTCATACATATTTGCTGGGATTTGGAGCACCCAGAGGACAGCGTGGCTGCCAAAGCAAGCTGAAACAGGCAACATTTGAGACATTCAGGTCCGGGGGTGTGCTGTTAACCCATCTCACTAAGTGTGATACCATCCTGCTGCCATCCTGCACCATCAGTTGGTACCTTTCCTTGTGCCCCACGACCTCACAGGATGAAAAGCACATCCTTCACCTCCTGGATCTCCAGTCAGTTTTTCTTCCTGACTCCAGCTAAAGGGCTCTAACCAGGAGCTGCTCCCCATGGTACTGGAATCTAAATAATCCCTCTAATCAGCTTTCTGACAGAATTAGGATACTGGATTCACTCCCAGCGTGCACACACACCTGAGGGATTGGGAACAGACATTTTGGGGGATGATAAAATGCTGCTCTGACAATCAGAAACGCTGTGAATAGAATTCCCTATGTTTGTGTGGGGCTGTCAGGTGTTCCTTGTCCATTCCTGTGACTGTTCATTAGACTTTTCTGCTGGAGGAAGGCACCTGGCTCTCTAGACTGCCATCCACAGACCAGCCAACGCACATGCACACACCTGCCTCAAACAGGATGAAAATTAGGCATGTCTTCTATTGCCAAAGGTTTATTCAGTACCAGAATTACAAAAACTTCCTTAAGATATGCAGAAGTGCTTCCAGATTGCAAAATGAAAAGCACTGCCCGGAATCACTGCATTCAAAGTAGGGAAATATCCCTTTAAAAAACCCATTGGCAAAATTACTTAGGGCCCTAAGGCCAAGTTGATCTTCAACATAACTCCACTGAGTCAAGAGAAATACACCAGGGATAAAGTTTGGCCTGATCATGAAAACCACAGGCAAGTGAGAATGATTCCCAGAATCAAGCTGACCTGAAAAATGCAGTTAAATTTTGCCCTTAAAGGAATCATTTTCCTAACAATAATGGATAAAATGAAATGCTTGTCAAAATTATTGCAAGCATATGAGGATGAGACGATCAACATTACATGAATTACTTCCTTCGGCAGCAATATTTCTGCTTCATTCTTTAGCCTTTCTTTCTTTCATTCTAAATCTTCTAACCTTCCTGCTGGCTTTTCTGGATTTACTACCTGCTCTGCTCATTCATGGCTTGCTAGTGCCACAGGCAATGTGCTTTGGATGCTAATCCCAACTTTGCCACTGAGTTCCTCTGGGTTGTTGTGAGATTGTTTGGGCCAGTATCCTCCAAGTCCATCTCCTCTGGTGCATCAATACAGGAATTGCTCGCCAGGTAATGCTAAGGGTCAGTACCTGTTTTTATCTCCCAGAATGGAGACTGTGGTTCTCAGCTTAATGCCTTGCAAACATTCCCAAGCAAGGATGTCAGTTAGCACGAAGACAAAACTTTCTCAGAAAGCTGTGCCTGGATGTGAGACTTGCTTCCCGAGAGAGGAGAATGAATGACCACAGAATTAATCTCTTTCAAAGCTCTGTCCAAAACTCATTTGTTGTGTTTAACTTGTTCTCAGCAAGTCCTAAACACGCGCTCAGAAACAAAGAGTGGAAAATCCAACTGCAGTCATTCACAAAAACAAACAAAACCAAAACAGGAACAACTTGCCAGTCTGCTAAAAAATCACTACCAAAAAAAAGCGCTCTATAAAATAACTGAATTATTTCACTTGAAGTATTGAAAAGGCAAAAAAGAGAAAAGACAGAGTGTTTTTTTGATATTTATCAGCCTGGGAGGGGTTACGAAGAACTCCCTGTCTTTTTCTTCGGCTTTCTCACCATCTCATACCTTCCAAGAGGCATCAGGCCTTCTGAATTACATTCTTCAGTTGTGCAGTTCCTGGTCCCAGAATTCATGGCTATGAGGGGGGGCTGGAGATTTCCTCCTGATCTCCATCTCTTCAGGGATCCCTGGCTATCGTTCCCTCACCTCCGTGTTTAACTCGTGTTTGGCAAAGCACAATCTAATCTAAATCAGGCCTCCCAGGAGGGCAGCCAGCTTGGATTTGAAGGCATCAGGAAATGTGAATCCTATCCCAGTCCTGGAATTCATCCCAAAGATTAAACATCTTCACTGATAAAAGGCATGCCACTTTCTTACTTGAGATTACCGGGCTGTGGTGTGCTTGTCATGGCCCTTTCCTGGGGCTAAAGACCTCTTTCCTGCCAACATTTCTTCCTGAAGGTGCTTACACGTGATCATGACAACACTCTTCACTTTGTTTTTTGGATAAATTTAGCAGATCGAATTCTTCAAGTCTTTCAACTTCCTTTTTAAAACAGTGGGGAAAATATTTGCCATGTTAAGACTGTCAGTGGAAGCAGATCTGGTCCACGCTGCAGTTGGCAGCTCTGCTGTTCATCCATCCAGACACCCTGGGAAGTCCCTCAGCCGCAGCATTGCACTGGAAACACAAGTTAGGCTGTTTGTCTGCTCTGACCCTGTCATCCTTTCCCAAATCCCACCTTTGTTTTCCAGGATGCAGATTGTCCACCTGCACGAGTCAGCCACATCCCTTGCTCCTCTGCACGGGTTCTTCATGCAGCCTTGTGACCTGGACCTCTCCACACTTCTGCCCCAGCCTCTCCATCAGCCGCTGCTCCACCTGCCTGGTGTCACCTGCAGGTTTTGGCAGCCCTCATGGCAGCTTTTCCTCCATGTCCACACCTGGTTTCATCTCATTGAGTCGCACAGCTTTGCTTTAAAGCCTTGTCGTGCCTGTGTGATGTGGAAGATGCCATGCTCCACTCTCCCATCGTCTGTCCTGAGTGAGCTGGATAATGGTTTGAAATGGGTGGAAATGCTCCAGCATGATGCAGCTGTTGTTTACATGCGGAGGTGGGGGGGTCTGTGCTAGGAATAGCATGGGAATTTTTCTTTTTCCTTTTTTTAACCACTTTTACCCCTTGTTTAGCACTTTCAGACCCAGCCTCAGACTTGATTTATTTTTGAAAGGCCATTTATAGCCACTGTGTCTTAAGAAAAAAAAAGAAAAAGTAGAAGAAAATGAAAGAAGAGGCTGCTGGTCTTATTTTTAAAGAAGAAACCACACGTGTAGGCTCTGTCACAGTTCGCTCACTTCTTGGCCTCCCACAGGACCCTACCCCCGTGACTGCAGCGCATCGCTCTGCTCCCCTTACCAAGCCCATGCAGCAGCCCAGTGATGGCTCTATTGTTTTCTAGGCTGCAGCACGGAGAGCAGCAGCCTCCTGCAATTACCAGAGTCAGGAGAATCCCGCTTTGGAGTAACCCCCCTGAACTTACCACTTGTTGCACCCTCTGGTTAACTTGTTTTTGCGCTCACAAACATCTGTAATGAGCACTGGAGAAATGTTTCCTAAGCAACTATCTGCCTGCACCCAAGCACCCAGACTTTCCTCTTGGCTCTGATTCGGTGCTCGTTGCTCTTAATTTTCCTCTCCAGATGTTCTGATAATGCAGCACTTTAAATTAGCAGCCTCTCCTCTTGAATTTGCAAGTGTTTGCAGAGCTGTTGTTTGGTTAAGGGACAGACAGAGACATACGAACAGGAATGGGTATGCTGGGTTTGTGGCTAGAGCACAAGGTTCTGAATCGGGAAATGATCAGAATCGACTTTGAGAGATGGGTCCAAGCCACAAAGCTCAATCCTGCATCTGCTTCTGCTTCTGCACCAAGTTCCGGTGACCCTGATGTTTAGGCTGATTCAGTCTGTGGCTCCATGGAGCTCACCTCTTCTTCCCTAGCATTTCCACAAGGCAAACACTTATTAGAGACGTTACTTAGTGCGACAGATTGCAAGGGGAGTGCAAAGGTAACCGACTGAATACCTTCCCGATGGTGAAGCAGTATGGGCCCTGTGGACGTCACCTGTCTTGCAGGTGTTGGGGGACCTTTCTCAGCTTGTCTGCAGGTGTGCTGTGCACACAGCCTGAGCTGGAGAGCAGCAAGCCCAAAGCTGATGGCATTCCTCTTCTGTGAGCTGCCTGTGTGCATCGAGCCGCTGCTATCTGCAAGGAGAGCAATAACAAATTCCATCCCCGCTGAACAGCACCGCAAATGATGTGCAATATCTGATTCCCAGATGGCAATGTTAAAAACAGAAGGCAACATGTCTGGGAAAGTACCTGGGGCATACCTGAACAATAGAAATAATAGAGATGTAAGAAGAAGATAGATCCTTTCTTTTTTTCTGATATATGCATGCCTTGTGTTCGCTCAGGAAACAAACAAACACCTTTTTTTTAGTCAAGCAGGAAACAGTCTGAATGAATAGAAACACTGAAACACCATCAGAGGGCCAGAAAAAGAGAATTGAAATAGGTGAAAGGTTGGTAGCACAAGAAATGTGCCAGGCTTGTCTGCTCCGATGTCTGTGTTGTGCATCACCTGAGCACATAAATCCTTGGAATCCTTCACTATTTATTTGGATACCAGCAGACAGAGTGTGTATCTAGCTCAGCAGTAACTTGGAAGATTATCCTTAAGGGACAGCCTCCCCCTGCTAGTCTGCTTGCACAACACAGCAACGTACAAAGCTTGGGATGGGTATTTGTGTATAGGTTTTATTCTAGGTCCTCTTAGGAAAAGGTTTAAAGGACTAACATCAGGCAGAAGTGGCTGCCTTTTCCCAGATGTTCCAGCAGCTGAGCATCCTGCAGAAATGTGAAGACATCAGTGAGTGTTTTCTGAGCTACAGTGCAAACACCGGTGAGAAGGAGATACCACCCTGGTGAGCAGCAGACAGCTTCATGCAAGCACACTAGCTCCTGCCTCTCCGGTCTCGCCCTGCCTGCATTTGTTCCTCCTTTGCCTGATGGCACATCTCCCCCACACAATGGCATGTAAAATCTAATCTCTACTGAAAGCTCTGCAGGGCAGGAACTCACACATTCAGATCCAAATAGACTACTCATGCCTTTTTAATTTCACTGAATCAGAATAACAACAGCAAGGAAATAAAGTAACAGCCAAAGAATTAAGTCAACACAGTGAAACAGGTCCCTTCTCTGTCTTACGAGTTGCATCCACACCGCCCCAATGGCAGCGGGAAGTCTTCTAGTCCCAGCTGGTAAATGTTTTCCTTCTGAGCATCCCAGAAGCACTTAGCCATCAAGGAGCAGCCAGCGATGTCCACTAATTCCCAAAGGCACAGGGACCAGCACCGCCCTGAGAAGCATCCCAGGATGAGAGATGGCTGGAGAGCCCCTCATGGCCTGGGAAGAGCCAGCCTGGGGTTGGTGCCCTCCCACACGCATCTGCACCGCAGGCTGGCACAACGCTGATTTCCCCAGACATCAATCCTGCTGCCATCTGGATGACAGCTCTTGCACAAGAGCCATGCCATTACATAAGGCCCGGGCTGTTTACTACTTCCCGCCCAGCGCACGCCCGTGGTGTGTTCATTTGGACGGTTCGTAGTCAGTCCTGCAGTAAACAAATGCAACTTCACCAGAAAACACGGCAGCCACACCTCTTCTCCAGGTGTGCGTTTTGGCCCACTATCTGTTTCTCCATAGTGATTAGGGATGGTATTTAAGGCAATTTCTTAACAGGACTTGGGATCGGTGGTTTATCTCCTCATTAGCTTGGTAATGTCATTAATTAAGGTTATGTCAATGGACATGATGCCACAGCAGATGGGTGTTATCAGCGGCAACAGCCTTCCAGGGTTTGTGTTCACAGCCTGCCTACCACAATGTGCCGATTACCATCCTGCCAAGGTGGGGACCTGCCCTTTCCCCATGCTGCTGGCAAGAGCCCTCTCTGCCATCAAAGTGCCTTGAGGCGGGCCCCAGAAACCCCCTAGAAGTCCCTGTGCTCTCTCCCAGCTGATGAATCAGCTCAGAGAGGGAACAAGGAGCACCTGCATTCCCCCTGCCCCCGGCCAGCCTGCCCACCCTCTCCCTTACTGAGGCAGTGAGTTGGAGGTTCTAAGCCCCACCATGCCACATAGAATGAGGGAATCAGAGAATACCCTGAGTCAGAGGGCACCCACAACTTCTGCGGGGCGAGCATGGTCCTGGTGCTGCATGGTCCCATGGTGCCTCAGGCCATGGTGCTGGTCCTGACAGAGGAACTGTGCTGTCCTCCCTCCTTCCCCCTTGTTTTCCACCTCACAAGCTGCTTGTTCAGTTAGCTCTGTGTTTTCAGCTCAGAAAATCAGCACGTGGGTGAGATGTGGTGGACTCCGTCCCGTGGCATTAACAGCAGGGCTGGGTACTGCAGGGCACAGCAGCTGGCAGGGCTGGGAGGAACCCGTGCGCAGCATAATCGTGCTGTTCCCTCTGGATTTAAAGTGTGCTCATCATGAGATCCAAGAACCTGGGAATTTTGAGGCTTTGGAAGAGAAGAGTCAGTGAGTTGAGCCTGTCCTGCTCACACGGTACTCTTAGATGTAGTAGGAAAGTGTGAAGACCTGTCTGAAGCTTTCTTCTTTCTCCTCTCCAGATGTGAGGTTAAGCCAAACACGCTCCTGGGGCAGGTCCTGCCCTGGTCCTGCACAGAAGCCCTGACTTATCCCAAAGACCCGGTGCACTTTAAATACACACCAACAGCAGCATGTGCTGGCCAGAAGAGTGTTTTAAAAAGCGGTCCTTCAAATGAATGCAGGTTAAGTTGTTTTCCTCGGTTGTTTGAGGTCACTGTTCCCCCGCCCTGGTTAATAAAGATGTGATTAATGACTTTTGGCAAAGGCGCTGCCTGAAAGTGCCAATGCTTTAGGAAAAGCAAAACCAGTTTTCAGGTATTTTCTTTACGGTTCATCTCAGAAACACACAAATACATTTCAAAGCATTCATAAGACACACTGACACCCCCTTCGCCTTGTCTCCACCCCTCTGCAGACTCGCTGCCATTCATAACCAATGTAATTATTTTCCATCCACCTGGAAGAGAGCACATGGAACCAGTGGCCAGCCTGGAGCGGTTGTCACCGCGCTGCCCATGGTGGCTGAGTGGCAGCGATGGCTTTGGGATTGCTCTGCTGAAGCTGAGCAGTGCCTGAAACTCCTCTGTGAGAACTCTGAGTCCCTCTTAAATAAGAAAAACAAAAACAATCGGGATTGTTTCCTCTGAGAGTGCTGGGCTCACTTTTTCAGGCCTTTATCTGCAATCAAGGAGGCTCAGAAATGCAGGTGGTTTAAGCATGGATGACCAAAGCCGAAGGTTTCACAGCCATGCCCAGGGCACTGGAGAAGGGACGTGGGGTAAAGCATCAAAAATCAGGATTCTGGTGAGCAAATTTAACAATGAAAGCAGCACTGCTTCTGCTGAGCACCTCCTTCTCCTGACAGGCCCTGACTCATACAAATGCTTCACACGGCTTAGCTTTCCCCATGGGTGCTTCCCACCTTCATGTCAGTGGGGTTTAACCTGTGCCATGGGGGCCAGCCTGGATGCCTGGGAGAGGTGTCTGCTGCCTGCAGATGGGGATATGCTGGGACAGCAATGCTGCCTGGAGGATTGTGCACAGTGCATCAGATCCCTGCTGTGAACAGGCACCACAAGAGATAGGACCCAAGCAGAGATGCTCGTGTCTCAGCCCATGAGGGTGCAAGACCCATGTGCCATGAGGATCACATCAGCCCCTTTTCCTTCTGTGCTGAGCTGTCAGCCAACCTGTTCAAGACATTGCAAGCACAGCGTGGGCCAGGGCTTGCTCTCAGCATCTGCAAGAGCTGAGTGGAGAGCTGGGCATGGATCCTGGGTGCCTCTCATCGTGCTCTGCTTTTGCAAGGGGAAGGTGGCGTGGCTTTGCACAGAGATGTATGGTGCATGCATCACTTGGCAGGACCGGTGTTTTTCCAGCTGCAGGAAGCTATACTGGGGAGAGCCAGTTTGGATGAACCTCTGGCATTTTATAATCCCATAGCAAGAAATGAGTGAGTGCTCCAATGCAAGCTTGTCTCCAAAGCTGACACAAATCCTTTAAATTCGTAGGATGATCAGCATAAGGACACAGAGAAATTCCCATTGCTCTGTGCTTTCCCCTGCAGGGATTTAAGTCACTGATGCAGCTTAAAGCACTGCAAAGCACCAGACTAAAAGCGCTTGCCACTGGGGTTCTGGACTGGCACTGAGCACATGGTGAACTGGCAGTGCTCACAAGAAGATCCCGATCCATGTGCTAAAGCTTACCCAAAATTGCTGTGGGTGGCTCTAATTATAACCTGTGTCCAACCACCTCTCCTTCCTGCGAGTAGGAAGGAGCTGAGCTTTCTTGTTACATTAGCTGCCTGCCCGTTACCAGGTCGAGATTGCTGGTGGGATAAGGACTTTCCATTTGTTTGTAATACTGATGTCCTACTTGGCAGCACGCACCTCATTCCTTCAACCCTACAAAGGGAAGAGCCCCGAGCAAAGCAGGTTTGCAGCTGGCTTAGCAACACGGCTGCTCTGCATTCCTGTAAATTTCCAGGTTCAAGTGCAGTTTGTTCTTCTCTGTTGACAAGCCAAGTGGACCTTGCAGCCCCCCTTGTCCCACAGAAGAGCCTCTGGGGAGGGTGATGGGAGCTGGGAAATGCAGCAGCTCCGGAGCCAGGCGTGGGGCTGGAGCAAGGCAAATGGCTTGGTAATGGAGAGGAGGCGACCAAGAGCCCTGCCATCCACCCACCTGCAGCCTTCCAAAGCAAGAGCAAGGCTTGCCCTTGAGGTTTGAGGTGAAGAGGTGAGTACAAGTATAGATCCACATCCGCAGGGTGAGCTTGATTCATTTGGCAGCCCGGACAGTCCATACTTTCAGCCTTGGGTGTGACAATTCTTTGGTTTTTTAGCATATGCCTCATTCTTGGGTTCCCTTTATTTTATTCCACGTGGAGCTGGTGTTTCTTCATTGTTTTCTCCTGTGTATGACCAACATTAGCAGGAAGGAAATGTGGAAACTATAGAAACTGTTCTCCGTGCCGATGGAAGGTGCCTTGTATTCTTCTGAGCCTGACCCCATTGTTTGCTGCTGCACCCCCAGGCACGTTCTCTGCCACACACTGCAGGGATCAGGGCATCCTCACCCAGGTTCGGGCAGTGGTCACAAGCAGGATTGCAGGGCTGGCCCCATTCCTGTTTCAGTCAGCATGAGTTCACCCCTGATTTGATCAAGAGCAGAAACAGGTCCCTCGCTCCACTATATAAATAGAAGGATTTGATTTCAGTGCAGGTGGATATCAATTTGTTCTGGCTTTTTTCTGTGATTTCATTAGTGAGGTGATTTGTGTTACAAGGAAAACTTGTTCTGAAGCTGTCATTATTTACCTGAAATGCATTTGCACTTTGAAGCAGGCTCTGGAAACACAAACAGAATGAAATTGCCCATAAAGCAGAGGTGGAGAGGCTTTTTCTGAGGTTTGAGACTGTTGGGTTCCCTCTGCACTGGAATGCAAAATGAATGCCCTAAATTTAACACACACCAGGCTTTTTTTGCATTCATGACTCGAGAATGAATTCAATCGTAAAAAGAAATGCAACTGACACATTTGGCATGCAAAACAACCATTGTTTTTGCCAGGGGGTTCACATGCACGTGTGTATGTGTTTATCAGCAAAACAGCTCAAGAGCCTTCACAGAAGACTTAAACAGTGGAAATGCTGACTTTGGCCTTCCAGAAGAAGTCAGCATCCAGCTGTGGTCATCAGCCTCCCCATGGATACTTGAGGCTATAGAATCACAGAATCATAGGACCATTTAAGTTGGAAAGGACCTTTAAAGGCCATCTGGCCCAACTCCCCTGCAATGAACAGGCCCACCTGCAGCTAGATCAGGGTGCTCAGAGCCCTGTCCAGCCTGACCTTGGATGTCTCCTGGGAATGGGCACCCACCACCTTCCTGGGCAGCCTGTGCCAGTGCTTCACCACCCGTACCATAAAATCTTTTTTCTTATATCCAACCTAAATCTCCCCTCTTTTAGTTTGAAACCATTTCCCCTTGTCCTGTCACCACAGACTGCTAAAAAGTCTGTCCCCTTCATTCCTGTAGTCCCCCTTTAGATACTGAAAGGCCACAATGAGGAATCCCCGGAGCCTCCACTTCNCAGAGCCCTGTCCAGCCTGACCTTGGATGTCTCCTGGGAATGGGCACCCACCACCTTCCTGGGCAGCCTGTGCCAGTGCTTCACCACCCGTACCATAAAATCTTTTTTCTTATATCCAACCTAAATCTCCCCTCTTTTAGTTTGAAACCATTTCCCCTTGTCCTGTCACCACAGACTGCTAAAAAGTCTGTCCCCTTCATTCCTGTAGTCCCCCTTTAGATACTGAAAGGCCACAATGAGGAATCCCCGGAGCCTCCACTTCTCTGAACAGCCCCAGCTCTCTCAGCCTGTTGTCATACGGAAGCTGTTCCATCCCTTGGATCGTTTTTGTAGCTCTCCTCCGGACACACCTCAAAAGGTCCATATCTCTCCTGTACCTCTTAGGTCCTGCCCTAATGATCCACCTGGCCAGATGCTATCTAAAACCACAGAAGAACACTGCAGTCCCAAACCTTTCCCAAGATGTACAATAAATTACACCACCCTACATCTTCGTGCCACAGAAGGCTTAGCTGAAATTCCCATAAATGAAAATGCCATGAATGTTTGCTTTCCACCTCACTTTTCCCCAGAGGGACAGGCAGGAGCAGCCCTGCGTCCTGGTGCTGCTGGCATTCCCGCATCCTGCTCTGCTCCTGCATCCCACGGGCTGGGCACAGGGCTCTCATCGAAGAGTGTGGGATGAGTCAGACTCCATGCTCAGTGTCGGTTCTGTGTGGCTTCCTGAAAGCAAGCGTTGAGTTATGCAGCCCAATTTTGTGTTTTGTCTTTTTTTTTTTTTTTTTAATTTGCCCACCAGATCCGGAACTGAAACCATCAATTCATTTCACTGACGATCTGGTTCTTGACTCAAATCAGCAATCGCTTCCTCAGCTAACACCAGCTTTCAACCCACTGAATCAGCTGCCCCAGCTCCTCTGGGCCTGAAGGTACCTGTTTTGCGATGTGTGAGAGGGTTTTTGTTAGAAAATAAGGTGAGAAGCTTCCCTAGATGCTTAGTTCACAACTTCAGGTCCATTCTCGAAGACGCATTAACTCTGCAGTTGTGTGCTGAGGTGGAAGAGTGAAGAGGTGGCAGCAGGAAACCTGGGGAAGGTCCACCTAAACCTTTAATTTCCCATCCTATCTGATCAACAAGTGACTCCCATGGTCTCCATCCATTTCAGTTTCAGATCTACTCTCTGGACCATACTGCTATCCATCTCCACAACTCCAACTTGTGTCTATCTGTTGGCTGCATACCCAAGAGTGTTGGAAAGGGATGAGGACCTCAGGATGATGGCCATGGGAAGGAGCTCTGCTGCACGTTTGGTCTCACTGTGCTGTGTGAAACAGTGACAGTGCTGCCTGGGCTCCTGCAATGCAGACTCTCAGTATCTGCTTTCATATCTTTCTGAGCTTTCATATCTTTCCGAGCTGTCCATTGAGGTCAATGAAGTTTTCGTGTTCGTGGCCGTGAGTTTTGGATTCAGTTTCATGAGATGAAAGTGTTAGGAACATGCATGGAATTATCTAGCAAGTCATCTGTTTCAATCATTCCTCTTTATGGCAGATGCTTTGGAAATGATAATGTGCAGTGTAAAGAAATATGGCTTTCTGAATTTATTCAGGCTGAGTGAATTCAAAGCTCTATTATACTGTTGAGGCTATGCAAAGAGTCTTAATGCACACAGAAAATAATTTATAACCAATTTAACTCTCCTATGTTCAGCCAGATCCATAGAAACATCTGGATCTACACCACATTTTGTACTTTTACGTTTTGGTCAAGAATGTGTTTTCCTTGAACTACAGAAGTTAGAGTGATAGAGTGAGCAGTAGTGTGATAGGCAGATAGAGTGATTCCCTAGAGTGGATGTAGCAATGGCTTTATTCAAGCATCGTTTATCCTCCTTATAAAAGAATGAGCCACACATGTATAAACGCCACTATAGCATTACAGTTCCATGCACAGTAGGGAAGTTTTCTGCTTTCTCCACACACAAGCACAGGCTTACAATAAATGCCGATGCCCATCAGAGAGCATCTCTTTGCTTCCTGCTGTGGGATGAGTTCAAATGAAAGCAGTGGGACAGATGATTCAACTCTGACAAAAATGTGAGTTGTGATGGCCTTGACAAACTTCTCTTACCTTCCATTTGCTGCAATTTCATGCTATTTGCCATGCACCTTGAAAGGTTTCCGAGTTCTCTGGGCTTGAGTCTAACTTGAACTGCCTCAGAGGGTCATCTTTTATAAGGAGTCTTTTCATCCCCATCACCAACACAAACCATTTGTAAAAAGTCAAGCATGTCAGCCAGCACCAAGCCAGGCTGGGGGCAAAGCGAAGTGTGCACCTCCAGGCTCAGCAATGAGCCCCATGCTTCTGAAGGACTCATCACCGAAATCACCAAATTCAGGTGCCTTCCTGCACCTGGATATACATTTGTGGCTGGCTTCAGTCAGGAAAGCTCCAGCACACAGTTAAAGTGAAGTGTCTGCTCCAGTTCCCAATCAAGAAATTGATATTTACCATGTGAACCGTGGTGCTGCTCAGTCAAAACAACTCAAAATAAAAGCACCATCTACTAACAGCGAGAGGGATTGTTTGGTATAAATTACTTGGCAAATAATTCTGTACCTCAGATACATTTCAGAAAATTGTGACCTATTTCTGAATAAGTTATCACACCCACGTGTGGCAAGATTCCTCCAATAAATCACTTGTGATGAACAATTTCAATGTTTATTATTATTATTACTATTACTATTATTATTATTATTTTAACCTCCTTTGGCCACCTTAAATGTTCTGAGACAAGATGAAAGTACTGAAACTTCTAATACCTCCCTGCAGAGCTGCTATTGCAGGAGTGAAAAAGAAAAATGGATTAGTTTTTAGTAAAACCCATGGTTTATGTAAAGCGTCTGATTCAAAACCTATTTTCTGTGTAGACTTTTCTTGCAGACTAAAATAGTAGGCTGCATTCAGACTAGACTTTGAGCTCAGAGAAAAGGAAACGCTGATGAAAATCACGACTCAAACACCCTTGCATCATTCAATTCTATTTGTTTTATTGGTGAGTTACAACCCGAGCTCCGTTCCATTGCTGTAGAAAGAAACTCAGTGGAGGGCGGGAGGCCAACATGAGACTTAGGCAGCTGCTGGACCACAGTCAAACACAAGAGGTGGAATTTGGACCAGACCAAAGTCCACCGGAACTTTGCCAGCAGCTTCCACAGGGCCAGGTCTCACCTTCATGAGCACCTCAAGTGCCACCCTGCAGAAAGAAGGATGTATTTGCTCTTAAAACAGGCATCTCTTGTAGCATCCAGGTTCTCAGTGGCAGCCTCTCTTCCCCTTCACCACTCCAGTGTTCACCTCAAGTGATGGAGAGCAGCTGTGCTGTAGGTCCTGGGCACCATTCGTGCCCTGCTTCTTTGCATGCAGATGGTGGGGTTCCCCTCTCTTCAACCACCCACGCAGAATTCACAACATCTTCCCTGGCTGCCCCATGGGTTTGTGTCTCACTCATATGACTTCGGGGTCTTGCATCTCCGCAGCGGTTGCAGCTTCCAAAAAACATTTCAAACGTTCCTGCCCGTGAGGCTTTTGGTTAACAGACCATCAGCTGGGAGAAGTGAAGCAGCAGGCGATCTCTACGTGCAGTGAACACATGCACACACTTGTGCCCACACTGCTGCGGTGGCACACGCTGACATCTCTGCAGAAATCACCGTCCTGCTCTCATTTCTACGATCTTGAAGCAGCTTCCCATTTTCTATATATGAAAAATATATTTATAGGTATTGGGGAAGTGGCGACACACACTCAACCTAAAATGGCTTGCAGCAGAAAAGTTCCTTTTGTGGCTGCTGGACAAACCCTGCTACTCGGTCTGGCTTTGCCCCTCGCCTGAGCTGTGTCACTCTGTTGCTGCCCCATGCCATGGTGACATCCCGTCCTGGGACGATGGAGGCTGCCACCGAGCAGTCACAGCAAAAAGGCACCTCTCTCAGGAAGCCAGAGACAACACCTGAGAAGCTGCACAATAGTCATAAAAGATGCTCAGCCTGCAGTGCCTGATGAAATATGGATCAGTGTAATTGTTTCTTGTGCAGCTGAAGTCTATCAAAAAGCAGTATAGAGACTCCAGGTATTGTATTACTCTGCACACTTCAGCGGCTGCAGCTAACAGCTTATCTTTATTTCCACGCTGACAGTGCCAAGCAAGTTGATTTATTTTCTGTGCTGTCTTAAATATCAGAGAAGATACGCGTATCCCAGAGTCTGAGGCATGGATACAGCAGCTCAGCTAAACGCTTAGCCGAGGTCTTCCCCTGGCTCACTGCGACTTACCGGAGTGTTTGCTCGGCGGAGCTCTCCAGAGCACTTGTGAGCCAGCATCCACCAAGGGTCTTTGCATGTGGCAGCAGTGATTTGCTGACGTGGCTCAGATAAGCCACAACGGCGTTGATCGTTTCCTACTCTCCTTCTCCGAACGCCTTTGTTGTACGCTTAGCAAACACTGCTCCCGATCGAGAAACTGGTGTGATTAGCAGATTTAGGCTGAAGATTGGTTTCGTATTATTTGCCTTCTGGTTCTGGGGCTCTGTGGAGGACATGTTTTCAAGCTTTCTTTTCAACCACAAGATTTTAGAACTTTAGTTTTTAGCCTTTTTTTTTTTTTTTTTTTAAGCAAGCTGAGATTCTCATGTAATCACCTGCCTCCGGTATCTGGGGCTTAAAATACAGGACCAAATATGGCCAGGAGTGGAAACACTGAATGATCAGCTTTTCTCACATGAGTAGTCCCTTTGAAGGTTAAGGATCTACACTCATGAGCAGAGTTATGTGTACATATGAGAGTCTGCAGAACCAGAACATGAAAAAATATAAAACTTAACTTACCCTAGAAATACGCACCTTGTATAAACTGTTTTGTAGTTGGGGGAAATACCCTTTTTCCTAAACTAAATGTATTTCTAAACTTCTTTTCTTTTGTAAAACTACCTGCCTAGAGGCAGATGTTTGCTTTGTAAGCCCTACTGTTTTAAATCTTTCCTTAAGAGTTTCAGTAAATATTAAGAGAGCTTAAGGCAATAAAAGAACTTTATGACTTTTTAAAAGAGCTCGCTCCTTTCCCTCCCACATTATGTTTTCAAAAAAAAAAAAGCAATAAAAAAAATCACGTAACCTACATCTTTATCTGCTCCAGTCTGAAGGTTTCTATTTATAGGTTTTGGTTATGAATGTTTTTTCCTATGAAAAGGTCAGACCTCGCACATATACAATGGCGGAAAGCCCTGCTTATTAAAAAGCAGGCAGATGGATTTGTTAAAAAGAAGTCATTTCATAATGCAGCTGCTGTGAGCGGAGGCTGCTTTAGCAGAAACATCCTCATACTGTGTTATGAGAAAAACAGGCAAAGGAGCTCTGTTTTGCAGCTCGGTGATTTTTCCTTTCTCAGCCTCCATCCTCAGGCACACAGCACGTTCTTTGCTTCTATTTACACACTTTGTCCCACACCCACACAGACATCCACGTGTGTGTCTATGCACAACCCTACACTCACACCCACACTCTGTTTTTCCACCTGCACTGTGCTGGAAGGGCTGAAGGAGGAGATGGGGCACAACACCAGCATCTCCCCCACAGATCTGCTGCCTCCATGCAGCCACCGAGGGCTCATCCCGCAGCGATCACGTTCTGCTTGTGCCCCTCAGAGCACGCGGTGGGTTGGCACGGGACAACAGAGTAACAGGGATCACAGCCTCCTGCAAGACGGAAAACCACTCAGGTTCTCTCTCATTTGATGATGGTGACAGAGAGAGGACTTGGCTGCTTTGTTCTAGCCCTGAGCAAGGAGCTTTGATGAGCTGAAGGACAACCACTTCACCCCAAAAGCTTTTCTCTCCCTCCTCCTTCCTCTCTGAAGCATCCTCATCGCTCCCTACACCTGCAGCACCCTGGGTGGCTGCAAACAGCACACGTACCCTCACATTTCCTGAAGATCAGTGTTATTAGGGAAGGTCTATCCTGTGCTTTCGGAAATCATATGCAAAAATAAAATAATAAAGAGCACCACCAAAAAACCCCAAACCAACCAACTCAGGCACAGGAACTGAACCTGGCACAGTGCTGCGCAGGGAGGTGGTTGAGTCACTGTCCCTGGAGATGTTCAAGAACCGTGGAGATGTGGTGCTAGGGGACGTGTTTTAGTGGGCAATATTGGTGGTAGGTGGACGATTGGACTGGATGATCTTAGATGTCTTTTCCAACCTTAATGATTCTGTGATTCTATGAACTCTTTTAAATTAAGCTTTGAAAACAGCCACCTATCTCTGATCCTTGGCTGCTTTACAAAAAATAGCTCCTCCATGCTCTGACTATTCTCTGAATTCATGGGGTGCCCATCCTCAGCCTCCGAGGGCACAGCCCTCTCAGGCCCTGACTTCCAGGGAAGCACCATGGCATGCCACTCTGACAGGCATTGCCCACACCAGCTCCTGTTCTGCAGCACCTCCAAACAGCTCATCCCTGGGTTTTAAATGCAGACGTCCACCTGCCCAGGTGCTACACCCAAGCAGAGCTAAGTCTCCTGGTTGAATGCCATCCCTCCTAAGCTTTCAGAAGCAGAGCCCAACAGCCTTATCCAACGTCAGTCAATTTGTTGATGGAGAGATAAGGCAGCTTCCACTAACCTGCAGCGTGGTATTAATACCAGCAGGTTATCACCTGTCAGGCTGCCACCTGCTTGCATCAACAGGGTGAGAACACAAATCTGTAACAACAAAACTTACAGGATTTAAAGCTTTAGTGGTGCGTAGACATTTTGCCTCGGGTTGATCTCACCTGTTTTGAAATTTGATCTGACTTCTGATGGGTTTCTGTGACAATCATTGGTACAGCTGGAAGAATAGCCCTGGAGATGGGCAGAACACGCACAAGGAAATGTATTCTGACTCTCCAGGAGTCCAGACGAGCGTGGAATTTGAAAATATGGAATGAAACGTGGGCCTCCATGAGAGACCATGTAGGTGTAGTGTTTATTTCCCTATCTGCAGTGAAATCAACACAAAGGTTTGATAAGGCAAGGGTGGGAAGGTGAGAAGAAACAGTCTTTCCAGCTGACTTGCTGCGCTGCTCTCTCCACTACTGTTGTTTCAGGAGATGAGCTCCTGATAGCCATCCAGCCCCATGCAACCTCACCTCACATGCCCTGTCCCACTCCCAACTCCCAGGCTACTGAAGAAGCATTAATTACTGCCTTTGCAAAAGAGAACATCTAATTGCGCCACAGGGCTTGATGCATGTGGAAGAGGGTGCATTAAATTACAAACCACTGTTCCTCTAAGCTGCAATGTCTGTATGTGCACTAGGCTGCAAGTTACTCTGGCAAGAAAAGGCATGTTACGGATTTGTAGAGCACCGTGCACGTTAGTCAACTGGGCCATTAAAAGTAACAAAAACCTACATAGCAGTTGTGGAGGCAGATAGTAAAGTGCTCATATCTTTTATGGTGGTCATATTAACTGAGAGGAAATCAATTTGTGATGAACTTGAAGGCAGCCAAGCTTGAGATCATCAACCTTTCCCACTCTGTGACCCCATACAACAGGCAGTGACACAAGAAGGATCCCTGGCAAGAAGGATCTCAGATCTCCTTCTGCTCCGAGCATCCTCCTGTGCCGACTCCAGGACCTGACCCACCTGGTGTCCCTCAGTATCACTCACATTTCCCCATCTTGGTGGCCCCGGAGCTCTCTGAGGATGCTGTGACCCTCAGCTCAGGGGCAAAGCGCCCAGCTCTGCTGCAGAGCGGATGCACGGATCGTGCTGCAGCAGGGCAGGGCAGCCGGGACGCGAGCGGTCCGGCGGTGCCGTACACCTGCCTGGCCAGCTGTGACTGTCTGCAAGCCAGGGGAAAGTGAAATCGCTCTGCCCGCACCGCTGCTGTTGCGGGGGGGCTGGGGAGCAGGGAGCACTTAGTAATACCGAGAACAAAGAAGTCTGCCTTAGTCAGATATTTTTAATGATCTCTCCCCACACAGGGCAGGAAGTGAAACCAAGGTCCCAGCCGAGCCCCCCCCCTCACGCTTCCCCTCTGCAGCCCCCAAGGCAGCGAGCCCGCCCGCGTGGTCCCTGGGTGCCGGCGCGGCAGCGGGCGAGACGTCGCGCTTTCAGTCAGCGCGGCCGGGATGCTGCGCGCCGGGCTCCCACGCGGCCCCGTCCCACCAGCGCTGCCCGTGCTGCACGCGATGGGGATGCTCAGGCAGGACTGGGCTGTGGCAAGAGGAGCAAGAATACATTTTTGGATGGTTTACAGCAAGCCATTGCAAAATCTGATGTGACTTCTGAGAGAGACGTGGAGATGTTGCTGCCTTGAGTGGCTGTGACTGGAGACAATGGGACAAATCCTGACTTCAGGAAATCCCTTGAATAAGTGAAATCAGTTGAATGCAGCTGTGGGAGGAGGACGTTACCTTGCAGGCTCCCCACCAACAGCTGCTTCTTGACACCTGTGCCCATGGCAGTTCTAGGAAGGGAGGGTCTTCACCTCCCATCGCTGAGCTGGACTCCCAGACCCATGTCCCAGTTCCCCAAGTGAGACCATGAGGGCTGCCACTGCCACAGCCACTTCAGGGCAGCCTGAGCAAACTGCTCAGTGCTCCTGTGCCTTTTGGGCAGTCAGTATATGCTTGTGCTGTGTGCAACATGGCTGGGCAGAAGGGACGGCTGGCAAGCAGGTTTGGACCTTGGGTCCATTCCCTCTGACAAGGACGACACAAGGGAGGTGACCAAACAGCAGCGCAGTCCTTCCTCCCGTTAGTCTGATCTGCAGGGCTTGGTCAAAGGTCTTTTTATTACTGCTCTCTGCTCCAATTAAAACATCCTACAGATTGTACTTGGCAGAGTCTCAATGGCATCCAGAGCTGAAGCCTGTTAGCAGGATACGATCAGCTAGGTTTAGGCCTGAAGTAAGCCAGAGGGGTAGGGAACATTTGCCAACAGCAACGTGCCAAGTTTTGTGGTCTGCCCGTTTTAATTCTGGCTGTTAATTGCTTTCCAGAAGCACCCACAGTTCCCAAGTGACAATCAGAAGCCAGTGGCCAAAAGCTCCCATGCCTGTAGTAAAGGGAAGCCCAGCTCCAGTGAGGTGCATGGCCCTGCAGGGAGTGATGTTGTCCCCAGAGAGTGACAGAAGGTGGCAGGGGCAGGGTGGTGGCTTGTGTCAGAGTGCTTCTAGCAAGCCAGCACAGTGGGCTTGAGGATACAGTGCTGCCATGCCAGTCAGGCATTCCTCAATATCCAGTGTCCGCTGGGCACTTTGCACGCTGCCTGATGCCCAGAGTGGCACCTCTGGCAGAATGGTTTGGGCTGGTGGGGAATTCAGTGCCTCCAGGAGCTGTTGGGATACGTCAGCTGCTCTCTAATGATCGCTCCATCCCTACCCTATTTCAGAGAGCAGTGCTTTGCGGAAGGATTTTCACCAACAGCAAAGAAACTGAGCAGCATTTCTCTGGGGTGCAAAGGAGGAATTAGAAATAAACAAAAGACGTAGCTGCCTCATACACTAAGGAACAACATCTTAAGTGATGGAAAGAGTTCTATGTTCATGAGTCCCTGTGTGACTTCAAGCTTAGTAATACCCAGACTAGTGGTATTTCAGAGCCTCTGTGAAAGGGGGAAGGGAAAGAGGGCACAGCCCAATTCCCAATTGGCTTGAGGAGAAAGCATCCAGCATGGGGCCAGGGACTCCATCATGTGTTGGGCAGGACCACGTCCTTTTGTTAAGTGCAGTTGTGCACGGGGAGGTGGAGATGAGCTGCGACACTGAGCTGACAGTGTGTGAGTGCTGCCATGGGACAACGAGAGCTGGGGTGCACGGAGGTGCTGTGCTCAACCCTCTGCTCCTGGGGGATCAGCACCGGCTTGCAGCAACGCAGGTAGGTGGAGGGATGGAGAGAAAAATAAATAGAGTGAAATGGCCAATCTGATTTCCTTATGCAAGCTGAAAGAAATACAGAGTGTAAACAAGCCCCCAGTGAAAATGAGGAGTGATTCACATCAGTCCAGAGGCTATTGGATCCAGCAATTTTCTTTCCCGCTCAAGTCTAAAGGCAAGTGAGTTTGATTTGCACAACTCATTCACTTTTAATGACCTATGGGTGTCATTAGTGATTGGGCTAAGGACACATCTTTTGGGTAGAAAAACTGTATGTTGACAGGGAGTCCTTATAATTGCTTCGTGTGTTGTCGTAGAGTTTTTTTGTGTTTTGTTTTGTTTTGTTTTCATTTCCAAACATTTACATTTTCCTTATTGTTTCTGACACCTGTCAGCAAAAAGCACAGCCTCGTGTATCTCCTGCCATCTCTGACCAATGCACAGGGAAATGTCCCTGCACGTGCTGGGGGAACTGTGCCAGCAATTCCAAAGATCAGGCATGGAAGACAGATAATGCAAACAAATCGTAGGCACAACAGAGGACTCTCCCTATGGTGGCCTGAGCCTCATCCAGACCAACAAGAGTCAAAGGTTAATGCAGGTGTCACTTGAAAGGTAATTTTCAATTGATTTGCAAGTAGGTCCCTGACCTGATGACCTTGGTGCTACACAAAATAGGAGTTCACTTGGAGCAACGTATGTGCAGGCAAATGTATTATTTACTTTGGTAGTCCCTGTAGAATTTATAGGCTCAGGCAGGACCAACATAGATAACCTAAGGAATGTGGCAGCCCTTGTAAAGGTTTGTGTTTCATGCTTAAATATTTGGGCAGTGAAATAGCAACCTTGATTATAATTTGACATAAGAAAACCCCAAGGTCAGTCTCCAATTCCGACATCCTCTTACAGGTGATAAAAACCAGCCATAAATGATTTTCACTTAGTGCTTCAGGAGATGCTTGCAGGGTTTGGGTCAACACATGCAGGACATGGCCGACGTGCTGGGCCACGGCTCCATTTGCTCCTCTGGAGATGTTCCTGTGCACTCGGAGGGGCTGGACAAGCCTGGTTCGGGAGCACATGGAATTGGTTCTCTGTGTCACTGCTGGGCCACATTTTTGAAAAGTCTCATGAAGCACCTCCAGAGGTTCAGCTGGGAGTACTGATCCCTGGCTAGACAGGTTCATGAGTCTGGAAGCAAGAGCAAAGCTTCTGTGGCCTGGCCACAGATCGGAAACTGAGTCGTCGGAAATTTTCCTCGTTTTTTCCATAGAAAATTAGGGATTTTTTTTATGAACAACCGAAACCTTCAAAGGCTTAGCACAGAGAGGCAGCCGCAGTGCTCCCTGGGGATTGTAATTAAGTCTCACTCTTCCTCTGCATGCAGTGTTGTTGATGGTCCATGATTCAGAGCTGATCAGGCAGGAGATAGCGTGTGCGGGGAGTTCACCCCCTGGGAAGCATGAAAGGGCGTAGGGCTTCCAACCTGAGAGGCAGCAGCAGATTTCCCAGCTCAGAGAATTAAGATTTGCAGACAAAAAGTATTTTAAGTGGCTGGAAGGATAAGGAGGAGGAGGAGGAGAGTGGGGGAGAGACAAGGAATAATGCCTTTACTGACCATGTGCAGACAAAATGCAAGGGGCACCTGCCCATCCTGAGCACACTGCTTTCACCTGCAGTCAATCAAGGCAATCAGCTACATCAGGACCCACCACACTTATCAGAGCTGTGCTCTGCAGCCCTCCTGCTCCTGGTGCTCCACCTTGCCTATGCTTGTCTGAGCTGTCTCCTTCCCTGGTGCCACCAGGAGCTGTGTCTGGGGTGGCACATGGCAAACAGCACAGGAGATGAGGGCTCTCTTCTACAACTGAGTGCTATCAAAGCTGGCAGAGCTGTTCTTGTCATTTCCCAGCACCTCTGGATACTGCTGAGGGCAAGGCTCAGGGGTGGGGATGCTGCAGAGCCTCCAGGGCCTGCCAGGAAGATACCGGAGCAGGGCTCAATGGATATGCCCACTAGGGGAATCCAATTCACAGCCTCCCACAGTGAGGCTCTTAGAGGTTTCTTTTCAGCTCTGCTTCCCACACCCCACCCCAGGCCAATTCTCATTCCTGGTTCCTCTCCTTTCCTTCCCACTCCCTGGGCCTTGATCTCCCTGCCAAGCCCAGTCTCCTCCAGCAAGCTGCCAGCTGTCATCCTGCTGCCCCACACGGCCTGCTGCCAGTGATGCATCCTGGCCTGCTTCAAAATTTGGGGTGAAGAGCCTGACAATTGTACTTTTACCCACCCAGACTGGGAGTCTATCGCTGCGTGGGGACACCTTGCCCAGGTATGACTCAAGCTGCTCGTTACCTGCCAGGGCTGCCAGGCAGGCAGGGCGTTATATACCTGTGCTCTGGGGTGGTTTCCCAGGAGACCCAATTTCACGCAGGGATTTTGGGGATTGTCTTGGCATGTCCTGGTGTCAATCCAGCCAGGCCTTTCCCTACTCATTGGGAAAAGCAAAACACAGCAGTCTGGTGCTCCCGTTCCCCTTTGCAATGTGCTGCTTCTCTCCCACCACCACATACACCTCTGATCTTCAAGGCAAGTCTTGCTTTGGAGTTTTTCCTGGTAGAAATCAAGCCACAGCTGAGGCACCTTCATGCTTGCTTACATGCCAGTGGTGTCATCCCAGAGATGACAAACCATGGTTATAATGCTGGAAGACATTAATGCTACCAGGGCTCCTCAGCTCCCTGGTGGAGGGACAGATGCTCAGCAGAGCTCCTGCACAAATTGGCTTTGGCAAGGTCACCCCCTTTGCATCCCAGCCAAAAATGTGGGTTGTGCAACAGCCCACCTGCAGCCACTGCTGCTCACCTGACATGAGAACTGGCTTTAAACAGCCTGGCAACTATAAGCCTGTAAGCCATGGGTTGCTCAGCCCTGGAGGCTTTACTCCATCCACCAGCCTGAAATACTACAGCACTAGGTGTGGGGAGCAGGGACCTGCAGGGAAACTGCTGCAGGAACTCTGCTCCCCAATGCCTTCCCTACCCCTGTCCCTCCAGATGAGAGAAACCCTGTGTGACGTGAGACGTTGAGCCAGCATCCACCAAGGACCACAGCGAGGCCATACCCCTGTCTGCATGCCTATGGCAGGATTTCTCCTCATTCTGTAAAACAGATTTCATTTTAATAGAGAAAGAAACCAGACACAGAGAGGCTTCTCCATGCTCTGCTTTTCCAGGGTTACCCAATCCGCACAGAGAACCAAAATGAATCCAAGTTTAGGCTGGGTTAGATTCTGTTGAGCTTTTCTCCCTGATTCGTGCATCAACTGAGCCATATGTTGCTGCTGTTCCTTGGTTACTCCAAGTAAATGGTACTTACTTGCAGAAAGAAATACCTGGAAAAAGCTATTTTCGGACTGGGCGGGGGGAGAGGGGGGATGAAACCCTATAGAATAGGCAAATTTAAACAAAGCTGTTACCAAAGGCAACTCTTCTCTGACTCTGTCACCCACAATTGCTCTGTGCCACCACAGAGAGGGTGGCATTGATAAATCTGAGGACAGAAAGAACAAAAATGCATTGGCAAGGCAGCAACCATTTCCACTGGTTTCCTTGCAAATCTGTTACAGCCCAACTCTGTAGTGGGGAAAGGCATTGACTGCTCTCAAAAAGTGGTCTCCACCCATATTCAGATGGACAGTCTTCACAGCCTTCCTTTTGTAATGCCATCACCTTTTTCCCATATGGTAAGCACTTGTATTGTCTCCTCTGCAAAGGGCAAGAGAGGTTGTATGTGCAAAACCAGGGCATCTTTTGACAGGCCAGGTAGGAAACAGCATATCCCTCTCTGGGAAAAACCTTTATTAAAAAAATAATAGCTCATGGTGTTTGACTGTTTTAATATGCACAAACCCAGTGTGTGAAGCACAGGGGTGCTGCTGGGGGTGTTAGGGGCTGCTCCTCCCCACGAAAACTCCCTGATGCTGCCAAGAAATGGAGCAGCAGTTGGTTATTATTTTTAGCCCCCCGCCCACGTGGCCTGAGGATCAGATGCACATTCCCAGATGTTCATTCCACAGATGCCAAGACCCCTCCAGCCCACACTGCGTGGATGCACACAGCCGTGGCCGCCGTGGGGCTGTGACCCGGATCCCCCCTCCCTGCAGAGCCACACATACACGTGTGTGCACACCACCTGCTGAGCTCAGGAAGCCTCCAGTCAAAAGACTTTCTAGGAAACTGGAACAAATATGCATGAGGAAGTCAAACTGAACCATCAGGGCATTTGTGCTGCCACATCCCCTGAAGACACCAGGAAGGAGAAGGGCTTGGGGCAGTCCTGCTGAGAGAGGATGTGATGCAGGAGATGAACAATGCAGCCTGCCCATCTGTCAGAGGCAGCACAGGATCCAGCAGGTGAAACCAGACCAGTGCAGGCTAGGCACTTGCTATCAGGAGGCTGATTAACCACCAGCACAGCCTTGGAGGATTGTGGTAGATTCCCCATTACTGGCAAGGGAAAGGCCTGAGGCCGTTGCTCCCCATCAGAGCCTTTCTGCTAGCGTCAGCTTTGGCTTCCACAGAGATTTGGGGTTAAATCCAAAAGCCTTGGATTTAACACCCAGGATACCAAAACACTTCTGGTCTCAGTGGCAGAGGCCTTAAGACTCGACAGGACATGGGGAGGCAGGTCCCTGCTGCCATGCTGGGTGCCCGAGGTCAAACCCAGCCTGCGTGCAGGCCACACACAGCCTGGTTTGTCCCCTTCTCCTCGCCCCTTGCACAGGGTGATGGCATGGCCCCGCTGTCTGTGAGGGCACTGGGTAGGACATGGGCTCAGGAGGACTTGCCAAACCCTTTGCAGGATGTGGGAGTAGCCCCGGTTTGAGCACTGGGAGAAAGAGGTTACTCTGTTTAGGGAAAAAAAGATGTTTTCCTGCAAAGGCTTTTCTCCTGGCTTCTGTCCCTTAAGCTGGTTTCTGACTGGTAGATAGCTATGGAGTGAGTAACTTTGTGCCTCAGTTTCCCTGACAGCAAACTAGCTGGGAGACTGTGCTCAGTTCTCATTTATTCAGTCATAGGTTTCCTGCGGGAGGAGGAGAGGAGCTCTCTGAAGCAAACCCAGAGCCTTAATGCCCACAGCTTTCCAGGTTTAGCTCTTGCTATCTCATTTCTTAACAACACAGCCATCTTGCGAGAGCCACTGTGGTGCCCAGGGAGGCTGCTAGCCCATGTTCATGCTGTGCAGCTCCCTCGAGCTCAGCTTCTCCTCAGTGTGTGGTGCACCCTGAGCACCAGCACCAGCTGGAGCCGTGGCCGTGGGGCAGGCTCTGGGAGTGCTGGCCATGCTCCAGCAGCATTGCACAGCCAGCCTGAAAGGAAAGGGGGAGAAGGGAAAATGAGATTTTTGATTACTTAAGCTTCAGGCTTCTGGCAATCCACAGCTTCTCTGGGGAGCGGGTAAACCTTTCCCAGACCCAGCGGTATCTCGGCATGTATAGGTGATCCCTGTCACAGCCCTCTCCAGGGCATGGCATTCTTCCTGTAACAAAACTTGGACATATTCAGACTGTTAAGCAGAGGAAACATTTGTTGCTTTTATTAATAACCTTAAGAGCCCTGTGCCTTCTGTTGTTTAGCAGTAAACCACCAGCCCCACACGGAGAAGATTTGCTAATGATCCTTCCACTTCCCTCTAGAATCCCTGGAAACCTACAGAATCATTTCCTGCTGAAGTTCAGTAATTCCTGAATTACTCCAGCAGCCCTGACCATGGGGTCTCCCTTTCTGAGGGTCTGGAGCACTCTCCCCTGCTGTAAAGGACAAAGAGGGATCAAGCTTTTCTGCCTAATCTCCTGTGCAGCAAACAAGAACTACAAATATTGTTAAATAATCTCAGGAAAAAAAATCTTGTTACAGCTCCAGGCCTTACAAAGCACTTCCCTGTGCCCACTGCTGCCCTTTAAGCTCTGAACAGCTAAAACGGGACCTGCTCTCCCGGCTGGAGCCAGAATTGATTTCTTCTTTGTTTGTTATTGTGTCTGGTAACCTTCTCTCAGTAAAACCTGTGTACCCGTAGACAAACACACAAACACATGAAGAGACCTTCTGTCCATTCCAAGTCCCATCCATCCTTCCAGGGAGAGATGTGGGCAGTGCTGGTTATATTAGGCTGGGACAGCTGGCTTTGAGTCTGGACGCCCTCCCAGGTCTGCAGGATGGATTCCTTCAATGCTCCATGCCTCAGTTTTTCCAGTGGGACCAGAGGAAAAGCAATTTGGATCTCTTTCACAACGTGCTTCTAGACCTATAGACGAGAAAAGCTGAGCTGCTGTGGTATCAGAACCTCCTGACTCTATCGTAGTTTTGCATTACTTTGACGCCCTTGAAATCAAAATATCGCACTGTGATTTCATTAGTTTTCAGGGAGGATATCAGCAATCTTTCTCAAGTGCGTGCTTGCGTCAGGTGAGGGGCTGAGGGTGGTGGAGGTTACCTGAGATGAGTATTAATGACTAACACCTGTAAGCTCAGGCACCAGAAGCGAGCACATCTAAATCTAGATTGAGGCACTTAATTAAACCCTTATTAAACTTCCTTCAATGCATGGACAAAGTTCTCCCTTGCTTTGTGAAGCTTATAATACTTCCAAAAAATCACCTTTCCACACTTAGGAGTGTGTTATTATCACTTTACTGCAGCTTGAGTTGGTATTCCAGGATCAGGAGCATACAGCATCCAGCTCCCTCTGCACTCATTTCGTTGCCCAGACCACCGAGATTTAAGCACGCATAAAGTGGTGCTTTGGCGTATTGAAGTCCTGAAACAAACAATGTCTTTGCAGGACCAGGCTGCAGACTGGCCATTTTTGTTGGTCATTTCAAGGAGAACAGCCTGCTGTGCACTGGGATTAGAAGTCCCCCCAGCTCTGATCTAGAATGCGTGGACCCAGAGGACGGAGATCCCTACTGCCAGCACTGTGGAGGCACTGAGGACCATGTTCCCCAACATTTTGTCCCTGTACCTTTTGTAATCAATGTATAAGCCTTCATTTGGCATGGCCTAGGCAGGTGGTCCTCCTGTCTTCTTGCTGCCGTGGCCCTGCCTGACATAGTGTGCAGAAATAATAACATGAAAAATCCCTAACATCACTAAGCAGCTATAATAATTAATCCTTAGCACTTTGCCCTACCTTTTACACCTTCAAGACACACAATGACGTTCCCTGACTGTGTTTGCACATCCCGCTGATCCTCAGAGAAAACTCTATGTTGTGTGCTCTATTATAGTGGGAATGAAGGATAACACATCCATAGGCATCCATGCATTTCAGAGCACTAGATGGGAATACGGTATTATGGTCTGAACAGTTTGCTATCCTTGAGTGGCAGTCACAGCATTCCCTGATTCACAGGGCACTGGAAAGCTGCCAGAACAGCAGCGAGTCTGCAACCAGGTCTTGCAAGTTTGGGCAGATGAGCCCAAAGTCTCCTCTGGAGACCAAACAGCATTTGCTGTGATTGCTCTGCTTTTCTTTTCTGTTGTGTCAGGAGGGAAGAACATATTATTCTGCACCTGTGGCTGGATAGTGCCCCAGCTGGGATGCCCAGGCTGGATTTGGCACTTCAGGACACGGAAGCTCCGCAGAGGCAGGCAGCACAGCTGGTTGCGTGCTAGCAGTAGCAGTGCTGGGCAGCAGCAGAGCTGGGATGGACCCATAGGACCCAGCCCTGCTCCTTGGAACCATGCTCACAGCAGTCTGAAGCACATGCTCTTTTCCTAGTCCATAGCACAAGCCTTAAAATATGTGCTCAGCTTTAAACAGAGGAGCAATCTACTGCAAAACAATGCTGACTTCAAGAGCCTTGTCTCTGCTTAAAGATCAGAGCATGCTGAAATGCCTCAATAGTTTAAGACTTAGCACTCTCAAGGAGATAAATTAAGAGCAGTCATCCTTTCCAGCAAAGCAAACCCCAGGAGATGATATTTTCCTCTCACTTCTGCCCAGTCTCTTTGCTGAGTTAAACCTGACATACTCTGATTTTGTGCTGGGGCAAATGAAACAGGACTCCGGTGCTTTCCTTTGTACCAGAATAACAGTTGGAAAAAGGGATTGGACTAAACTGGAGCACTCCTGCACCTCCAGCAGAGACCCAGTGCCATCCCCTACTGAGAGGCACATCCATCCCATGAGTTCTGGTGCCCCGATCATGGTACAAAGCAATCCTCATTCCTCAAGAGAAATGAAGGAGACCGGTAGGTCGGGGCAGCTTGCAGAGGTGACCAACTAGCACTCGCCACCCAAGACGCCCTGTCCTGCCTCTCCCCAGCAGAGAGCTATTTTGAGCTCTTGTTTTGATCTCCTTTGCATGTCAGTTACACTATTTCTGCACACATTTATTTTTATTGTTTTCCGGTGGTGAGCTTGTCGCCCTGAGCTCTTGCCTCGATCCTTTCCACTTCCTCTCACTTTCATGCCTCTCTTTCCCCACCAGGCGGGTGGGATGGGTGCTTGTGTCAGAGGCAGCGGATGAGATGTGTCCCCCTACGTTGCCACCGCCGGTGGAGACTCCCGGGGCGGTGGGAGCCGGGGGGGATTGCGTGGGTGCCCTCGCCCTGCCGGGTGGCTGGGAGCCTTACCTGCTCCCCGCTGTCACGTGGGTGAAGAAGTGTTGACTCATGAGTTGTCACAGTGTGGGTTATGGGTAGGCAGATGAATAGAACTTGTCCCAGCCAGCGCAGTGCTGTGGAGAGGAAGGGTTTGCTCTCCAGTCAACCAGTTCTAGAAGTGATAAGGCCAGCCATGCTCTGCTGGAAGGGGCCCTTGTGTGTCAGCATTAACCTCCAGCTGAGGAAAGCCAGTTCCCACCTGGAAAGATGAAATTTGACATTTTTCATCCAAAAATGAAGGGGAGCAATGGTATTTGGCAGCTGAAAGGGGGAGGGAACGAGTGGGATGTCTCCTGCACACTTTTCAGAAAAATCTACCTTTCAGCACCACCATTTTTAGTATGCTGAAGGTATGATTTGCCTCCATTGATCTTCAACAAGATTTTTTTGAAAAAATAATTTTTAAACACAAAACCCCCTACATCTAGACAGGTCTTCGTGCCAGATCTGCCATAGATTTTGCCCATGTGAATTTCTTCCACAAGTGTTGAACAACTGTGCCGTGCTACAGCACGTGAAGCTGTGCTTTAGTAGGGTTTTCCTGCAGTGAGATTCAGGAGGGGATGCGACATGCAGACACGAGTAGCATTCATATTTCCACAGAGATGGGGCAAAACACCCCATGATCTGGACGCGTGTTAATGAACGCCCCTAGGTCCAGTGCAGCAGAGCTGCAGGAACAACAAATCACTTATTGCTAGCATTGTGCCATCAGGTGGTTAGGGAGGGTTTCCTCTCCAGTTAGGCTCTTGCTTTCCTGCAGAGCATCTGGGATCAGCTATTTGGGGAGATGAGCGAGCAGCATCCATGCGTTGAGTACCTGAGCCCTGCATCAGCTCCTGATGGCCAGCAGCTCCCTGCAGGAGATGCCCCTGGCCACTTGCTTGCCCTTGGCTGCAGCCCACACACAGGGCAGCTGATTAGTAAGCAGTCAGGTGTCAAGTCCCCAGACACTCTCTTTAGGGTCAGCAGTTCAAAGGGTCAATTGGGGATCAGCTGTTTGTTGTTCCCAAGGCTTAGTTTCTCATTTATAGCTGCAGGGAAAAGCAAGGACACCTGCAGCAGGGAAAAGCAATGATGAAAGCACAGAATTATCCCACGGTGCTTGGATGTGATGATAATACCAGTCATGTAAGTGTTCAGGTTAGATAGCAGGAGGGAAGGGGATTTGGATTTACTCACGTGTAGCTTGGACAGTCTGACTGGTGAATCTCTCTCCTCTTCAGCCCTGGACCGGACTTTACAGAGAGCAGCAGCTGTATGGGTACCTGTGGGCAGTGGTGTGAGA
>WBMW01004571.1:650425-829412 GCA_013396635.1 Penelope pileata | reverse complement strand
CCTGCTGAAACCAGAACACCCTGCAAATACAGTTATGGCAATGCTTATGCCCTTCTTTTGCATTCTCATTGCTTCTGTATTTCCTACACTTTCTATACACTTTCTACCTGGAAACCTATTCCTGTTATATATATTCTCCCTTAAAGACCTTCCCATTTCCTATGTGAGATGGTCTTTTAAGTTGAAGAAGGTGAATAATGTCTTGAATTTGCTGCTGTGTGTATTGGACAAAATTTTCAAACCAGTTATGCTTTCTAGCCCTTCTTATATACCTTCCATACATTTCTAAATATCTACAAATTCTTAAGAGTTTTGGAAAATCTATCTTATTGATCCTCCTATTAATTTTTTATGAACAATCTAAAATCTCAGTCTTACTTTTAATATTCTCTGTTAAATCAACATCAACAGTGGTGATATCTTTGGGAAATCTGGCATGCTGGTCGTGAATTCAGGCTTTTAACACGGTCAATATAATGAAATCACTGGGATCTGAATTTCATAGCGTAATTTGGACTTGAAATAGAACTGAAGTCCCGAACATTTTACTATCTTCTCATTGGTCAGGCATGGACTTGAATCATTTTGATTCTAGAATCAGCTTAGAATTTCAAAAAGTCAGTAGGCAGGGTAATAAACACCAGCTGTCTTGCAATATTTCTGCATCTTGAGTACTGTGTTCAGTTTTGGGCCCCTCACTACAAGAAAGACATCAGGATCCTGGATCATGTCCAGAGAAGGACAATGAAGCTGGCGAATGGTCTGGAGCACAAGTCCTATGAAGAGCAGCTGAGGGAACTGGGATTGTTCAGTCTGGAGAAGAGGAGGCTCAGGGAAGACCTTATTGCTCTCTACAGCTGCCTGAAAGGAGGTTGTGGCGAGGTGGGGGTTGGCCTCTTCTCCCAGGTAACTAGTAATAGGACAAAAGGCCTTAAGTTGTGTCAGGAGAGGTTCGGGTTGGGTATTAAAAAAAAATTATTCTCTGACGGAATGGTAATGCATTGGAATGGGCTGCCCAGGGAGGTGGTGGAGTCGCTGTCCCTGGAGGTTTTCAAGGAAAGGGAAGATGTGGCACCTTAGGAACATGGTTTAGTGGGCAATGTGGTGATGGGTTGATGATTGGACTAGATGATCTTGGTCTTTTCCAACCTTAATGATTCTAGAATTCTAAGTGAAACAAAGGGCAGAATGTATTTACTGGGAAGTAAGCACAGAGTATATGTTTTTTAAAAAATCCTTGAACACAAAATATCTTAGCTCTCTGTGAATCAAAACTAATTAGTTTTATAGCTGTCAGTTTGATTAAAAACAATGACATCTGTTTACAAGAGCTTCTGCATTTTTGTTCCCCTTATTCTCTCTACCTAACAGTGTTAATGTTACACTTATTGTTCCTTAGCTTTACTCTCATCTTATTGACACTGACTAATCATCCAAAAACTATTGCCACTTTCCTAGAGCTTCCTGGGTAATAACAGTGCCAATGCTTGATAAGTGGCTGCCAGATAAAATTTTGGTTCAAGAGAAACTGTCCCAACTGTAATGGAAGAAGAAATGGATCAAGACAGCAAAAGACCGTAACGAATTGCTTTAAGTTTTGATTATTGAAGCTATGTATGTTCAAGTTAATCAAATACTTCAGGAGGCAGTGCAGCCTAACTTTACTTCCACTCAAATGCGCAGAGCAACTAACAAGATGGTTTTTTCTATATATTAAGCACTATGTTAGGACCTATAGCAATTAAATCTTTGCAATATATATCTATTTCACTATTTGTAAATGATAAGTTAGTAATAGAAGCCCTTTTCTGAATCAAAGAAAATATACATCATTTAAAATCTTTACATAAAGCCAATGAAGAGTGAAAGGAGACTGAATTGCAGTTTCTATGATCAGTGTGGTACAATAAGTAGGAAGATTACAGTACTTTTATAAATAATAATAATACATATATATATATTCCTTAGTGAGAGAAAGGATACAAAGGGGGCCAGTGAACTGGATTCTGTATATATGCAGAAGATATCTGCAGCTGCTGAACTTTAGTAATTTTTTTTGTTTATCCTATCTTTTCTTTTTCTTTCTCTCTCTCTCTTTTCTCCCCTGACAGCTTTTTATAGATTTAAGGGAATAAGTAGCTTAGGAATACTTTCTAATTCAATATATTTATCTTTGTCAGAAAAGATTCATGAACCCAAGGCATATTGATCATTCTGATTATAGGAGTCACTTTGTTCAGAACAGCTGTACAGGGCATGTACAAAATGTCTTTTGTATGACAGACCAGGAAGTATTCATCCTAGGTACAATCCAAACCAATTTAGGGAATCTCTGAGTATATAAATTACTAGGTAAAGTACATCTAAATTGAGGCAGATTGCTATCTCCAGCAGAATTGTTCTCAAAGGCATGGCAGCAGCAATAATTGAGAACAAGTAGCAGAAAAAAGAAATTGGGAATGATAGCTGTGAAATAGAAAAGTAGTTTTGAAATATTTGCATTAGACATTATTATTTTACGTTACCCTTCAAACATATCAAGGAAGATTGGTCTTGGCTAATCAGTGTCTTTTTAATAGTTGCTCTGCTGTTAAGAAGAGGAACAGACAACAAAGATTCTGCTGTAAGAAGTGTTAATTTTTTCACAGAATGAAACCTAGCATATTTTACAGATTTTCATATATCTCTAGGCTTGTACTTACAGTATGAGAGGATGCCCTTCTAGCAATTTAAGCAGATGGAATCTGGACTTAAGGATCAAAAGCAGAGGAATAAGATTTGCGATATTCTCTGCAAACCTAGTCATCTGACTCTCATTTTGTTCCTCATCCCATTGTCCTGTGTCTCTTCATTTACAGGTCATAAAAGATTTTTACTAAATGCTACAGAAAGCCTCTGGCCATTTCCATAAGTAACAGTTTCATTCTATCTTCCTTCCTTCTTCATACTCTCATATAGGCAGGTTCTCAACAGCAAGCACACTGCCTCTGCCAGAAAAGGAGTACATTCCAATCATGGGGAATGTGAGGAATAAAGAGAGGTAGACTCCAATGTCCATCCTTTAAAATTTATTTGGGTAACATGCAGGCCAGCATGCATGCAGGCAGTCTGTTGAAATACAGGAAGGGAGACAAAGGGGTGAAAAATGTAGTGAGAAACAGTAGAGGTTTTCACAATTGGGAATCCTGTAAAAAAAGCAGATAGGAAATTCTGACTTGTTCTAAGCCATAGGGACAACCTGTTCCCTAAAGCCTGGGTGTATGGCAATATCTTAACAAGCAGACGTACTGGAGACGGGAAAGAAATGTAATGACATATCAGTGAATGCTGATGAGGATTTCCCTAGGGCTGATTTAGCATTGAGTACTATGATCTTGACCACGTTACCTGCAGCCATGCTTGGTAGGATAGGTCATAGAACTACAGAGTCACAGAATATCCTGATCTGGAAGACACCCACAAGGATCATCATGTCCAACTGCCGTCTCCACATAGGACTACCTACATGAGTATACTCTGAGCTGCAAGATGGTCTGTGGTTTTGTATGGACTGCAGAGAATACAAAAGGCCTGGATACGATACAGAGACAGCTTTGGAGGCACCAAGGTTTGACCAAATCAGCCATGCAGCTCTTGTTGGTTTGGGGATGGTCAGAAGGATTTAATGAGCACTGGGTAGGTACTGCTGCTCACAATTCTCTCTGATGCTGACATCATGCCCTGCCTCAAAATCCCTAGCAGACGTGGTGTTTATACGTGCATGTCCTACTATTATGCAGAAGGTGACAGTACGTTGATCTTCACAAGCTAAAAAAATGTAACCTTTACAGCTGACGTAATGATACACGATCCTTTAGCAGAAAGGATATCCCATGTCTCCTGAAACCACTGCATTGTTTAGATATCGTGGATAGTTATCAGACAAGCTTGCAGGTTAAGTCGGATGGCTGTCACCATTATAGTTATATGACAGTTATGGTTTCAAATAGTTTACAGATGATTACTGACATTCTTTCCACAGAGAAACTAACATAATTTCTGAAGGCCTCAGTTCAAACTGCACCTACTGTCTTGAAGATGTGGTACCTGTGAACATGGGGAGAAGGAGAAATGATATCTCTATTCCTTCATCTTTTAACATACGCAATTGTAGTTGTAGGGTTGATGTAAATAAAGAAGGCATTGTGAGTCACAGTATGGCGGAAAAAGTAATAAAGGTACAACTGATACAGGAGTCTATGACCACATTGCCTATATTCTCACAAAGAATGTGCTTTAATATGCTTTCTTGCCCTGGTGCTGTTTTCCTTTATTTTCTGTCTCGCTTTGGTGTGAGAGTCAGATACAGGTTCATTCACTGAGGTGGGGTATGCTTTTTTTGGCAGAAAGTTGTCAGGGTGGCTTACTGTGGTGGTAGGCAACATGTCTGACTGCTAGCTGTTTTATGTTACTTCTACAGCAAAGCAGTCTGACTTTCCATTTATCATTCCAGATACTAAATCTTCATACTGTGATTTGGTGACACTTACTGAGAGGTCAGTGTCACAGAGCACTTAGCACAAACTGGTGTTTAGTGATGAAATGGGCAAACTAACTGATATGAGAAAAAGCCTGTGAGGCAACAGGCAAGATATTCTCCTCCTCTCTGTCTGCTAGTCACAGATATGGCAAGCTATCAAAAATATTTCACCATGAATACTTCAAAATGTTTGTTTTTAGTATTACATGGCTGGATAGAGTCACAGAATTGCTTGAGTTGGAAGGGATCTTTAAAAGTCATCTGATCCAACTGCCCTACAATGAACAGGGACATCTACAACTAGATCAGGTTGCTCAAAGTGTGGTCCAGCCTGACCTTGGATGTCTTCAGGGACAGGGCTTCCATCACATCTCTGGGAAACCTGTTTCAGTGCTACCCTTATCATAAAGAACTTCTTTCGTATTTCCGTTCTAAATCTCTCTTAGTTTGTAATCCATTTCCCCTTGTCCTATCACAACAGAACTGCTAAAGTCTGTTGCCTTCTTAGAGCTCTCCCTTTATGTACTGGAAAGCTTCTATGAGATCTCCCTGGAGCCTTCTCTTTTCCAGGCTGAACAGCCCCAGCTCTCTTAGCCTATCCTCATAGGAGAAGTGTTCCGTCCCTTGGATCATTTTTGTGGCCCTCCTCTGGACACGCTCCAACAGGCCCATGTCTCTCCTGTACTGAGGACATCAGGTCTGGATGCAGTACTCCAGGTGAGGTCTCATCAGCACAGAGCAGAGGGGCAGAATCACCTCTCTTGACCTGCTGGCCATGCTTCTTTTGATGCAGCTCAGGATACGGTTGGCTTTCTGGGCTTCGAGGACACATTGCTGGCTCATGTCCAACTTGCCATCCACCTAGTCCTTTTTGGCAGGACTGTGGATGTATGTCTTCAGCACATCAGTAACACTCAGAATATGAAACCATTCCTGACATCAGTCTTAATATTTTCACCTTCTTGTCCAATTCCATGTGTTACTTCATTTTTCTGCAGCAACATGTGAGCCCTTTGCTGCCCTCAGTATCTTCTTTTCTAAATTAAGTTGAAGTTTTATCTCATTCTTCCTACCAGACTGGACTTGTTCAGTAATGATCTTACAATTGAGTGGCTACATCCCTGGAGACAGCTGTCTTTTGCATCCATAGCCTCCCATTCTTCAAGACAATGCTGTTACAAGAAATGGCTTTTGCTTGTATCGTACTTCATACATTTTCTGATCATACTTTTTCACATTTGCCCTTATCCACACTGCCACGGTTTTTCACATACTGATGACATACTCTGAAGCTATCTCCTCTGTTCCTGTTGAAAAACATTTCAGTTGTAGAGTTTCATGTTACGGGTATTGATGAGTTTCAGTAATACCAAAAAGGCTGTGACTGAAACACATTTTACAATCAGTCTTTAGAGCATCCTGTATTAGACAAGCATTTCCTAGAAGGCTGCAGATGCTATGAACTCCATATACTTAAGGTCTATGAAATCCTGAAAATATCTTTTCCATCTGAATTCCATTCACTGTTACGCTCATTTGGGAAAGTGTTTCATGGTTCTTATTAAGTATAATATGTCTGCCTGCAAAAATAGAGTTCTTTGACTGTATCTGTAGCTTTGTGCCTTCTGTCATGCATGTTACAAGTTAGTGGTGTTGTTTTTTTTTTTTTTTCTTTAAAGTAGAAAATGAAGTCTCTCTATGTTCAAGCTTCAGCTGCATATTTTATTGTAATGATTTTGCCATCTCCTTCAAACAGTATTTTGCCAATACACAACGTGGTCTGCAGCACTGAGTTCTGCAGACACTCTAAGACAATGTTTCCATAGTACAAAATCTTTCATTTCTTTATGCCTGTTACGTTTTGTTGACTTATTGTATAGAATTGAATACATCGTTTGAGTAACCACAGCATCTGGAGAAAAGCAGTGATTAGTTTCACAGTCAGATCTACAATCCTGGCCAAAATCCATATGTCAATTAGGTAAGCACGTGAAATGTTTTTGATTTCAGTAGTGCCTAGCCGCCACTAATTGCATCTAGATGAGAGAGATAAAGATGAAAGTTACAGTGGAAAAATCTCCTTCCTAATAGAGGATATCTTGTGGATTGAAATATAATTCTTGGAATGTTTTTCTAAGCTGATCTTATTTACCTAAGATCCAGCCCCAAACACCAGCTGTGCAAACTTATTATTAACACATCCTTTTGTTTATGATGACTCATTACACAAGGGCTGCATATGAACAATTACTCTTGTCAAAGAAAGTGCCACTCTATTCGGTTTAATTATGTGAGATTTGATGTAGAGTTATTATTGTTGCAAAAAAAGACATAGGGACAGTAGGAATCTAAAAGCATCAAAGAAATGCATGCTAAGCCTTGTAACTTTAATAAATCACTTTACTGAATGGTAAGGACATTTGCATATTATTTTACATTTGTGTTGCCTTTTCTACCTAAATGACAATGTAACTTCTGCTAGTGGTTTATTGGAGCCATCGGAGTGTAACATACAGCATGTGCTTCTGTGGCAAACTTGTGTTTAAAAAATGATTGCTAGGGTAACCACGTGAGATAAAGCAATTTCTTTTTAAAAGATGACTAACAGTATACGCAGGCTTTGCTTACATTGTCAGTCAGTCAAATTACAAGAATTCACTGCAGGTTTTGCCACGTGAGGGTAGAAAAATTGTGTATCCCATCAAGATTTTGGCACCAGGTAATGCCTTATGCTCCAATTGGAGACAAAATTCCCGTATTCACCTGACCAGTTCAACACCAGTGTATAAATAACCTGACAGGAACGTCAGGAAGGCTTATCCATTTCCGAACAAAATGCAGCATGAACATCTACTTCTGAGCCTTTCATCAGCTGAGATTTTCACCAGATCATTGAAATTCTTTGTCAAAAGACTACCTGTTGAGCAGGTTACCTTTGTCTCCTGGCTAGCTAAGCGGACCCTTCTAATGGCATGTTGCTGAGAGATGACAGGGATCTGTCTTAATTCCTTACTTTCTAACGCTCTATATAATCATTGATATCTGTGTAAAAGCTTTGATGAACATCTCCTCAAGATATCAGGGGGTTATTTCCTCTTTTTACTCGCAGTATGTTACAATAAGTAACAGGGTGATGAAGAGTGTTGTTCTTTGATTCTAATGTACAGGTTTATTTAATGGTAAGGAATAGATAGTTGTTCCAGAAGGTTTCTTTATACACAAGCAAGAGTTCAAATGAAACTTTTGTCTGCTTGAAATAAGAAATTAAGAGAAATGGAGTTGTATTTTTATGATATTTTTCTGATTTTTTTAAAAAGCTGAGTATTAGGAGATTAAAGTTAATTACCATGTTTATACTAAGATGAATAAAGTTATATAGCATGTCTTTAGGCTTCTATGCATTCAAAATTTCATTTGAGTTATTTTGAGGGGTGTCTGCTATTAAGAGACTAGTATGTGGGAGACTAATCTGACAGTAAATCAGAGAGAAATGAGCTCTTCAGCGTCTTTTCCTCCACACCATACAGAATGATTAGGAACAGACCAAATATAGTATCCCAGTATAAAGAAAGAGACCAAAAAAAGTTGAGCAGTGCTTTGTAATAAAAATCTTTCCACTTGTTTCACGTCCCATCGTTTCTTCTGTTTGCTGAATTCTCTCTTTCCTCTGTGTCATCCTACTGTTACACTTTGTAAAATCTTGTTCTAAATTAGTCTTATCTAAGGTTATATAAGCCATTTATCCATACAAGTCAATGTGTTCACCTGATTGTATCTGATCCTGTGAATACCGTGTTTAAAGCAGAACTGTTGCATGTAGGACAGTTCTGTCTTTGAGCCTAAGGAAATCTTTATATTAGATACTTTTGCTTACTTCTATATGAACCTCACATCATTTTGATGAAATAATCCAGTTTAAAGCCTTCATTCTGGCATGCCCTTAATTTCCACTATAAGCAAAAGTATAAACCCATTTTGGCTCAAAACTCAGGAAAGAGTTACTATGATATTTAAAACAACCTATATAACAAGAAGGCTTACATAAATATAACAGCCTAAGCCTAAAGCAGAGGGACTGTCCATCTCTTCATTTTGAGTCAGCTAAATCCTATTAAATTGCTAATCAGCCATTTGAAAGAGCCATGAGAAATTCCCTACGCTGCTGCAAAATAAACTGTAATCACAGAGCTATCTGAAAGTATGCTAATGTTAGTCAGTGGGCAAGATGGATTCCACTGAAATAAAACGATAAGTGACAGCATGACATTAAACACAGCACCATAATACACTTACATAAAATTTCACAGGCAATGTAATTCTGACATTTTCTAACTTCTGTTTGACTCTTAGAAATGAATCCTTAAGAACTGTTTGTTTGCTCATTCCTCCAGACCTGTAATCAGCAGTCTCATTGGAATTTCTGTTCTGTTTGCAAAACAGAGACAATATGCAGGTGCTTTATCATATGTACAAGGACTTGGATGTATTATGCAGGAATAAAATAAACCAAAACCAGCAGAGACAGTAAAAGATCAGTTTTTTTTCACTTGTAAAACTAATTTAGACTGTCAAGTTATTCTGTCAAGCGTGGAAAAGATTTGCAGTAGCCATGAAAACAAGTATAGGAAAAACAGTTGAGCAAACCAGAATTGCCTCCAGAAGGTATTAGCAGTAGCCAACTACTAAGCTACTTAATATTATTTTCATAGGATATCTTGTGAACATTTCTCTCAGATCAGATAGAAATGCAATTCCATATATTTATTCACATTTTCTTTCATTATTGTTATTTCAGATTTGTCCCCTGAATATATAAGAATGAAAATGTGAGACATTCCCTACCCCTGAAGACCCTTGGTTTTGTGTTTGGTTTAGGGTCTTTACCTCTCTTTAAACTTTCTAGTTTCTTGTTACCGTGTCCAATTTCCATGCTGCTCGAGTGGCACATGCTAATGAAAATGGCTGTGGAAGCGTGATAACAATTGTGATAACTCTGTAAACTGTGAAACTGATGAAGCCTGGCTTCCTGTGGATGGGATTTTTGCTGTTTATGGAGCTACTAACTCTAGATGAAGTTTTTTGTGCTGCCGGAGTGCTCATATTAGTTGTCTCTTATATGGCTCTTCAGTGTCTGAAATAAAATTCATGCCACACTCTTTTTTTCATGTCAGGGCACTAATAAGGTCATTTATCCATCCCACTTTCATGACCCTTGTTGATTGTTAATGACTCTGAAGCCACTGCTCATCTGTCAAATTGCCTGAAATTGTTCAAAAAGTGTTAAGTGGAAAATCTGGATAGACAGAAGTGTATATGTTTGTATAAAAACATATGTAATCACAGAATCACATTTTGAATTTTTAAAAAGGAACATTGTTCCTTTTTACAGCTGGACTAAAAAGGTAATCTAAATAAAGACACAGAGTGCTTCTTCCAAGGGAATCACCTTTAAAGAAACACTGAAAAATACAGAGGCTGGGGAGAAGTTCGGGGAGAGGGGTAGAGGAAAGTTTTCTGCCTGAACAGAAGAATCAGATGTTATTTTAGAAACAAAAGCATATCTTACCTGGCATCCAGCAGCCTCTCCAGGAGCTTCTCATGAAGCTTTTGTTTACAACACTATATGTAGCTGTCTCGGATAGCTAGGTTATCTAAATAACAATAAATACTAATATATAGGCAATTGAATCACTCAGAATTCTGATTCTTCAGGACAATGACTGTCTTCATAGAGATAACTGCAAAATCTTTGACTAACTGTTGCTGTCATGGAAATGGCAGTAGTACTAGTCAACATAAGTTTGCCTCCTGTCATCCCACCAGAGACATTTCATTTGAAGCTTTGAAAAGCAAGGATTTATAGAAGAAATTTGTAAAATCTATTAACAGCAATTTTCTGCCTCCCCACCCTATACTTTGAAGGTCTGATTTTTTTCCCTTTTCTGTGATGTCTTTCCTCCCAAACTAAGAATAAGTGCAGGAAAAATTGCAAATCCTGTCTCTGTGCTGAATGTGGATCATGCCATCCATATAAGATATGTTCCTTATATATCATTTCTTCTGATTTCAAGTAACATAACTGAAGAGAAGGAACATTAATCAAGATGTCATCCTCCACTTTTCCCTCAGGTCTGTAAATCACACCATCATTGACTTGATGCACTCTCTTTTTGTAGGTTAAGAACTCCCTTAGGAATTTTCCAAGGATGATGCATCCTGAAGAGGTTCTTTTCTAATTCTGCTTCTACTTTCATTAGATTTTTTTTTTTTCAATTTGCACACCGTGAGTTTTCAGATGAAAGTGAAAGCATTTTATTCTCAGGCAAAAATAAAGCAAAATAAAAGAAAAGAAAAGCTACTTTTCCTGTTGAAATAGTTTATATCTAGGGAGAAGATTGTTAAAGATCACAGAGTGAGAGAAGAATTAAAAAAGTATGACTTTTCAAGCTAGTACAGTTGAGTGGATGCTGGTTACTTTAAGCATGTGTAAGTAAAATACTCTGGATAAAATCTGTAATCAACAATGTCTACAAAAAAAGAATTGGAGTCCAAGACTTCTTTCAATCCTCCCAACTGAGTTCTTAGGACTGGTAATTTGACCCAATAAATTCTTGCTTTAGACTTGTGGATTCCGTAATTAGAAACAGGCAGATAAAGTTACTTGTTATTGTGCTTACAGGTTCATGTACGTAAATAAATAAGAACTATCTGAGACCTAAATCTTTAAAATATTCTCACTAACAATGTAGTCTCACAAATCACATCTGGGGGGGCACATTCTTCAGACAGTGATAGATGGTCTAACTTCCTACTACTTGTTTTGAGAAAACATAGTTTATATCTATAAATCCTGGTGACAACATAAAATCTTCAGTCAGTTCTCATTTTATTTATGGAAGAGAGGCATTTGGATAAATCAGCTTTATGTATGCAAGAACATATTAATATGCTCACACGATAATAAAATGATAAAGTGAGAGTGAGGCAAAGACAATTCCTTGCAGTCAGCCAGAAGATGTGTTAGAATGAAAAATGTATCACGCGTAGGCCACTGATGACTGTTGCAACCTTCTCCCCTTTCTCATTAAGAAATATATATGCATATGCGTATATGCATGTATTCTCTACCTTGAAAGTTTATCCTCCAGGTTATGCATCCAGATGTAGAAGGCCACAGCAGGTCAGTAAGGAGGCAGACTTTAGTGTAGCAAACTCAGACTTAAAGCTACCAACTGCTTTTAAAATATTTTATTTTATTATTTTTATTTATTTTATTATGTGGCAGTGATAGCCAGTGATGCTCTTTGGTGTTCCTGTCCCCATTTATATTTGACATAGTTATATTTGAGTTTTTTCCTTCATATAAACCACTCTAATCATGTTCATGAAAGCTGTATTCTTCACAACCATTCAAGTGCTTTCATGCAACCGTTCAGGTTTGCTCATTACTTTATCATTAGACCATATACCTTCCTTTCCCCTTCAAAAAGCTCATTATCTTTTTCAGACTCATTCTATCTGAGTCATTTTGGAAGGTTTTCATTCTCTGTAGCACTATAGCCTTCTCTAAGACTCATCCTCTTACTTTAAAATTTGATCTGCTGATGCTTGACTATATTACGTTGTTATTATTTGCTTCCACTTACAGCACAGCCAACTTCTTCAGTTTCTCACATATTTACTTTTAAAAAGTGAGACTTCAAATGTTTTATTGTAGAGCCAGAGAAGACTTGAACTTAAAACTATTTCACAGAATCGTAGGGGTTGGAATGGGCCTCTGAGGATTGTCGACTCCAACTCTCCTGCTAAAGCAGGTTCCCTACAGTAGGTTGCTGAGAAAGCGTCCAGGCAGATTGTGAATATCTCCAGTGAAGGTCTTGTGGTTTAACCCAGCTGAACATCACGCAGCCTTTTGCTCACTCCCCCTTCTCTCAATTGGAACGGGGGAGAGAATTGGGAAAAAAAGAAGGTAGAACTCATAGGTTGAGAAAGAAACTATTTACTAAGACAGAAATGGAAAATAGAATAAAAATAACAGTAATGATAATTATATACAAAACAAGTGATGCACAAAGCAATTGCTCACCACCCACCAACCAATGCCCAGCGAGTCCCTGAGCAGTGGCCCCTCCCCAGCTAACTCCCCTCAGTTTTATAGTTCACATGATGTCATATGGTATGGAATATCCCTTTGGCCGGTTTAGGTCAGCTGCCCTGGTACTGTCCCCTCCCAGCTCATTGTGCCCCCCCAAGCCTCCTTGCTGGCAGGGCAGTATCAGAAGCTGAGAAACTAAAACATCCTTGGCTCTGTACAGCACTGTACAGCAAGAAGGGGAAACATCAGTTCTTATCAGTTTTATTTTTTCTTCTAGAACCAAACATGTGACATGGGCCGTAAATTGCAGGTTTATTGGTTGTTTATCCTCTGTACATGTACAGAGGTACATGAAAGATTTCAAGATTTGGCTAAACAAAGCCTAGGCCTACTGGGCATCGTTGGAAATACTTCTGTTTTGAGTTGGAAACTGGCCTAGATGATCCTCACCGTTCCCTTCCAGCCAGCATTTTCATGTGCTCTGTTGCTATATATGGCTTTTCTCCATAGACTGGTGAGCCAAGGTTATAGATTTTCATGTATTTTTTCCTGTGTTTTTATTGAATTGCCCTTTTCATTGCCTGACAAAATGCTATTTAATGAGAGAAATACACTGCTCTGCACAATTCAATAATTTTCTTTTTTTTGGCTAATTATTTACTTAACAAAGCCAGTGCAATGAGGCAATTTATTCTTGTCCAACTCTAAATGTTAAGTCATGTCCCCTGTTGAACACGTAATATTGAATAGACTCTGTCACCTGAAGTACAGTTACCTGATGAGTTTGTCAGGAAGACATATCAGGTAATTTCTCAGTGGTGGAAATATAATTGCAAGTGTTCTCTTCTCTAGCTGAGACAAATTATGTATTTGCATGTAATTACTTTTTGGGAAATTGGCACAACTGGATGCTTCTGAAGTGTCCGTCCACTAATGCATACAACATAAGGAACAAGCATGAAGCATAAGAGATTTTTGTGTGCTATGATCTCAGGGCACCATTGATGCATGACGGGATGCAGTGGTTGGAATACTGACTTTTTAGAAAGTACCATCTGGAATGGCAAGGAAAGGAGGGACCCTGGTTGTGAGAGAGAAGCAAGAATGCATGGAGCATTGTCTGGGGACAGATGATGAGCCAGCTGAGAACTTCTGGGTCAGGGTTAGTGGGCACATTAATGCAAATGACATTCTGGTGGTTATCTTCTACGAACTGCAGGGTGAGGAAGAAGAATCAAATGACCAACGAGTTGGAAAGCAGCTTGACAGAGAAGACCCTCTCAATCCTCTCAAACATCAAGCTGACCATGAACTAGCAATTTGTTCTTGCAATAAAGAAAGCCAACAGCAACCTGGTCTGTGTTAAGAAAGGTGTTGTCCTCAGGTAAAAGGAGGTGATCCTTCCTCTCTGCTCAGCACCGGTGAGATGCATCTGATGAACTGGGTCCTGTTCTGAGTTCCCCAGTATGAGGGAGATATGGACATGCTGGAATGAGTCTGGAAAAGGGCCACAAATGTGGTCAAAGGACTGTATATGAGGAGATGCTGGGTGATCTAGGACTGTTCAGCCTGGAGAGAAGAGCAGGCTCAGGAGAATCTTATCAATGTGCATGAATACCCTTACTGAAACACAAGCATTTGTGTTTGAACATAAAGACAGACTTATTTACTGGGATGGTAGCTGAACATTGAAGCTCATTACCTGGAGAAGGTGTGAAGTTTCCACCTGTGGAGACATACGTAGTTGGATTGGGCACGTCTATGAGTATTCTGCTGAAGGTGACTGGTTTGTGCAGAGAGGGTGAACTGAGCGACCTCTAGGGGTCCTGCCTGTCTCAGTAACTCTGTGATATCTGTGATTAGAGGAAGTAAGTATCTCCCAGGGAAAAGAAAAAAAAAACATTAGTAAATTTACATTGAATCAGACCCAGTACAGACTACTGTTGCACTATCTCAGTTTGGACAGTCACATTACTTCCATATATCAGTGGCATGTTCCCTAAAGAGAGATGAAAAAAGGAAATGAAGCCATTGGCTTTGCAGGTATTGATACATTAATAATTAATTTAAATAATTCCAAGTACAAATACAGTCTGGACAAAGAATGGACTGAGAGCAGCCCTGAGGAGAAGGACTTGGGTGTGCTGGTTGATGAAAAACTCAACATGGACTGGCAAAGTATGCTTGCAGCCCACAAACCAAAGCATATCTTGGGTTGCATCAAAAGAAGTGTGACTGGCATGCAATGGGATGTGATTCTCCCCCTCGATTCCACTCTCATTAGACCCTATCTGCAGTACTGCATCCGTTTCTGGGACAACAAGCACAAGAGAGGCGTGAAAATGTTGGAGAGAGCCTAGAGAAGGGCCATGAGGATGATCAGAGGGCTGGAGAACCTCTCCTATGAAGACAAGCTCAGATAGTTGGGGTTGTTCAGCCTGGAAAAGAGAATGCTCTAGGGAAAATTCATTGCAGCCTTCCAGTGCATAAAGGGGGCCTACAAAAAAGCTGGAGAGGGACTTTTTATTAGTGATTGTAGTGAGAGAACAAGGTGTAATGGTTTTAAATTGAAAGAAGGTAGATTTAGAACAGATATTATGAAGAAATTCTTCACTATGAGTTTGTTGAGGCACAAGAACAGGTTGCCCTTGAGAAGCTGTGGATGCTCCATCCCTGGAGATGTTCAGTGGACGCCAGGTTGGACGGCGCTTTGGGCAACCTGGTCTAGTGGAAATCGCTCCTGCCCATGGCAAGTAGATTGGAACTAGAACTTTCAGGACCCTTACAACCCAAACCTTTCTATGAATATGTTGTTCTATGAATTAGCAGCAATTATAGACTCTGCAGTAACAGGCAGGGTATATTTTCTCTGTAGCAAACATGAGGTTGGTTGCACATGTGTGATAATGTGTATGCACATAGACAACTGCCAAAGAAAAGCCAGTACAGGTCCAAACTTTTACTTGTCTTATGGTCACTTAAGTAGTAGGAAAATCATTTTGATTTTAGGTCAGTATTGTCAATTTGAGCTCTTGGGCTAGTGCTGAGATGCCACGAGGAAAGAATTACATTCTGCAATAGCTACATGTAATTGCTCAGAGGCAGTTTGCACTAAATGTCTGAAATGTTTAAGATTCAAAAAGAATATTTTTGTAAGTAATTTGCATGTATTTGACTACTAGTTCTTAAAACTGGAGTGAGCAGGTTGTCTAAACCAATTTTCTGAATGCCTCTTGAAAGTGCTCCTGGGGAGAGGATGGGGAAAATATATTTCAGAGCCATTCAGAAGTTCAGCAGTAGTTGATCACATGCTGGGCATCAGCCCTTTATTCAAATAGTGATACTTGCATTTTCAGTAAACATGGAAGAGGAAAATAGAAATTAGGCTGTTATGAAGAAAACTGATTTTCATTTGCAGTTTAGATAGTCCTGCTGTTTTCAAATAATCATCTTAACTAAATAGTTGTTTTGCAATAGGAGATGGTGGTCTGTTATGATCCTAGTAAGAAAGGCACTCAGGCTTTGTAAAGTATCCTTTAAAATGCTATTTATTAGAAAAGAAAGAGTAGTAAAGATAATCTTACATCTCTTTAGATGCTGGGAACTAGTGGTACAGCTTTGAATGAGCCTCTGGTCATGTGCTGCATGCCATGCAGACCCCGTCCTGGAAAAGGTGACCTAATTTTAGTCATATGAGCTTCTGTAGAATTCTCTTACAAGAGAACAACCCTGTTCATCATTTCTACAGTCACACAGAAAGGATGTTCCCATGAGAACTTGTTGCACTTTTCACTGAAGACAAAGACAAATAGGTGTTGCAGTTGCCGGTACTCAGCAGGCTGTAGGCTCTGCTGCTACAGTGTGGTGGTGGGGCTGATCCTGCAGCCAAGGGATGGATGCAACACAGCACAGGCGTATAGGTCACACTGCACGTGTACAGCACAGCATATTTCTGACTGCACTCAGGTTAACTACTGTGTGTATCACCAGCTCCTCCATGTATGGTTGTCTCCTAGTCAGGGGGAAGGCAGCAGTAGCTTTTACATATTCACCATAAATTGTTTACAAAACATTTAAAATTACCATCTTATTTTGAATTTACTCAGGAAGTGTCTTCCTTTCTGGTACAGCGTGACCAAGCTAGATTGTACAGTATATGCAAGATTGAGAGGGGAAATGATCAATGTTTATAAATATTTAAAGTGTGGGAGGCAATTGGAGGAGGCCAGGCTGTTTTCAGGGGTGTGTAATGACAGGACAAGGGGCAATGGCTGAAAACTGGAGCATAGGATGTTCCACACAAACATGTGTAAGAACTTTTTCACGGTAAGGGTGTCAGAGCACTGGAACAGGCTGCCCAGGGAGGTGGTGGAGTCTCCTTTGGAGATATTCAAGACCCATCTGGATGCCTATCTGTGCGAACTGCTGTAGGGAGCCTGCTTTGGCAGGGAGGTTGGACTTAATGATCCCTAGAGGTCCCTTCCAACCCCTGCAAATCTGTGATTTTGTAATTTCCTGGGCAGCTCCTTTTTGTCTCCAAAAACAAGTTATTATTTCCTAATAAAACGTAATTTTGAACATAGATTTACATTCAGTATTTTTAAATTGAATTTTGAAAATGTGTACTTCTTAAAAGAAACAAGTAGAAATAGTAAAATATCAAATCCTCTGAAACTAACTTGATGTCAAGACTGAAATGTAAAGCATGGACAGTTATGTTAAATGTAGGCCATGTCAAACATTTATTTTTCAGATTATGCCATTCATTCAAATTTAACTGTTCTAAAGTTTCTATTCTAGCATTATAATTAGGTGAAATTGCATCCAAAATTATTGATCAATTATGGAAAAAAAAAGAGAGAAATGTTTCTGATAGGAAAACATCATTCTGTGAAACATTATAGTTTATCTGTGATTTTGAAGCCTTTCAACAAGGTATTTCTGAGGTGAACTTTCATAGGGGCTTAATACTTCCTATATGAAATATGTATGAAACAAAGCAAAACAACAACAAAAAATAAATAAGAAAGCTCAACCAAGATTTATTAGCTTGTCAGTGATAATTGCAATGGATAGGATTGTTTTTTTGAATGAGAAAATCACTCAAGGGTAGGAACATATGCTTCCAATGGAAGTCAGGTAATTTCATTTTAGCCTTTCTTAAAGCTTTTTCTTAAATGCTTAGGAAACTGGCAAACAAAAATATCTACTAGGCAAGCAGAAAGACCAGAAGGATAAGTTAAAGAAACGTGACATTATTCCTATAAGGGGAGGACCCAGAGCAATAAGTGAAGATAACTTTTGTCAAACTTTTTTTTTTCCAAATGTAGGACAAAGCAAGGAAAGCCTATACAAGGCAGGAGCCAATCTAGAGACACCAAAAGGGAGGTAAATCAGTATGTTGATTGTCACAGTTGGACTTTTTGCCTCTCTGAAAGGATGCTACGAAACTTGAGCAGTGTTTGTGCCTGGTTAAAAATAGCGACCTTTCAAAAGTGAGGTGAACATATCAGTTGCTACAGAAATGAAAGTGTTCAAGCTGTGTTAAGCAGGCTGAAAGCATAGGATTTTATTTGCTATGAAGGTGATTGCAGAAGTGGTGAAAACAGACAGAAGGTAAAAGTTCTGTGGGTTAGGGCTGTTGACATGTATTAAGCAGAAATAGGTATTGGTGGTATACAGACAGAATTCATGAAGAAGAGTTAAGAGTTTATTTAAGACCAGCTTATAGATTTGTAGAGGGCTTGTCATAGGCACTAACACACTCTGCAATTGGCTCAAAAAAATGTCTATCATGTGTAGTAGGTAGAGGTGGGAATATCTGTGTTTGATTTATTCTTTGGCCTTTTTGTGTTGCCTGAGGCTGAGCAAAACAGCTGGATGGTGCAATACTCAAGTCCTTAATTACTTTATTGTGCTTTAGTATTTTTTCCTCCCTTGGTACAACCTATAAGAGCTGAGAGTTTCTTAACCATGGAGATGCAATACCTACTGAGGTGGTAAACCTGTTCTGCAGCATCCAGACTGTTGGCACCCAAAGAGGAAAGGATATTGGTGACTGAGTTTAACTTAACTTATTGTTTGACAAGTGAAATTATGATGATAAGTCACAATAAGGAAAATCACAGATCAGTATAGATTTGGGATTGTTAAGATAAAAGAAAATCAAAAAAAGCCCACCGCTTGAGTTAACTTGATGCTGATTTCACCATTTCTTGAGCTCTTAATAAATGTTACAGGCTTACATTAATAAGTACTGACATTAATAGATCATTTTCAATTAGATATATTACTTATAGCTCACAGCACTTACATCCTTAAAAACTCTTGAAAATGTATGTAATTTGCATGATGCAAAGAAAAAAGGAATTAGTGAAGATAGATCAAATGATGCAGAAGAAAGAAAAAAATATGAACAGATGTTTTAGTGAGCTTTGGTAACAGATAGTAAAAAAAAAAAAAATTCTCTTCAATCAGCTTCGCTTTTCTTTAGACTGACTTCTCAGAAGTCTGCCATGGACACACTTGCTGCAAGTTGAAAGGTGGATTGGAAAATGAACTTGCATGAAACAGAAGTTGTTGCAAATCTCTCCGGGACTATTAGACTCGTTGTACTGTCCCTGTCAGTTTTCCATGAAATAGACTTTCTTCGAGCCTTAATTGCCATTCCGTGACCTTTTATTGAGAAAGAGAGGTAAAAGATAGGCTTAGTAACATTTCCTCCCTTTCTAAGGGAGGGAAGTGGACAGAAAAGGATGGAGAAAGGTGGGCACCTCTCCATTTTTTTGCTGCTGGAATAAGAATGAAGATAGAGTTAGCTGATACTTCTGCAGGGAGCATGTCATTTCTGTCCCTTCCATAAAGTAGATTCTACACGGTTCAACACTTCCCTCAGCTACAACAACATCAGAAACTGAGTGTGATACTTCAGTTTTGAAGAATTCATGTCCTCTCTTCAAGCATTAGCAGGCATGCAGGTTGTTGCCCCAGGCTGCTGCCTTAGGTAATTGCCTTTTTATCCCATTCTTTGAGCCACGACTGGCCATAAAATTGACTTTTTCTTATAGCTCAGAGTAAATAATTGTCTTTCTTAACTAAGCACAGCTGTGGCTGAACTGATAGGAAATGTAATAATCTATGTAATTTAAGTCATTCTCTACAATTACATGTGAGTTTTTCTATCTTCCTTGCTATTATAAAATCAAAAGCCTTGCAGTGATTGTTTTGTCAAATTGAAAGGTCAAAAATATTCATTCATACTAGAACCATTTGTTTTCATCTTTTTTATTATGAGTTCCTGTTATTTTCACCTTTAAGCAGCCTCTTATATTTTTAAACATTCAAATATAGTAGTGTTGATTCCTCAAACTCTAAACTCTCTAAACTGTTAGATATCTAAATTCTCACAGGTCAAACATTGAGTATCTGAATTTTGTTTAACATTCATTCAAAACCAAACCTTCACTAAAACATTTGGGCAGCATTCCAGTCACCTTTTAAACGTAAATTTCTGTTCAGTTCCAAACATTTAGTTTTCTGTACATGTACGATTATAGCAATGGAAGCCTGAAGACAACATTTTTCATTGTGATTAAAACATAAATTAGTCCACTAGAAAGCATGTGCTTGCAATTGGAGTTGAAGAAAAAATAATAGCCGTATGTAGTTTGGAAAAGTTTCCATAAATATCCAGCTATTTTTATAGGCCTGTATTTTACAGTAGAAAAGCAGAATGAGGTACGTATTTTGTAGCTATGGGTGCTATAACTATGTAGTTTCTACAAGAGATCTTCAAAGTTGATCTTGTTTGGAACCTGGAGAATGTATGCTATTATTTCTTGAAGTCTGGATGAAAAGCCTCTTTTCTGTGTCCCAAACACGTTGTATGATTCTAATGAACAAATGACTTTGTAATGCCAGGGATGAAGAGGTGATTTGTAAAGCACTGAAGAGGGAATTCCTTACACTCATTCTCCTCAAGTAACTAGTGCTCTATATTCTCTACTAGTTTCTATTTCATTATTCTAGGAAACAAATCAAATCAAATCAAAGCAATCCATGCTTTGCTACATACAGAATCTGGATGAAGAGCCAATTTTCTGTGTCCCAGCAAAGGCTACAGCTGAGTGAGTGATTGAGCTCATGACTCTGGTTTGCAGAAATGTCACTTGCTTTGCTACACAAGCAGTGTATTGTTTGCAAACAGAAGCTGGGAGTGGTGTGTCCTCGGCTTTATGCTCTGGAAATATGAGTCTCATACAGAGAAAAGGATATTTCCTGCACTGTCTCTTTAAATGTCTGATTTTTAACTATACTACATCTAAATTTTAGAAATCCATAGAAGCAGAGAGGGATTCTTCTCATATCTACCTCTCCATTAGGATTCTTACAATAGTCCAAGCATTTTCTTGATAAACAATGTAGTTTGATTTTTGTGCTAGGTAGTAAAAAGCATGAAGAACTGGACATAACACAAGAAAGAAGAAAGCACTGGTGGAGGTAAAACAGAAGTAAAAAAAACGAGTGTTGTATACTGGTGACTTTCAGAGACCTCAAAACAGTTGTTAATTTTGTGAGGCAAGATTTTGGGGACGGGAAATCCCTCAAAAAATCTCTTGGACATAGAAAATAAAATAGTTTTAAAAAAAGAAAAGCAAGGGAAAAGATATATATTTTTTAATTTCTACTTGAACTGATATTATGGGTGTCACTGAAGGGCTCATTCAAAGAGCCAGAAAAGTCAAGAAAACATTGGTGTTGCCTAATCCATGCCAGAGCATGCAAACTGCCTGCACTCAGCCAGCTTTGGTAAGGACACCATTAGTGCTAGCCTCCGTTTAAGTACCATCACAGAGGATGGCAGCAAGGAGCCTAACAGAGATGTGCATTTGTGCAAGTCACAATCATAGCAGAAAACCTGAAACCTAGGGTCTTGGCAGGTCAATGAGGACTTGCCTGTGGAAGCTCTGAGGCACTCACCAAAGAAAGGATCTGATTTTCACTCCAATAACTGTCTGACCTGCAGCACCTACAGTGAAATCAGCCTGGATAGATTTCCTCTGCTATTCCTGGTATTTTCATTGCATGTCCAGCCTTTCCAGGCTGAAATCTTTTCTTCTGTTTTTATCATGTGGCATTTGTTACATTTGCCCTAATGTAAAATTTCTCTAGTTCATACTCTGGAGAGATTTCCCATGCTTTTGCTCAGTCACTTCTGCTTATTTCAAAAATATCTAGATGTGTGAAGCCTATTCTTTTCCTCATTTTTCCCTCAGTTTGTGAACCTAGCCATCTGGAACAATAGGATTTAATCCTCTTTTTCTTGTAACATTGTCTAAAGGATATTTCTGTCCTGACATTTGGCTTGCCTTCGCTTTTGTCCCAGAAGCATTGCAACTCTAAGAATTTCCAAGCTTGATGCAGTTGCTCCAAGGTATACAGCTCTTCTATGTGTAAACTGATCTATATAAAAAATGTATCAGCTTCATTTGAGCCTACTTTAATTACTGAGACCAGCTTTGGCCAAAAAAACAGTTTTTATGCCAACTGTGTGGAGTCTGAGCATTTAGTTACAAAAAAGAAAACATCATTTCAAAACAAACCTCTTAGACAGACAACATAGGCTGAAATCAATCTCTTTTTCAGGCTCTCTGTTAGAATTGGCACTTCTTAACTGAATTAGCAGGAGGCCTCTCAAGCAGTGCTGTGGCTCCTGCCTGGAACCAGTCTGGGAAGCTGCTCCTCCAACATGCAGGGCTCTCACCTTTGCTAATGCTTCTAGGTCATCCCCTTTCTGTGCTGTGATCTCCTTCTTTCTCCTGCATGGTGCTGCACTTCACTGCTTTGTTAGTCATTCCCACATCCCCTCCAGTTCTTTTGTGTAGTATGTTCTGATTTATATGTAATGTTTGAAGACTCTGCTTTTAATCCTGGTCCCTTTTTTGCAGTTGGGTTCCCAGAAATGTGATGCATAGGGAACCCAACAAGCAATACAACACCACCTTTGGAGTTCTCTAAATCACCAGTTTTATTTTACTCCTTATTTCCTCCTTCTTATGTTTGAGCCGAAGGCTTATATATTTAATTTCTAAGACTGAAAGTTTTATAAGTCATGCATCCTCAGAAGGGTATATTGTACATGCATCATGCCAAATCACACCCTAACCCAAACCACATGCTTTGGGTCACTGTCAGGTCTTCAGGAAGACTTGTGCATTGTATGATAATAATGTAAATGATAGCCTTTTGGTGTAAAGTACTGTTTCTAAATGATCTCTTCTCTCTTTTGCACTCTTCTGTGATTTCCATCGGTTTAATGGCTGTTATGGCAGACAAAAATGGAAGAATATTTTTGTCTATCATATTTCTATGATATAATAGTCAGTACTTTTGTCTATCATATGTTATTGTAGGAAGTTCCACACAAACATGCGGAAGAACTTCTTCACAGTGCAGGTGACGTAGCACTGGCACAGGCTGCCCAGGGAGGTTGTGGACTCTCCTTTCCTGGAGATATTCAAGACCCGTCTGGATGCCTACCTGTGTGACTTGCTGTAGGGAACCGGCTTTGGCAGGGGGGTTGGCCTCGATGATCTCTAGAGGTCCCTTCCAACCCCTGCAGTTCTGTAATTCTGTGATTTCAATCTTACATTAACGTATGGGATTATTACCATTTTTTTTTTAAACGGGTTAAAAGCAGCAGCTTTCATTGATGGAACATGCAATTTTAACTAAGAAATTGTTTTTCAGAAGCTGGAGGGTACACTGTGTACCATTGGATATCTGCAACAGTGTGATAATTACCTGTCTGATAATTCATTTTTCAACACTGTAATAATTTGTTTGACTAAAAAAGCGGAAAATTTCTATAAGTTTTTAAACCCTGCTGTTCTTTCCAGACAACAAACTTATTTTGTTCCTCCCAACAACTTTAATTCCTTAGTTCTTCAGGATAAAAGATGCAATGTGGTCTTGCCAGCAAAAAATAACATTGGATTAGTCTGGAACTATGAGACCTTTGCTACATCCTGAAAACAAATGAAATATATTTGCCTTTCCACGTGCACAGTCCAAAGGGGTCTTTAGAGAGGAAAGCTCTCTCAGTATGGTATAATTCCATGCTTGTAGTGCTGGTCTTCTTTGCCTCTTATAGTGAGAGCTGAACCAAAAGATTTACTTGGCTTCCTAAAAATTTATTCTTCATTGAACTGAATCTGTGAAATCCTTATACCTTCAGGCTCTTCTTAAGCTGAATCTATTACCTATCAGCCCATAGCATATCATGGTGCAGTAAGGAACTGGCAGGAGGTGAAATAAAAGCTTTGCCCACTGACATGCTTGATGTTCCTTCTAATCAAGGCAAATAATTCTTCAGGCTTCATTTGAATCTTTGATCTTTTTTGAGTAACTTTGTTGAAAAACATAGGGCTTTTGCAGAATTTCAGCTATAATACTATTTCCTGAAAAAATTCTCTAAGGCTTTCATAATCTTATGTAATTTTCTGTTTTGATCTCTTCTCTTTATCTGATGGCCGCCTCTGTGGAAAAAAAATATTTAAAACCAAATTATATTTAAACCTCCAAATTCATGTAGACAGCTTCCCTGTGTTCTTTAAGTATCCAGTCACCAGCTCTTTTCTCCATAGATTAGATCTTTCATTAGCAGGTACCCATTTGTATCTTCTCCATTTCAAAATTTAGGGATAATATTTAGATTCTATTGTTGATACCCTACTTATTCCGATTAAAAAGTCAGAAAAGTTGCAAGGGCTTTTTAGTCTAATCTCCAGGGATCAACAGTGAATCTTCATTTTTTCTGACACGGATCTGGAAACAGTCACTTGCTAGTACTTTCATCCTCAGGAATATTTTGTCTTAATTTTTACATGACTCAGTAATATGAACAAGAAGAGACATGAACATTCAAGGGGGTTTCAAGTGAAGTTATTAAGTTTTTAACTAATAAATGCATATTTAAGCCCTAACTTTCAGCTGTTCTGTACATAATTAAGTTTTCTTTTATCAGATGTTTCTACAGTAACACTCAGGTTAATCAGCCAAAGCAGTGAAATGTATTCTAATACTGTAAGATAGCACCAAATACTGAAACCTTATGGCTATCCATAGTATTCAAAGAGAAGATAGAATTCCTTCCATCCAGGCATGCAGATGCTAGATGTACTGAGCAACCAGCTAGGCAATTGTCTATGTCTAATACACAGGAATCTCCTGAAGGTTTTCAGATCAACATAAATATGTTTGGCTAGTATATATCTATATGTATATCTCCAGGCAGCTGAGAATAAGAGGATTCTGAAGCTGTGCACTAGTTAGACGTTGAAATGCTGGAAGACTATTCACTGAACTATACTTTCTATTCTGAACTGTACTTTCTATACTGAACTATACTTTCTGGATCAGTTAGTAGTTTGCCAAATTGCTGCCACCCCACAGCACCAGCGGCTGCTGTAACACTAATCAACCTTGGGACACTAGTAATATATGAAGGCATTTTTCAGAGATCAGTAGTAATCTACCAGTGGCAGTTCCTGACTGACTGTTGCCACAGTTTATGTACACTCCTCTGTGCCTGTCTTCTCATCAAGATTTTCAGCTGGCTTTTGTGAACAGGGATTCTGGAGCAGTTCTTGTACCATTTTCAAATCAGCTATGTTTTGTTTACAGCTAAAGGAAGGAGTGTGCAGACAGCAAATTATTTTAGTTTGTGGACTTAATTTACCTCTCTTTGGGGACAGATAGAGAAATTTAAAACTCCACACCTCACTAAGTTTTTCAGACTGAATATTCTATCATATTTAAATGCCATGAAGGCATTTTATATATGATCAATACTTACTTAGAAGAAGTGTTTCCAGTTCAGCACAACTATGTCTAGAGCAACAGTCAACTCAGACTTCAGTAAGACAATGTGTTCTATGCAGCAGAGAAAGCTACAATACTCTGGAGAAGGCTTGCAAAAATAAGTATTGACTTTTCCTAAATGTTCTGCTCAATGTCTTTATACTCTTGTCACAGAGCCGCCACTGTAGCATGAAAATTAAATCCAAACTGACAGTATACGAGTAGTTGTTGCAAGGCAATAAGCAAAAACCCCGTGAATTGTAGTAATCCCCAGATGTAAAGATTGTAGAAGCTCCTGTACGTGTTCTCTTAGTCACATCTTCTATATGTTTTTCCTGGAATGAAAAAGAATGCACAGATGTTGTCACATGACTTCCTGAACTGAAGTCCCCAAAATAGCATGTATCTTTGATAAAACCAGGAAACACATAGTCTGTTGGAAAAAAGAAACAGACTGTGATAGGAGGGTCGTGGGGGACCATCGTGTCTCCTGTGGGGGCTTGCTCAAGAAAAAAGCTGTACAGCTTGCTTTAAGAGGAGAAATCTGAGGTTCTTCATTGGGACCCAAAGTTTTGCTGGCAGGAGCACCTGCTAACCCCTCCCAGTCCCTCTGTATGTCACTGAGCACACCAGTCATGCCCGCCTGACTGAATTCAGCTGTCAGCCAGCTTTCTTCTCATGCATTTTCTTCTTAAAGCTTCTGTCATTAACATCATAATAAAATAAATCTGCAGTACTCTTTTCAGTTTTTCTTCCCCCTTTATTTTTTTCTCTTTCTCTTGAATAAGAAAGGTAGATGGAATCAATATGACTCCAAGAGAGTTATCAAAATGAAAAATAGAGGAGCAAAATCAATTTTGAAAAGGAGAAGAGATGAATACTGTATACACAGGTCACTCTGAAATTAATACCTCCTATTTATTTCCATGGAAACTACAACAGACACAAAGAGAACAATAACAATATTTGATAGAGCAAATTCTCAGCTACAAAATAGGTAACTGTTTTTCTACATAGTCACCACCATTAGCTATGCATTCTCATCAGCAATGAAGAAGAGCTTCCATGCCACTCTTGTAAAAATCTGCACCAGCGGAGGTGACACGCTGTCACTGTTGCCACTCCTGAAACGCAACACCACCACCTCACTGTGCTCACATCCACTGTTTGGTCTCCATAAACATTCAGCAAGTGTCAATGAATGTCAATGGGTGCAATTTTTTCTTCATGGAGGAGTTCAATTCCACGCCTTTGCTCCACCCACACTACCATGTCAGACACCATTGCATCAGGCTGCCCTCTGTTGCCATCTGTTGCATGGCAGCAAAATGTAACACAGTATTGGTGGGAAGATCCAGCCTCTGTTGCCATACCAACATCTGCCTCTGATGTTGTGGGCCAACATAACAGAAGAGGCATTACTTTAGGAGAGGGCTGTGGAGGTTGTACACAGCTTATAGCTGTTTCTAGCTGCTTTTTATGCATATCTAGACCAATTCTTTATGAGAAAGCATATCCATGGCAATCATAATAGCTCACACTAGCCCTGTCAGCCAGCTTGGCTAACATCTGGTGCCAAGAAGAGATATGATTGATTTTAGTTTGCTGTTCAGAAATTGTGCGATGAATTGTGTGTTTATTTGGGTGTCAGAATTAAACATCACCTTGGCTGTAACACACCTCTGTCTGATCTGATCACAAGACAAAAGATGCAGAACTTTCTGCTGTAGTAGCTGCTCCTAGGCAAAGCAAAGAGGACAACTGATAGTTTCATAGCTGCAATAAAATTATCCTAAGTTTTCTGCCAAAGGGTGAATCTAAATCCAAAAGTACATTCAGCACTGTATTTTTAAATATCAGTTAAACATGTGGCATTTTAGACACGTTCTGATTGCTTTTTGAAAGTTTTTGTAAAAATAAGGAGTTGAATTCTTCACTAAGCCGTATGTTTAGAAAACAAAAAATCTGAACATCATCTACATTTTACTGTTTGACTTAAGTATAGGAATTCTATTTGAACTGTTCTAACTTCAAATTTTCCTGCTTTATGTCCCATGAACCCCTTCTGTGCTTGGTCACTGACTTTAGATGATAATTATGGTACTGAATTCTTTCCAAAAGCAAAGTATAGCATCATATTTTTCTACAATCTTATGAAGAAAACAGATTAAGTTAAATATTTTTATATTTAAATGACATTTTATACACAACTTTTTATTTGATAGATCAGGGTAATAATTCCTTAGTTGTATCTTGGTAAATTTTATAAATAAATTACTATTTTTTTTAATAAAACAGTTGCAATGTCTGACACTTGTCTCCACCGAGACAATAATAATATCTTCCATTTCCTGATTTGTGGGAGACAATAAAAAGTTAATTTAATTGAAGTTGGCCCACAGATTTATATAACAGAAGTAATTTCAGAAGAAATTAGACCTAGCAGGATCTTTTCAGGGGAAAGCATTCACTTCATCAGAAAATATCACTTCATGAAAGCCAGAACTTGTAATGAGAAAAAAAAACATTTTCAACATACTTTTCATGTTAATATTTTCCCCAGGATTTGCCATCTTTACATATCTGTCTTGTCTTCCAAGAAAAGATGTGTTATTTTAATGTAAACTGTTACATTTTATACATATTTAATTTTAATGGAAATTTTTAGAAACAAAAATAGAAACAATGGTTTGAAATTTCCTAGAAAATTCCCTTTTTTTGACACAATTTCTCATTCATTTCATTTGGTTTTGGCTCAGAATCATTTTTAAGAGTAAGTAGATAGAGATAAATAGTTTACATCAAATGAATTAGCATAAGAATTCAGAGAACACTTTCAAAAGAATAATGAATTTAATGCTATATAAAAAATGATAATTACATAGGAAATTGGAGTGAAATCCTAACTACTTTTTTCTTTGTAAGTAAAAATGTATTTTTATGATAGTCATTTCTTACTCTCAAAGGTAGATGTCTGTGTGAAGTAGAAAATAAAAATTTCCATTTAAAAGTAGTTGTTCTTTGGTGAGAATCCAAAGCAACTGTACGTAAAATGATTTACTGGATCAAAATGAAATTGAAGAAAATGAGGGTATGCCTTATATAATCTTTTTATAATCTTCAGTAAACATCATAAAGTCAGTCCAGTAATCTACTTACTCCTTAGCATCTCTGATTTGATTTCCCTCTGAGGCAAGGTTCTAGGCAGTGAGGACCAAAGTACAGCTGCATAGTTCTGTGGAGCCACAGAAAAAAGGCGTCCTTTATCAATTCTTCATTTCCCAAGAAAGCTTTTTAAATCATAATGATTTGTACACCTAAACCCAGAGAGAAAATAGAACAGATTTCTCTGTCTTTGGTAGCCAAATGCAGAAGGTCTGCTTATTTATCATTTTATCTGAAACTCCAGCTGAAAGGGGTAAGAGAGATTACTGAAACATCTCTCATAGTTGCATTAGGCTTAAGACTTAGGGAATGGGAGATCAATGGGCCTCTCAACCTAGAAGATTGTGTATTAGAACTGGATATACTGAATACTTTGTAGTTCTTTCTGAGATTACATCAGAAATGGTTCAGTGTTATGTTCATGGAAGTTACGAAATTGTCTGCTGTAACACAAGAAAGGTAAGAATTATTCGTGCTTAAAAGGATTCTAATAGGAAATATATACATGGCTTGAAATTTTTAGAAAATTTTATATTTCTTTCTTCTTTCTGTCCTTGCTCTGGCACTTCTGAATGTATAAAGACACTTTTTTCTTCTCTTTTTTTGAGACATAGCGTCTGCTGAGAGCTCAATCTCTGCTCTCTGCTGCTCTCTACTCTTTGACAGTAGTAAGCATCTAATAATTTTGCTCAGAAATGATGGGTTAGAGAAATAAAAGACTGTTCTATCACAGCTATTAATGAAAAACCATATATTGCTAACAGTAAAACACTTCTTCAAAATCATGATTTTTAGCTTGGGGCCACCTTATGCCTCAAAGGACATCCAAGTAAATATGGTAAGATGAAAGGGATATAGAACATGCATTAGAAATAGTGTAGCCAGCAGGAGCAGGGAGGTGATGATCCCCTTGTACTCAGCTCTGATGAGGCTGCACCTTGAGTACTGTGTTCAGTTTTGGACCCCTCACTGCAGGAAAGATATTGAGGCCCTGGAATGTGTCCAGAGAAGGGCAACAAAACTGGTGAGGGGTCTAGAGCACAAGTCTGATGAGGAGCGGCTGAGGGAGTTGAGATTGTTTAGTCTGGAGAAGATGAGGCTCAGGGAAGACCTCATCACACTCTACAACCTCCTGAAGGGAGGTTGTGATGAGGAGGGGGTCGGCCTCTTCTCCCAGATAACTACTGACAGGATAAGAGGGAATGGCCATAAGTTGCACCAGGGGAAATTTAGATTGGATATAAGGAAAAACTTTTTCTCTCGAAGAGTGGTCAGGCACTGAAATGATCTGCCTAGGGAGGTGGTGGAGTCACCGTCCCTGGCGCTGTGCAAGAAGCGTCTGGATGAGGTGCTAAGGGATATGATTTAGTAGCTTAGTGGGTAGTAATGGTGGTAGGAGGATGGTTGGACTAGATGATCTTGTAGGTCCTTTCCAACCTTGTGTTGCTATGATTCTGTGCTCTGCTGATGTTTGTTTTAAGAATTTTGTGGCATGAGCTTATGGTAAGCAGGAAGACTGCTCTAATGTCTACTGTCCTCTAGCTGAGGACAAATTTATATCTGGGATTTTGGAAGACAGCATATAAAAAGAGTGAATGGCACTCTGAGAATTCTCTAGGGATGCCTGTAGACATAACAAAAACAGTTTCCTCTAAGATAGGTAAGTTGTTCAAAAATTCTTTCAAGCCTAGTATGAAGTTCAGAACAAGTGTTGAAATGGCCCTGACAAAGCTTTAGATGTGAGTGACACATCCTCTTTCTTCACAAATTAAGAGAGGATGAAAATGAAAAAGAAAGTGTGCAAATTTGTCCAAAGAGCCTTTGTAGCCTCTTAGACAATACGTAGCACCCAGGTCCTGTTGGAATATTGGTACTGCTGGACAAAGGAAGTGCTATTTTAATGCCGGTTGTTTTTCTTATATGAGAAACTGTGCCAGGGCTATGTTTCATTTCTAGCCTCTATCTCAAGTCCAGTTCAAGCCTACAGCAGTAATCCACTTCTACTATAAGAAACATCGCAGAAAAGTGTGGCCTGAATTGAGTGCATATATTTCTGCTACAGTTACCTTTATTTCATTTAACCTCATTTTATATTCAGTTACCCAGCAAAACTGAACTGTGATATTATAGTACATCTCTTAATCAATTATTTTTGCGAGATGAAAACATTCAGAATTAGAAACTAAAGACTCATTCTCCAGCAAGTATCTCGTAACTTAACATTTAGGAAGTTATTTAAGGTTGCAACTGTGTTCTCTGAACAGCTTTATCCCTATCTTAGAACAGATTTCTCTTCAGTGTCATGCATGCTGTAGAGGTTCTTCCTGGAATTGCCAGGATAGTTACCCAGAGATGTGCAGAAAATAAGTGTGTATTTCAATGTGACCAGGAGATTGGAGCCCACTAACTAGGAGAATGATCAGGCTTGGCTGATGAGAATAGAAGCTTTTACTGGCCTACTGTTAGAGCAAGTATGACAATAGGCAGTGGAACAAGTCAGCTAGGAAAGGTGTTAAGAAGCCAAGAAAAAAATAGAGTTTAAATATCCTGTCAATAGTAATTTAAAAAATAGAGGAATTAGTTTTCCCATGATACTGGAAATGGATTTGATCTGGTCCACTGAAAGTCAGTCTGCTCTGTGTTTAGGACTCAGCCAGTTTGCCAAATCACATTTTAGATACAACTCTTAATATGTCATCCAGTTGTCGCTAATAATCTGGCCAGCATGAAACATTTTGATCATATTGCAGAAGGGAGATGAGAAACTAATTTAAATGGAAAAAGATATTCCTTCCACTGGGGAAATAAGGGAGCAAAGAAATATTAGCTTTTGTGCTGTCACTCTCTGAGCTTCCAACTTTAATAAAACAGATGCTTTATAAACAATCAAATTTGAAATGTAGCTCAAAGATTAGACCTTAGTGGTCTTCTAAAGAAAAAAAAAATATGGTTAACAGCAATCTCAGATTAGTCACAACCTGAATTCTTAACATAAAAGAAACATAGACACTAGTAAAGCAGGAAAAAAATAAATTACTCAGACACAAACAGATACTTATCATGTAGAGACAATAATTTTTGAGAAGCAATTCCTGCCATCCCATGAAAATCACTGTTCCTGTCTAATACCAATAGCGATACAGATTTATATAAGCAAACAGTAATGGCCGGGCAAACCGGAGACCAGACCCAAGGAAGAAGTAGCTACCTTTCAGATTTTAGATAACACTGAAAGAAAGCTTGAGTCAAAGTGCATAGCTTCATAACTTAACAGGAACAGCACTGAAATCACTGCCTTGTGTCATTGATGTGAGCCTGTATTACGTTCAACATCAAGCAGAAACACGTATTGTATATATCTATCTAAAACCAAGATCTTATTGTTAGTACAATAGAAATCTTCAGAATCTAGGCATTCAATCAGCCCAGATCTGGTTGTTATGGAAAAGGAAGTAATAATAATACACTTAGAATTGCTATACACACACTTTTATCTCCTACCTCTTTTGCTGGTGTTTATGCTCCCCTTCCTGCTCATCTGGGTTCTACAGTGGTGGATTCAGTCTGATGACACTGATGGGGTGCTACAGCGAGTTGTCAGCAACTGGATTACTTTTCTAGCAAGAAAGTGATGTTCATTTTTATAATTTCTTCTTCCTCACTCAAGGATACACTTAGAGTAATTTCTGTGTTTGCTATCACACTTTTAAACCTCTGCTTTTTCTTACTTGAACTGCAGCTCTACATGACATCTTCATTTACTATATGTGAGGTCTGTTGCATGTAATAGGTACTAGAACTAGTATTGTCCAGATCTGCGGTATTTCTGACTGACCATGAGTGAGCTGTTTATGGCTGTGGGGCATCCAGTACCAAGTGTGTGTCCCATGTCCTATTACACTCTCCTGCCATGCTCTTCTCCACATCCTGCAGCCACAGTGTGACACCAGTGTGATACTTATTGTACCAGGCCTGTATTTTTCTACACTACGTCATTATTTCAGGGCTGAGATATGGCCCACTTCATAGAAATTACATTGTGAGCAAAGTGACATTTGTATTTATGTGCAGTTTTATTGAGCACTGACATTTGTTATAGATTTTCTGTCGTGGACTATAGACACTACTGCATAAAAAAGGTTTTACATACAAATTGCATGGTACTTTGGGAACTCTAATAACTCACAGGATGCAATAGCCAGCTACTTTGTGTAATTTCAGTGCCGAGGGTAGAAAAAGAAAAGAGTGGCAAGCGTCTCTTTCAGTGTCGTCACTTGCAGATGATCCGTGAGAGATCCTAAACCCCAGCAGTGACACAGCACTTCTCACAAACCTGCACCACCACTGAGGTTAGCACTGCAGGTCATGGAGCAGAAGAAGTCCATATCAGGATGAATTAAGACAAATTCATTTACTCTATAGGGGCCCAGACCGCTTCTCACTCAAGTTAACACAAAACTTTTTATTAACTTCAATTCATCTGGATAGTTCTCATACTGACACTTGGAGAGATTGATACATTTTATGCTAAGACAATGGAAAATAATGAATGGTGACTTGTTCTACATAGCCATAAAACTAAATAAAATAATAAGCAGATCTTAAAAGATTTCCAGTAGTAATTGACGTGTGGAAGAAGCCTAAACGTGTTTTCAAACCTTGAAAATAAAAATCTGACTGAAAGAAGACTTGTAAATCAATAAGATCTTAAGGTGCCGGCATAGAATTAGGAATATGGTGTTTTTATTTTAATATATAATAAATATTATAAAAAAATTAAGAACCATATCAACACTTGCTTTGAATTTTTATTGCTCAGTTAACACTAAAGAAGTAACATTGGTCACTATATGCTCTAAAAGTGTAAGTCTCAAAGAAAAATCACACGTAAATGTTGCATATTACTCCCTGAGTCTTTTTATTCTTTTCTATCACCTGTAATTTTTCAAAGATTTATTTTGATTTCGTACAAGGTACTTATTTTCTACCTTAATTGCCCTTTGTCCAATGGACCAGGATTCCCATGTAACTGTAAACCATAATTCAAATGTATTGCTGTAAACAAAATCAATCCAACTGTGTGTTCCTTTTCTGTTCTTACTCCTTCAGGCATGCAACACATTCAAAGTCATCTTTAATTCTCTTTCATTGCCTCATTGGCATTGAGATGATTGTATTCTTTTGTGAATTGTTTCTCAGCATGTACTGTGTTCCCTGGTGAATGAAAATTTGGCAAGGGAAATAGAAGCACAAACCTCTCTTCTACTGTATGAATAACACTGACATAAATAATAAACATTGTTTACAGGATTATCATTACCAAAGTGCAAAAATATCAATGCAGAATTACATCTACATGTAAGGATGTGCCATGTCCACAATGAACCACAGAATCATAGCCATATGTGAGCGAAGTTCTTCAGTTTTAAAACTGGCCACTTGAGGGGAAGCAGAAAAAAGCATGGAGTTTCAAATCTGTTGGCCTATATGGTCGTATTGCATCTCTCAGTCATCATCTTTGAATTGCAGTAGTTCCTGAGACACTGTACCAGGTTTCCTGGCTGCTGTAGTTCTGCCAGAGTAGCCCTCTGAGCCCTGATGGAAATGCCTTCAAAGAAGAACCTGAGCAACTTTCTTCCTTTTGAAGTTATGTCTGCAATGGACAAGGGGATGAAGTGACAAGGACAGTAGAGACAAGTGAGCCCCAAGAGAGTGAAGACACGGGGTAAGTAAAGCAGACATCAACCTCCAAGTTGTTCCACATCAACTCAGTTCAGGCTTAGAGTACACGTTGCTTAGTTTTGTGAATGGCCTTGTCCAGAACAGAGAGGACTGTTTGTTTCATAGAAAAATATTGAGAGAATGAGAGGTAGCTCTTCTGTCAGAAATGCTGTGAAACCAAAAGCTTGTAGAGACAAACTTCCATCTCAGAACTTGTCATAAATGAATGAAAGCATTTCTTTTCTAGTGTTTAGAAACTAAAGAGAGAAAATGTACTGTGATCTTTTTGCTCTTTGTTCCTGGAATTTTACTGCTTCTGATCTGAGAAGGACTGTTGAGACAGTTCTGTATAACATCTTCCATGATCTGTTTAATAAAGATGTGGACCTGATGTGACGTTTCTGTGTGTTACATTTTTAATTCCAGGTCTCTGAATTTGACATGTCTCTTAAGATGTAGTCTTTAAAATTTTACAGTATCTCCAGAAGGTATTTCTCATCTCTAGCCATTCACATTAAAAACAAACAAAAAAAAAACCCACCACCAACAAAAAAACCCCACAACCCAAACCCTGATTGAAATGAAGGAAAAAGTATTATAAGATGTTTTAGGACCTATTTTGTTGTAAATTTCAAATTGGCTATGAAGTGGCCTACTCAAAGTCTGTCCTGTCAGGCAGAAGAGTCCTACTGACTTCACTGTTAAAGTTGAGCTTTAGGACTCGAAACAGTGATACACCAAGCAATATCAAAATCGTGAATATATTTTTCTTTTCTCTGAGTCACTTGAAACTATGGCAATAGCAATTTACATGTTCACAGCCCAATCAAACCGTATTTGAAAATACTGAAATTTTGACATTAAGTAGTCCTAAAATGAAGAACGTAAAAGGATACAAAACATTGTTATTGTCGTTTTCTCTGCATGGATAGAAGTAGGAAACATTCACCAAATATTCTGAAAAGCAAAAAGAGCAACAGTGAAACCCTAAGAAGAATTATCCAGCTATGAAATTTCAAAACTCAATTTCAGAGAAAATTTGTTTTGAAACTGCAGTGAGTGCTATCCAATACTCATTTCTCTGATTTCCTTGTTGAGATTATGTTTAATGAAAGGCATCATTATGTAATTCATTTTGATAATTCAAAATTGTAAATAAAGACAGAAGCTGTGCTACTTTTGTTATTGATTATTTTTCCCTTTAAAATCATTGTTCTCTCTAGCTCTCTTTCAGGTATGAATATGTTTACTTTTCCTGGTAATTTCAACTATCAAAATACCCTGCATAAAATCAGAGATGGGCAATTATTGAAAGTGCTGAAATCAATCCACATTTTGATCTTGCTCTACTCGCTGAATGTGGTTATTAAAGGTATCATTTACAGACCTTCACCGCTTACTACAGTTCACATAATTTTATTTAAATAGCTATAATCCAGCTGAGACGTAATTTTTACTGGTCTTCTACACAGATAATAAACAAAGACTTCAGTTTTTATTTCTTAATTGTTAAAAAGTAATTTTAATTGTCAAGAAGAATGTCCACATTATACTGAAATTGTACCATTTCAGTCTAATTCTGCATAATAATGTACTTGAGTTGCACTAATTCAAAATAAAAGGACAGAAATAGTTCTGATGGTTAGGACAAAAATAGAAGAGGATGTCCTTCTCCTCACTTCTCATTCTGTTCTCATCTTTAGAAGCTATTCACACTGTTAGTCCCGAATTTCCTCTGCTATGCTGATTGTGTGATCACCTACATCTTTGAGGAGATTTAAGGCAAAATGAAAGCTGTTGTACTGGACGTGAAAGGTAAAGAAAAAACAGATTAAATATCTATAGGGTTGGCCACTCTTCGTGCTATGAAGAATGTGCAGGCTAGTGATAGGTGCAAACACAGGTAAACCTCACTTGTGGAATTCATGTCTCGCATATAGTAGAGTTGCTAGTTTATGTGCCTTCTGCTACATGTAACTACCCACAAAAGGCAATTCTTAGTTCTAGAGCAATGAGACTACCTACGGACTTGCCCAGCTGGAGCCCCATGTTCCCCAAAGTGACAGTCATTACCTGTGCTTCATAAAGGACCCTTGTCTCAAGGCTTAAAATGTGCACCTAATCACTTTAGTAAGCAAAGCAGGCAGATTTCAAGGAATTTCTAAATTGCAGATGCAGTTCTTTAAAGCCACGGAGAGTTAGAAACATTGTAAAGGAAACTAACTAGCAAATCAGCAACAGAAATTCTCTATGTAATTTCTGCTGTTTTATATCTCTCTTGGAGCTGGTCAAGAGTCAAAATCTGCAAAGTATTTTCCATCTTCTTGGTCTGATTTACTGGCATAGAACAAGCGAATAACTTCCTTTTCACAGATGGTGATACAGCTTTTTTCTTTAGCCAGGTAACATTCTCCCTATCCATGGGGTAGAATCACATTCCTCTGACAAGTACATTTCACTTCACTAAGAAAAAATGAGTTAGAAATGAGATTCTTTAAAAAGCTATTCATTTGTAGATACCCAGCTAGAAAAACAAGCAGGATGTTCTAAATCCAAAATGGAGACTAGAAAACAAACAGAAAGTTATAGTGAAAATTTTAATGAACATGGTGTTCACCAAATAAAATGGTACTCATGGTTGCATCCTGACAGTTCTCAGCTTGTTGCTGATGGTGAATAGAAAAGTATCACCTTTGGTAATGGATTAAGTAGCAAAGAAATAAAATTAAGTGGAGTTTTAATGGGGGAAAAAACAACACAAGACCTTAACATTTAAAAAAATTTGGGCCAGCTGTAAAGACAATTTCCGTCTCCTCACTGAGATACAGCTCTAATCAATCCAAAGTGGTCTACCATTAACAAACTGTGCAGCTTAGCTTTTAAATATAAAATTAGCTTGATCCTAATTTGAGAGGAGGAAAAAAAAAAATTAATCCCCCATTCACTTTTCTTCATTGGAATTTGGGTGTGAGAAGGACAATACATGTTTTCTACGTATGAGATGACCTTATTGCTGTGCAAATCCAGTACAATGACCCTGGTGCCTGTCAATATGCTATTCAGAAAGCATATGTTAAATGTTTTTAGGGAAGGAAATGTTTATGGAACTGTGTCTAGATATATACAAAAACTATTTACTAAGAAAGAAAAGGAAGAGAAGAGGAGAATAATAATGTTTAAAAAATAAAATTATAATTTTGTAAATATATTATTATTATTATTATTTATATTACTATTACATTGTATTATTATATTATTAGTAACAAAATTATATTATTATAAAATTATAATATTTACAAAGCAAGTGATGCACAATGCAATTGCTTACCACCTACTGACCAATGCTCAGCTAGTCCCCAGGCAGCAGCTGCCCCTGGCCAACTCCCCACAGTCTGAAGTTTTTTGCAATATATCATATGTTAAAGAATGTTTCTTTGGCTAGTTTAGGTCAGCTGTCCTTGACCTGTCTCCTCCCAGCTACTTGTGCCCCATCACTAGCAGGACAGCACAAGAAGTTAAAACATACCTGGCTCTGCAGCAATGCTCAGCAACAACTAAAATATTAGTGGATTGTCAACATTGTTTTTTTCCCAAAGCCAAAACGTAGCACCATATCAGACACTATGAAGGAAAAAAAAACACTCTGTCCCAGCTGAAACCAGGACAGAAATACTGACACAACAATGAATTTTCAGCTGTTTAAAAGTCTCAAGCTGCTGATACATTGATACTTTAATTATATATACATCTTGGATAATTCTTGTTTCTTTTTCATAACTGTTGATAGAACAGAAAATTTATGGATGTCAGTGGTTATCCCCTTCGAGTTACAAGTAAATATTTATCTGCTTATGCTATTATTAAAGTAGTGAACGCTTGATGTTATTGTCCTGATGTTTTTATTACTTTACTTTGAAGAGGAGCAAATGTATCTTTGTCAGATTATTCGCACTATGGATATCCTAGATGTTACTCTTTCCTGAAGTCTGACAAACAATGAGCAATCACAGCAGAGTTTACCAAAGAAATAATCTCTGCTTTGATCAGTTTTCAAAAAATTGTTAGTTCTGAGCACAGCAATCAGAAACTTGTAATATTTTGATAGCATTGATCCCAGAAGAATTTTCTTTCTCTCTTCCCTTTTGAATCTTACTGTTGTTTCAAATATTGTCTGTAAGGCACATGAATATTTTTCTTCATACATTTTCAAATGATGCAACATCTGCCCTGATCATCATTCTGTTGTTATGTGGAATACAAATTATTTTTAGTTCAGTCATATATAAATATATGCAGCTTTATAAATTGGATAAAAGGCAAAACTGTAGCACATATTTACCAGAAAACATGTTAAGCTAGTGCAAAAGAAAATCCATCAGATATTGCTTTTATAAATAAGTTGATAGCTGTTTAGAAATCAGTTTTCCTGCTTTACTGCTCTTTATATAAAATTCTTCATCAGTTCATACAATTTTATTAGATAAAAAACAAGAATTTCTTGATTAGACTTCTGTGCACCTACTAAGATAGTCCCAGGCTTTGCTGAAATACAAAAGCTGATAATGTCTTTGAGTGTTTTCCTGAGATACATTTTAAGCCGTTCAGAAGATTGAAGATTTTTCTCATACTCATATTTCAAGAACATTTTTCTAATCTGATTTTAAGCTCAATGAAGTTTAAAGGTTTTGGTTTCTATGAAAAAATTTGTATGTACAGTCCAAAACATTTCCTCAATGTTATTCTCAAAAACTCTATTCACAAAGAATAATTTATGACTTTGAAGATAATCTTCATCTCTCTAATTTTGCAAGTGAAAGTACAGATAAGGTAGTATGACTGAACATTTGTTTTTGACTTTTATTTTCGTCAAAACATACTTTCATATCTCCATCTATTTCAACCATGTTGTATTACATATGTCTAGAAAAAGTATTTTTCAGAAATCTGAAGAATACTTGAATGAGTGATGTTTCTCAGATATAAAACTGGAATTGTAGATATTGCTGAACATCTGAGGTGAGAAGGGCAACTCCTGAAGATAACGCAGTCCAGCCTCCCTGCACAAACCATAGCAACTTGCAGCGGGTTAGTCACAGGTATGTCCAGTCAGTCTTTGAGTATTTCCAAGAAATACGATAAGATATCCTTCTTGTTTCTTCGTGAATCACAGAACATTATTTCTGTGTCTTGTTTGGTACATCAATTGTCCCTCAGTATTTCGAGGTTATTTTAGTTCATGTTTAAGTTAGGGCTTTTTTTAATCATTTTGGTGAAAGGAAATTAATCCACATTCATAAATATATGTTTCCATATCTATATTTTTCTATACACATGAATAATTCTTTAATATTTTGGAAGAAGAGCTCTGAAAATATTTGCTACAATTAATATGTTCCTTTGAATATTTGAAAGTGCTGGTTTGATTTATGGCTATACCACATTTCATATCTTGTGCACTTATTTTCACTCATGGTTTTTAAAAATAGAGCTTTTCAGGATTTGTGTGTCAAAATGATCCAGAAGTTATTTACTGAATTGGAAATCAAAAGCATATGTGTACACAAAACCCAAAATTTGGTTCTATATGTTCAAAGACAGATTCAGTACCATACAAAATCAAGTTATGATTTAAGATTACAGATCTTTTGAAGAAGATTTTTTCTGTTCAAATCGTCTGAAATTAAAATTTAAATATTTATGGAGAGATCACATATCACTTAGTTCATTGTTGCTCATATATTTCAGCTGCCCTCTTAAGAAATATTTTGCCTCTTCTAATTAAAATCTTATAGGAACTTGCAGTTGTGTTAGGCAAGTATGCCTCTACCAGGGATTTGAAGTTCTTAAATACATGACATTCAGCGTTGTTTCTGTTAATTCATTCAGAAGTGTAACAAAGAAAATGTCTTAAGGGAAGTTTCTTTCTACAAGTACTCTTTCTCCCAGTGAAGTAAATTTTCCCTGTGAGAAATGAATAATAAGAAAAAACTGTACATTCTCCACAGGAAGGATAAATCCACACATTTTATTTTTCATACTCAGTTGTCAATTATTTTTGTGCATATATTTATTTTCTCTGCATGGCAAGTTGCCCTGATCACTGCAAGAAATGGGCTTTTTGACTCTGACAATGAATTATTAGTTAAGATAATTGTTTTTGCCTTTTTTTTTTTTTTTGGTCTGTGTGAACAGATGGATTGAACTTCAAAAAGTATCAAATGTGTATGTTTTCTGTTCTGCTTGGTGTAAATCCAATCTCCTACAGAAATGACTAACAATGAAGTTAGTGCCTTGTCATTCCCTTGTTGGTTTCAGTCTTAACAGTAGTCAGCATTACCTGTTGAGGAAAAAGAGCTCTCCGTATTGAATAGAAACAATCTTTTTTGTTTTATAGGTAACTTTTTCATACATGGCAATAAGTAAATGCTTTGCACAACATTAAATTGCCTTAGAGTCAAGTAGAAATATTTAAAGAGAAAAAAAGAGCCCCAAACATTTGTGATTGTGAAAGATTTTGAATTAATGAATATGCAAACTTTTTACGAGAATAGATTGCTCAGAAATAAGAGCCATCTCTTTTCACTGTATAGCTTTTACTCTCTTGACAGCTGCAGTTGTCAAGGCTGACAGCACAGTCATAGCATAGCTCTACAAACTGCATCCCTCCATGGTTCCACCTGGAGCTTTCTACTATCAGTAGCATCTGCTTTACTCCTAAATGCACCCATATGTGCAGTGAATGAATCTGTCTAGGAAATCATATGTCATGGTGACCAGTAGCATTTCTACAGGCTATACGTGAATGGTCTTACTGAGGAAGGTTCAAACACTGAAAGTTCCATCACAAATTGGATATTCCTGTGTTTGTTTGTTTGCTGAAAGATGTACCCCACTCATTTTCTGGGACTGTAGAGCAGGGAAGGAGCACGGACTGAAGTTCAGGTCATTCATGACTATGTTTTATATCTGTGACAACATCAGAAGGCCAGGTTCTGCTTTTCTGATGAAAGCTCCTGTAACTCTACTTTCTGTTCATTAAGTCTTCCACATGAATCCACATCGTACATTAACTTTGGAACCAAGTAGGATGGAAAGAAGAGACTAGCTAGGGAGAAAAATATATTTATGGATGATTTTGTTTTCTTTATTGCTGAAGGGGTCAGTTCAATTTTAAATTTTAAATTTTTTGTTTAATTCTTTAATTCTTTTCTTTTTAATCCTATGTGCTATGCTAATGGGAATCTCAAATCTAATTGCTTATAAAAATAAAATAGTGTGTGGAGAAAGACTTTATACTTGTTTATGCCACTAGTTACCCTAGTAGTTGCAGGAATATTCCTATAATCATTTCTAAGATGATAAGTGGTTTGGAGTCTATTAATTAAGTAGTAATATGTTTTCAGAGGTAACTGTTGTTACGTAAATTAAATCAATTCAACCGAGTTATCTTTGTGGAAGGTTCTGCAAATACTGCAGATGATAGAAGAGATGCAGCTTCCCTTCAGTTAACACTTCTGAGATTGTGCAGGAAGTTAATGTCTGTATATAGCTATCCACAGCCTAGACATCCGCATCTCATTTAATCATCCTTTTCAGAGTCCATAGCAAAAAATAAGGATTTGTTGTAGCTAACTCACATCATCTTAAAAAAAAAAATAATGTTTAGAATCGGAAAGAGCAGTTATGCAATTGAAATGCCTACTCTCTTACAAGAAGAACAAGAAAGGGAGCATGGAGAGAAAATACTTCTACGTTGTAGACATTTAAATTGAAGCAAGATGAATTACTTTGCCTCACAAGATTTTCTCATCAGCAAAGGAGAGTAGTATAGACTAAACTGCAGAACTGTCAAAGTATATGAACTGAAGAGAAGTACAAGAATAATTGGTGAACTGTGCTGTGATAAAATTGTTAATTTTTTTTGTTAACTTGAATTTATTGAGTTTTTGTCTGTATTTATCATCAAGACAATACTCTTCAGTATTTTCTCTACTGACTTTGAGACAAGCTAGCGGACATTCATTACATTTGCAAATAACACCAATCTGGGAGAAACTGCAGACTTGCAGGACAATGGCAGAGTTCAAAACCTTAGAAAATTCAGAACTGGTCTGAAAAAAAAATGTATTCAGAATGTCCAGAAATGATAAATGTGAAGTTCTACACTTAAGTGTGAAAACATGCATTAACAGGAGCTGAATAACAGCTGGATAACAGGAGCTGGATAACAGCTGGTTGAACAGCTTGTCTTCACAATAAGATCTGCTGGTGACATGAATTACAACTCAAGGTGAACCAAAAAAGTGCTACTTATCCCATGTAAACACAATTCTGGACACTTCAACAAGACTTTAACTTCCCTTATTCAATAAGGAAAGTAATCTCTCCACTTTGTTGGCACCAACAAGGATTTACCTGGGGTAGTAGGAAGTCTGTACTAGCTCTTGCAAGCCTTTCCAAGATGGATATTGACAGATTAGAAAGAGCGCAGGAGAGAGAAAGAGATCATCATCTAGAAAAACTGTTCAGTGAAGGCTTATTTAAAGGTGAGACCCTACTTTATTTATGGAACTTCACCTATCTCCCATGAGTTCTTAGGGCAACAACTACATTTCTGATTGCTTTTGTCAGTTACAGAGAAAAATTCTGTTTTGCTGACAAACATTACTGTGGAAATTTTTTTAAATAAGTTTTTCCTTTTTGCTTTCCTTTTTGCTTTCCTTTTTGTTTTACTTATCGTTTTCGTTTTTGTTTTCATTTTCCTTTTTCCCTTTCCCTTTCCCCCCTCTGCAATTTAAAGATTACTACTGAGCAAAATATCTGGAAAATAACATAACTGGAAGGGGGAGACCTCAACAAATTCCAAATGATGAAAAAAATGTGTTGGTATTACCTTGCTCTTAGCCACAAAATTTGAAGCTTACTTTTAAAGCAAAGATTTTTTTTCAGAGCACATTACTTTCCCGTCAGAGGTAGAGAATGAACAGAATAGTCCTGTCATGATCCATGTTTCAAGTAGTTGCTGTGATTTGAAGACTAAAAAAAGAACAAAAGCCACACATGAACTATAGCTAGAAGCCTTTGAAAATTGACAAAAAATAATTAAGTGATAAAGCATGTCAGCATGTGCCAATATTCACCCCATGAGCCCAGCTACCACCTCTATTTTCTTTTATGATGAAGAAGATTTCTGTTTGCAAAATATCACATGGTCATGATCAGATGCCCTAAGTTAGATTCCCTGCTGTTGTAAAACAGCTGGGTACTAGCAGAAGCACAGAATGAGCAGTAACCGTCGTTTCATTTTCACCCTATAAAATTAAAGTAATTCAGATAATTTAGAAATAGAGATAGTCAAAATGTTTCTAATTTTGAAAAATTTCCATGAAATAGAAGATTTGTTTAGGCAAAAATTGCTGTAAAATCTCTTTCTTGTTTTGTTTCATTTGACAAAATCTGGACTGCAGAGGCTAAATTATGCCATGGTTATTATTTGAGCAAGAAACCTTTTCCAGTGGAACGGGTCCTAGAATTCTTTTATTTATAGTCATTCACAAGACATTTTCTTCTGCAATAGTAATTTAAGAAGTTGTCAAAAATTATGAATTATGTAATTAGGGGGATAAAAAGGATTATCTAGAAGTCAGGAGATGATGTTATGTTGCGTTTACAATTAGTGAAATCCAGAAATTCTTGAGCAGGGAGAAGAATTAAGATAATGAAAGTTTGTTCCCAGTGGAGAAGGTTGAGGGATATTTTGATTTCTTTGCACTGGACAGCTTTTCTTCGGATAGAACTATATTGTTTCTCCTGCAAACTCTCCAGGTAATATAAAGAAGGCAAAGGTCAATACATTAAGGTTCTCATCTCTGTTACTCTGTGGAAATGTAGTCTGATGCCACATGTTGTCAACACCTACATCATGTGAGAGGAATTTGGTTGGGATCACAGAGGGCGTGGTATAGCTCTGTTTTTATCAGTGAGAATAAGAACTTCTGAGCTCTGGTGGCAAATTTTTCAAATCCCAGTGCATGTGACCGATATGCACGCGCAGGAGTTTGTCCTTTGACAGTCATCTTGACTGGAGAAGTTAGACGGACTTGGATGATATATAAAGGGCATGAAGTTATGGCATCTCACCATGGGTAGCATTTAGCGACTAGTGAGTGCAGCTGCTTCCCCAGCAAACTACCTTTAACTATGTACCTATGTGGCTGGTGACAGAGAAGGCATTTCTGTGCACATGTAACATGTATCATGTACACATGTAACTACTGGCCCAGTAGTTACACAAACCAGTAGGGTGTAATCACATACAAGTGACCCTGAGATCAGGAACTGATCTTTGAAGTCTTCCCTGTTAAGGAATGAAATTGGGTGAGGAATCCACACGACACTCCTGTGTTAAAAAATAGAGGTTTTTACTTATGCTTCCACCCACTTCCCTTACTATGTTTGGTTATTTGGCAAGTCTAGATTCTTGCTCAGTTTTGGAGGAATTTCCAGGGAATAAAAAAAAGTCTTCCAACAAACAGATTGCTACTACTTTTGACAGCTTGCTTTATGCACCTTTTTTGACATCTCTAAAAATGATGAGACAAATTTTGGTTTTGTTTGGTTTTAATGCTGTGCATCTGGATAGCGAAACATTTCAGACAAGTGGAAGAATACTTCTATTTTCATCTCTCTTTCAACACAGTTCAGTATTCGAAAATTTTCTCTTAGAACAAGAGAAATTGAATCTGTTTTTTGAAAATAAAGAAAGATGAATTAACCTAATCTTAAACATTTCATGCTGTCATTTTAATGAATTTAGTTGCTTGATACCTATTATTTTAAGGCAATTTAATTTTTATGTGGGATATCATCCTTACTATTGACATTTAAGGAAAAAAAGTCCTAATATTCTAGTCTTCCAAAAATAAGATACTGCTTAACAGCTATTGGATTTAAGATCATCTATGAGTGTTGAAAATTTCATTGCATGGGAGTTACTCACTACAGGATATACTTGTCACAGAAGCAGCAAAGAAAGAAGTGGTAGTTCAGAAAGAGGAACATTCAGTTTTAACAATTTATAAAGAAATGCATACAAAATTAAATTTTGCTACATAAAATTGAGAGTGGGTGCAGGATAACACTAATGTTCATGTCAGTTACAGAAACAAATTTCAAAATGATTGAAAAATGAGGGCAAGAGAGAAAACATTTCTCAGTTATTTCATATGGAGAAGTGAAAGTAGTCTGAATAGATTACATAAGAAATAAATCTTAATTTTAAACAACACTGACATAGAAATGAAATGGAGAAAGGTTGATAATATAACCAATTTTCTCAATGGAAAAAAACTTTGGAGAAAAAGGAGCCAGATTTGAGTCAGATGAATTCTGAGCCTCTAAGAACCACACTTTCTAGTAACTACAGTACCAGTAGTTTTAATGATCAGCCATCAACATTTTGAAATAATGGAAAATGTAAGTGAGCCACACGTAGTGGACTGAATAAGATGTGTCAAAGTGAAAAGAAGCAGAGTTTATCCTAAGAGTAGCTGCTGCAGGTAGCAGATGGCAGAAGATCTCTTTCTCATTCTCTGCTCCTGATGGCTCTTGTACACCAGGTAATATGTCTGCTCACGGCTTCAGTGCTCCTGGATAGACTCTGCAACAGTCAGATTTGGGACTTGTTGTCCCTCAGACATCTTTAGAGAATAAGACATGTTTATAAGTCCTCTTATAGACAATGCATTCTCTTACAGGTTGTTCTTTTTTCCTATCGATGGTGCTCCCTCACCGCCTTGTAGACGTGTCTGGGCCTATGGACTGGCAGACCTACCCAATGCAGGTACTTCAGTCTCCAAGAAGATCTAATATTTTATGATATTATTATAATATTTTCCCCAAGAATAATAAGGATCATAATCATAACACAGATTCATTTCTCGTAAATTTGTGAATTTCACCTCCTTTTTGAATATTTCATAATCCTCAGGGATATCCAAGAGGCATGGCATTCCTCCTAGGTTGGAAGATCATCCACTGGCTGAGAAGACAAGTTTTTGTATTAACTGTAGTATTTCTGGAGTTTTCCCAGACATAAGATAATATGGAAATCACAGAATCACAGAAAAGCAAAAGTAGAGGTTATTTGAAAATTGTTATTGGAATGAATCTGCTTGCAAAGTAGAAATCCATTGTTTTACACAACGAGGAATTACAAACAAAATACAGAAGAGATCAGATGATAATCATAATAGTCCTTTTTGACAATAACATTAGTGAAAATGTCTGTTTTTCCCTGAGGGAAATGCCTGTTATTGACTGACTCCAAATATTGTTGTAAATTGTCATTCCTATATGCTGTATAATTTTTTCTTTCTGAGGACCTTTTTTCTAGATTGTCAGGTTATTTTCTGTATTCTCCTAGGTTGTCATAGTTCTTTCTGACATTCATTTTTATTTATTTATTATGTCAGTGCTCATAAATGGGCTGAGTCAACTCAATTAAATTTAAATTATGTAAGGAAGATATAAGAAGCCTGGAATCTTGATATTTTGTTGGTCTTCCAAAATACATATTCAAATAATGTTATTTCTGTTAATTTTTTGTGCATTTTTCTGTATAGTATCCCAAGTAAAAAGCTTCACATCAACAAAAATAAGCCACCTTCAGTGACATATGCTCTATTTTTTTCTCCACTAGACCAATTATTTGTTCCAAACTTTACAGTCTTTCTCATTCTCTGCTTGAAATCTCATTTGAATAATTGTGGTTTGTTTTGTGAACTGTTTTAAGCTAGCTTTACATTTTTGGTATCTGCAGCCCCTAGAGACTGTTCAAGTTTCTGTACATATTTTCCCAAGGACAGTTTGGAACTGGATCCCTCTTGAGTTCTACTCACATTATGACTGCATTTGGCACTGTCTTCTCTTGGAGAATTATCCTGGAAGAGGGCAAGCTTTATCAGGAACTCAAGCAATTAAAACCAGAGGCAGTAGTTCTTCCAACAACCTCTCCAACAGCATCAGCCCATGCTACCCTTGCTGCCATCAAGCTCTTCAGATCACAGAGCAATCTTCCTGTTCAGCTCTATTAAATTTACAGATCTTCTCCCTTGGTCTGTAAACCTCTCTTCTACCCAGCTTTTTGGTCCATGTATGATTAAATCCATTCTACAGTTTCCTTAGGAGCTTTTTTACCACTCTAAGGTACGCAGCTTCTGGCAAATAGATAGCTCTCCTATTGAGTGCTCACCTGTTTTCAAGACATCTTGGAGAGCCCTTGAATTGTATTCTAAAACAAGTATGCAAGCATTTGTAATTTTCTCTGAGTATCCTAAAAAAAATTAAAAAAATAATAAAAAAGGCTTTTTGATGTTTTGGTGTCTGGCAGAGTATTCTTCTAGACATTAATCATCACAGTAATCAGACTGTCCAATGCTTCCCAGCCTACAGACAGCTGTGACAAATGGCACAGCCAATGCCTAGGCAAATCCCTCCCAACCATTTTAATGTGACAGAAGTAATTAAATGCATTAGCATGACTGGGTCTGTCTGCACATAGAAATAATCAACGTAATTGCCATGTTAAGAGAATGAAACCTTTCTGATTATAAAGATGCGTCTCAGAGGCACATGCTGGTTTGTAATTTGGAGACAAAAATATGTTAGTTAAAAAAAAATTGAGACAGAATTGAAGTATGCTCATTATAACCTCTAAAAAATGTACAGTAAAATATTTTTTCTGCATTTTTAAACTTTAAAACAAATTATACCAAAATATATTCAAATTATCATATTAAAGTCATCTAAAAAAAAAAAAAAAAGATTTACTTTTCCATTATGAGTCCACAGATCTTCAGATAGACCAACTCAGAAAGTACTCAGTGTCAACTAAGAAAAGTTTCAAATTCCACTTAAAGTCTCTACCTAGTCTGTGTGAGTAAATGGTGATTCTATAAATGTAACTCAAAACCTGAGAGCTCAGGTGTCTCAAGTACACAGCACTCACTCCTAGCCACGGATAGTTTTGCGTACAGCTATATTTAGCAATGTAGCAGCCACAGAAGTGGGAAAGTTGATTTTTAAATAAAAGCATCCTTGTGGGTCTCCCCTGTAGATCACTAATACAAGGGGTGCTGCAAAAGTAGTGCCTACTATTTTGTTATGTTGGTCCATGACGTCAGAGGCAGATGTTGGTGGTATGGCAGCAGAGGTTGAACCTTCCCACCAATATTCCATTCCATTTTGTTGCCGCATGGCAGATGGTAGCAGAGGGGCACTCTGACCAAATGGTGTCTGACATGGAAGTGCTTATGAAGCAAAGGTGGGTCATTGAATTCCTCCATGCAGAAAAAGTGGCACCCATTGACATTCATCAACACTTGCTGAACGTTGATGGAGACCAAACAGTGGCTGTGAGCACAGTGAGGCAATGGGTGATACTTTTCAGCAGTGGTGACAGTGACCTAAAAGACAAGCCGTGGTCTTGACGGCCATGCACAGGTGTCATACCGTGAAATGAACAGTGTCTTGATCAGCTCATCTGCACAAATTGACCAAAATGGTGGTGACTGTGCTGAAAAATAATGCTTCGTAGCTGAGAATTTGCTCTATTAAATACTGTTATTGTGCTCTTTGTATCCATTGTAGTTTCCAGAAAACTGGAGTAGCTTGTAGGGATAAACTCAGGAAAATGGATTTTGGGAGACCAATAAATTGATAGCTGTTTTTAAGGACCATCAGAGTCCACGAAGCCATGAATACAATGGTAATGTAGAAAAATAATAGTCATTTTCAAAGTTTTTTGCCTCATTATGTAGTCAACTAGACTCAAAAGGTAAAACACATTGCAAATAAGGTCGTTTGCATTTTTCCAATCTACAGGAATAAATATTCCAGCAGAAAGTGAAAGTGATTTTCGTAACAAAACACTAAAAAAGGTATTACAAAATCTGAAATATTCACTGTTCTATTATAAACCACAAAATATACAATTTAAGACATTTTTGATTTACCATTTATTTTCCATGAAGTTTGTGTAATTTTCCTTCATTTGCAAAATTATTTTTAAAGAAGTTGTAGGGAAGAGAAAAGCATAAAAAAAGAAAACAGAAAAAGAATGAAAATAAACATATTCAAATTCAAGAAGTCCTGGTAAATTTTTGTACTCTTTCAGACGTCACAGTTTAGATATGTTCTTTTATTTTGCTTCTGATCATAGAATCAATACAAACCACAGTCTGAAAAATATTTACTAATAACAGAGCAAAATTTTCAGAAATCCCATCTCTAAACCCAACTGAAACATATATCAGACAAGAGGGAGGTACAGAGAATTTATTCTATCTCCTCACTAGATACCTGATTATCCATTCTACCTTTGATTACATTGAAAAGTTCTTCATTTCAGAGACACTGTCAGTAGGACACTGAATTACCAGCAGATTACAACCTCATTCACTATGAGGCAAGGAGGTAAAATAGGTTGTTAGAAAAGACCTAAAGCTAAAGGAACACCCATTGTATGTTATTAACTCAAATTTTCAGCCCTTCAGGCTACAATATGCTTAATTACCCTGACAAGAAGCATTATCATTCTCCTTTCCCTCTTGTATTTTAACTCTTCTATCTCTCCTACATGTGATTCTTTCCTTTAATCACAATTATAGTGCTTAAAAACTTTGTTTGCCTTCCTGACTTCTGTCTTTAATGATTTGGAATTTCCTAAAATTGAGAGAAGTAGAGAAAACGTATGATTAATATCCCTCTCTCTCTCTCAATATATATATATATCTACCTAACGGAAGATAAAACACTATGATCACTTAAATGAGATTTAGTAAGAGGTAATTTAGATGGGATAAATATATGAGAGTGTAATGCATCCATTTTGAAGTAGCAGTCATTCAAACTTGCTATGTCACAACAGACGAGTACTGTAGAATAAATTAGCAAATTTCAAATACAGCTCTCCCCACATCAAAAGAAATGGCTGAATTAACATCAGGCTACTGCAACAAGGACAAGAAGAATCCAGCTGGTTCTTGGATTATACAAAGAAGCATTATCACCTCATTATAACTGTGAAGCAATAACTGAGAAAAGCTAATTTCAAGTGACAATACAGAAATATTCAAATTTTATTTGTATCCTGAAAATAATGATGAGTATGAAGTAGAAGAGATTGTATTTCACAAAGGAAATTATTCTTTAGAAAAAAGAAAATTTACCTCTTGAAATAGTCTTGAACTAAGAATCACATATTCTGCAAAAAATCAATGTTCTCTTCTTCAAAAAGATTATTTTTAAGACCAAAAATCATCTGAAAGAGAATAGAGAGAAACTGCTTGAGAATATCTGTTCAAGAAAACAAAAACATTTTTTTCTAATATTTTCTATGACTAACCTGAAAATAAAGTGAATCATGATTTTTGATTAGAAGAGTATCTATTATAAATGAAAATGTCATAAATGTTTGGTCAAACCTCAGTTTGCGTTGGTGTTTGTCTACCTAGTCTTAATCTTTTCTATGGGTAAAGAGTTTTGGAGAGCAAAAATAACACAATGTAAATAAAAATTCTAACACATAGCATGAAATAGAAAGATTACTAAACACAAACTTACAAAGCAACATATGTGAGAGGTACCATGCAACCAAATCCCAAGATAAACTCTACAGGTATAAACCACACCTTGAATCATCAAAGCTTAATCACTAATTATTGATGACTGGAAAACGTGATATTGTTTCTCAAGCTGACTGCTATGAGTCATATGCTCAATCTGATTGAGCAGAAAAACATAATCAAGACATTACTACTTAAAAACAATATTTGCTGAAGTCAGTGGGACTATGTGACCTCACAACTCCATCTGCAAGTAGTCAGCAATATGCAGAATTTCCTAATGAATATTTTCAGATCTGAGAAAATATTTTCACTGGAAACATTTTTCAAGTATGGTTGTTGTACTACACAAGATTAATCTTTGATCGTATATAAATACAGAGCTTTAAATTCAATAATAAAATAAAATATTAATGAATTTTCAATTAAATTTATTTTAATGCTATTTTTTTTATCTGAACCTACTACATTTCAAAATGTGTTATTCCAAGCACTGTTATTACATAGTATTAACTCACTTTCCTTTTATGAAAGTAATTTACCTTATTGGAAAACTATATGATAGTCAGTGAAAGAAATGGGATAGAAAATAATTAAAATTGCAATTTTTATTATTCTATTGAAAAGATTTGTCTTCTATGGCTTTTAGCTTCTATGGCTAAAAGCACCATAAGAATTCTCAGAAAAAAAAAGATCAAGAATAATATTTATTTATGAGAATTTTTATAAGAATAGATTTTTCATCCTTTTCTGTTTTGTTTTCTCTGAAAAAAAAACCTTTGAAAATTTCATGCGGAACTTTGATGTCAGCTGTCTCTTGATTTTTGGGCTTTTCTTTCTGCAATACGTCTTCTTGGCCCTAACAATTTTGTCTATCATCTGTGACTTCAAACTTGCAATTTACAAAGGTATTTCCTAACTATAAAAAAATGGAGAATTACTTAGGCAGTATTTATTGTACGTTTCTCAAGACCCTTTAAAACTCCATTCAAGAATCTGAGAAGCTTCAACTTTTGGAGCTGATCTCTATTCAGATAAAGTTAATAATGTTCCTTCAAAATACTGCAGACATAAGTGAAGTTGAAGATGCAAAACTGTCCAAATGAACAAAAAAAAACTTGAAAGAAAATAAGAAACTCTCATGGGATATTTTGAGACCTTTATCTACGTACACAGGTAACATATTCATATAAAAAACTTTAGAAAAGAGTCTTGTCTTTATTTCAGCTCATTTTTATTCTGCTTCAGATACCTAGTACGAAGTAGTTTAATTATGCTTTTGGACATGATATTCAGAAACTGTTATCCTATCAGTTGGGATCAATTAAAATGTTGTTACAGATATTACAGCAGAAATCATATATGCAGAAAAGTATAAGCAAAGAAGAGAACAATAGTGTGTCATTCTAAAGAAAGTACCACACATTGCTGGAGCCATTAAAATGTTGCCTAGTCATTATCACAGATTCCAAACATTGGCCAAGATACTTATATTATGTTTGCTAGTCATTGTAGAAACACTTCAGGAATCCAAGACTTTGTTCATAAAATGAGCTGAAGGAAACGTTAATTTTAGCAACTAAGAAAATTAAAACCTATGTTTATTCTACAGGTGTATTTTAGATGAAAATGCAACGTCTTCCAAAAGTCTCAATTATCATCTTCTGGGAAAATAAAAGTCCTGTGATTCCCAGAAGTCCAACTCTAGTGAAAAACTGCATCTTTATTGCTACTGCAAAAGACAGTCATAAAAGATGACTAGCAAATATTTACATTTGTTATCTTCTTTGTAAATCTCTTATTAAGATTTGTACTGTTGAAGGTTATTTTTTTTATACACCTATAGAGATCAAAATTCAAAGCAAAATCTTTTTGTGAAGACTAAAGGTTAAATAAACTTGAAGCTTAGTTTCATAAAGCTAGAGATTCAGGTATAAATCAACATTTGTGCACACAGACCTATAAATGCATGACTATAGGAGAATTTATAAAAACATATGGCAATTGGTATTACACACGTATATTTACATTAGCATCTGTAAAATTTTAAAAACATGTTTTGGATGCCTTATAATTTAGTATTCAGGAGGTACTGTGAAACAGAAGATCTACAAAAAAATCAGACCAGGTAACTTTGCTGACTGTCTATCTCTCCATCTGCCTTCTATACAAATTAAACAGAAAACATGAAATGATACAACAATCAGGGAGCCAAGATAACTTACTCTGGAAGAGGAAAGACCAAGAGAAGACAGTGAATGTAGACAAGAATATACTCGAGGGGTAAGCAGTACTGTGTCTAGCGGCAAGATTTTAGTCCTACATTTTAAAGGATCACAGTGACCTGCTAAACCTGTCCACAGAATGGCCCCAGCATTTGGCTCCCCATGTCAGTGTTTCTGACATCTCACAGACATACAAGGCAACTACTACCTTCACTTGCTTCCATTGTGTCTCCTCTTCAATGTAGTTTGTCTTTGACCATAAAAGCGTTTGATAGCAGAAAAAAAACACACTACTGTCCTATGCAATTTCAATGTGACTCTGGGCACATCTGATTTTCATTTCATTATTTATAATATAGAAGTAAAAACTGTTACAAACAGGGTGTTATATGTAAGCTATGCTTCATTTATGTCTGCAAATTACATTGAGGTTTATAGATAGCAAATGATATAATGAAATGAAGTAAAAATTTGTGACTAATTTTTGTGATAATAGTTCCTTAAATCCCATGAAAGCTTTCAACTGATGCTTCGAATTAAACATAAACAAGTAGGTACATTTGTTGTTCCTCAGCTTCCATCTCATCCCATGTGTTCTTTTCTTTTAAAATGATACTAGTTTACTTACACTCTAATGTGTGAAAGACATGATATGTTCTACTCCTATCCGTCAAATGATTTTCTGAGAGCAATTATACTACAGTAGAGTTCATTTACAAGTACTTAATAGCCCACATTTGGGAAAAAATAAAAAGAAGCAAAATAAAAGGAAATCACTTCTAAAATATTCTCCCACAGTTTCAGCCAGTTAACTTTTTGCTGTTGCATTTCTTCTGGAGAAGAAACACACATCAGAGACAGTAATTTATGGCTACATTAGTTCCATTTCTTCATGTCTGCTTGTCATGGAATTACAAGCAAATCTCTAACAAATAAAAATATTCATTTTTCTGAATGCAAGTGGCAATGGAAATTAAAATACAAACTTCCAAATACCGAATGTCCATATAGGAATTTTAAAGTCTTCAGGAAAATTGCAAAATTTTCTTGACATACGCAAAAGTCGAACAAATCAGTAGAGGAAAGGAGCAGCAGAGCAGGCAGAGAAGACATATTTCCATAGCTGGTAGCAGAGGGATAACTAAAAATTGCTGTGTGATCTGAGAACTCTTAACACTTAGGTAAGTGATGTTATTTTGCTGAAACAAACAAACACTGGGAAAACATCATATTGTCTAAATATTCAAAGCTACGAAGCATTCAGATCACCACAAAATGTAGGAAGACAGTTTGCCACAATTATCAGAAAGCCATTTCTCCTCCAGGACAGATCAGGAGATGTTCAACATCCCTCTTTGTGACATTCTTCCCAACATCCAATTCAGACCTCCCTGGCACAACTTGAGGCCATTTCCTTGTGTCCTGTCACTTGTTACCTGGAAAAAAAAGAGACAGACACTCTCCTTGCTGCAACCTCCTTTCACGTATTTGTAGAGAGAGATGAGGTCATCCCTCAGCCTTCTCGTCTCCAGACTGTTCAGCCCCAGTCCCCCTTGCCTCAAATGTCTTATTTTCTACTCCATCAGATTTGTTTCTCTTCTCTAAGCATCTTCCAGCAACTCAATGTTCTTCTTGTAGTGAGAGGCCCAAAACTGAACATAGTATTCAAGATATGCTGCATACCAATGCTGCATACAGAACAATCACTTCCTTAGCTCTGCTGGCCACACTATTTCTGACACAAGTCAGGATGCCATTGGCCTTGTTGCTCACCTGGGCACACTTCTCGTCATGTTCAGGTGACTGTCAACCAACACCTCCAGGTAAGGACCAGGCAACTTTCCAGTCAGTGCCGCCCAAGCCTATAGGACTGCATCAGTTTATTACAACCAAAGTGTAAGACTCAGCATCTACCCTTGCTGAATGTCATGTCATGACATGACATGTCATGCTGCATGACACAACAAATATGTGTCCCTGTATTTAAGACCACTTTTATGACTCACAGGATCTTATGATCCTCAGTGTTGGTTTTTCACACAGCATACCTGGAAGAGACGCCTGGTGAATTGGTGTGCATGGAGGTCTTGCCAAGCACTCCTGATCTCCTGAGTTCTTCATCTAGACATTGTCACAAGGACTACAGAAAAACAACACCCTCGTTGGAAAGGTTTTTGCTTTTCCACGTAGCATAGCAACATAGAATGGTTCAAAGCTATTAATCTAAATTACAGTCTTTTAGAGGCCTTAGGTTTGGCCTATTTCCATTAAGCAATTAAATCTGCACAAGTCGTAGAATTGGAAATGTAGGTTTTGCTGCGTAACTTATTCCTGCTCAGAAGAGTAGGCTGTTCAAATAACAACAACAACAAAAGAACAAACAAACAAAAAGCCCTAAAAATAGAACAAAACAACACAATTTCAATAAACAAACAAACAAAAACATATTAGAGTCCGGAAAATGGAGGGCTTCCCTCCGGTTGAGAAGAGGATGGTCCGGGAGCGTCTGGCTGGGATGGATGTGCACAAATCCATGGGCCCTGATGGGATGCATCCGCGTGTGCTGAGGGAGCTGGCGGATGTGATTGCCCTACCGCTCTCTATCATCTTTGACAGGTCTTGGAGAACGGGAGAAGTGCCTGAAGACTGGAGGATAGCCAATGTCACTCCGGTCTTCAAGAAGGGCAAGAAGGAGGATCCAGGGAACTACAGGCCAGTCAGCCTCACCTCTGTCCCTGGAAAGGTGATGGAGCAGCTTGTACTGGATGCCATCTCCCAGCAATTGGAAGAGAAGAAGGTTATCAGGAGTAGTCAGCATGGATTCACCAAGGGGAAATCATGTTTGACCAACCTGGTAGCCTTCTATGATAACATCACTGGCTGGGTAGATGGGGGGAGAGCAGTGGATGTCATCTACCTTGATTTCAGCAAGGCTTTTGACACTGTCTCCCATGACATCCTGATAGCAAAGATGAGAAAATGTGGGATAGATGAGTGGACTGTGAGGTGGGTTGAGAACTGGCTGACTGGCCGAGCTCAGAGGGTAGTGATCAGCGGCACAGAGTCCAGCTGGAGGCCTGTAACTAGCGGTGTTCCCCAGGGGTCGGTGCTGGGTCCGGTCTTGTTCAATGTCTTCATCAACGACCTTGATGAGGGGATAGTGTCCACCCTCAGCAAGTTTGCTGATGACACGAAGCTGGGGGGAGTGGCTGACACGCCAGAAGGCTGTGCTGCCATTCAGCAAGACCTGGACAGGCTGGAGAGATGGGCAGAGAGGAACCTGATGAGGTTCAACAAAAGCAAGTGTAGAGTCTTGCACCTGGGGAGGAATAACCGCATGCACCAGTACAGGCTGGGGGATGACCTGCTGGAGAGGAGCTCTACAGAGAGGGACCTGGGGGTCCTGGTAGATGACAGGTTGGCCATGAGCCAGCAGTGTGCCCTGGTGGCTAAGAAGGCCAATGGGATCCTAGGGTGCATTAAAAAGAGTATTGCCAGCAGGTCGAGGGAGGTGATCCTCCCCCTCTACTCTGCCCTGGTCAGGCCTCAGCTGGAGTACTGTATCCAGTTCTGGGCTCCCCTGTATAAGAAAGACAGGGACCTCCTGGAAAGAGTCCAGCGGAGGGCCACAAAGATGATAAAGGGCCTGGAGCATCTCCCCTATGAGGAGAGGCTCAGTAAGCTGGGTCTGTTCAGCCTGGAGAAAAGAAGGCTGAGAGGGGACCTGATCCATGTTTACAAGTATCTTAGTTGTGGGAGGCAAATGGAGGTGGGGAACCTCTTTTCGGTGGTCAGTGGGGACAGGACAAGGGGCAACGGCCTTAAGCTGGAGCACAGGAAGTTCCGCACCAACATGCGGAAGAACTTCTTCACAGTGCGGGTGACGGAGCACTGGAACAGGCTGCCCAGGGAGGTTGTGGAGTCTCCTTCCCTGGAGATATTCAAGACCCGCCTGGACGCCTACCTGTGCAACCTGCAGTAGGGAACCTGCTCTGGCAGGGGGGTTGGACTCGATGATCTCTTGAGGTCCCTTCCAACCCCTGTAATTCTGTGATTCTGTGATTCTGTGATATCAGCAAATATGTTAAGATGGACATACACATTTTCCACTTCTTCCTTCTTATAAATGGCTAAAATATATTGGTTGAAATTATAGACATCAGCACTACTTTATGGTAATCACCAATTCATACCGAGGCTGTCTTCTGGCATAAAATATTTTGGCCTAAATTGTTCAATTTTAGAAAGACCTATCCTCTGGAAAACAGGTTCTAGGGGAAGAGGACAAATTAGAATAGGCAATGCTACCAGCCCTGCCAATAATATGCTTATAACAAATGATTATAACAAATTATAACAAATATGAGCATAACAAATAAAAAAGTTTAGAAAAGTGAATTCACTTTACTGAGGTAAATTACATAAACTTTCAGGTCTGTTGATATATTGCAATGTAAACTTGAAAGGTTTCTCAGACCATTTTCTCTAGTTTCTTCCTCCAACTAAACATGTAAAAAAACTATTTGGGTTTAAATTGCTTTACAATAGCTTCCATTTTGAGGAGAATGCTCGAGCCAGGGAGAATAGATCAAGGAAAAAAATGCTGTAGAGCTTTAATTTAAAATAATTCAGTTTCTGTTCAGGTTTTCTGCCTGCCATTGGACTTTTAACATAACTAAGGTAATGCCTCCTTTTAAACTACAGCCTTTTTGCAGGAACAGTTCTAATTACACCATCAACTTTATAAATAAATGTATGATTTGCTATTTTCATTTGAAACAGTAAGATGTGAAAAGTAAAGATTAAGATGATGAGAAAAATTTTCCCTTATAACACAAAGTATTTGACAGTATATTTTTAAATACTTATTGGCACATACTCTAGTGAGAACTACTAGAAGGCAAAACCCCTTGACTTTTGAAAAAATGCGAGACAACAGAAAACACTTGGCTTCTCCAATCTGTTTTACTACCAGGCCTCTTTCACTAACTCAGAGTCTGATTTGGAACAGGAAACTATTTTCAGAAATTAGGAAAACAGCCTTTTGTTGTTCTCATAGCAGTTGTAAAGAATATTAAATGTATGGAGTGTATAAGCCCCAAAGTTTCAAAGACTGTTTCCTTGCACTCCTGCATTTATTCCAGAGACTTATTCTATAGTGAGTCTGACGAGTTCTTCTGCAGCATAACCAGAAGAATAGAAGTGATTTGCTAACTTGAAATGATCAGTGTTTTATAGGGAAATGCAAATCAGTAACTTCCCACACCCATCATTTTGGCATATTCATAGTGATTGCTTTGCCTCTGTCATTTCATATCTCCTCGCTCCAGTGCTGCTGTCTTGACTTCATCTATGATGAAGCACTTGACTGAGAGTCTGGGATTCCTCATCTCTTTTTCTTCATTTCTTCTGTGTAATTGTGGCTGAAATCAGAGAGAAAACCCCACTCATTTTTAACAAGGTAGCATTCACCCTGTTTAAAACATCAAAATCTGCTTCAGAGCACAGCAGAGCTGAGGAACTAGCTACAGGTGGTGGAGATAAACCTACCTTCTCCCACATTGGTGCTGTTTTCAGGGATATTGCATACTGTAATGGTTTCAGCATAATTTAAGGGGAGATTTATATGAAGCTATATGGAAAATTACAGATCACACCCTGAACAGGGGACTAGCCCTTGAGAAAGGGCTTACGTTAGCTTGGGAACACAAGTGCACGGCCTGCACACCTGTACATAGCTAGATGAAAACTTGTTTGTGAGAAAAGTGCCCTCTAGTTGTAAATAAGTGTCCTTGCTTGCTGTGAATGACCTTGCTTACCCTGATATATGATGACTATATAAATGGCCAGGATACCACAGGGGGGGCCCTCTGGCCAAACCCTGCTGCTGAACACTCGCTGACTTGCTGCCACCAGCATCCCTATTGGTGAAACCCTTTGCCAGCCTGCTGCCACTAACACTCGGCAAACCCCTTGCTGGCCCACTGCCACTGGCACCCCTATTGGCATAGACTACTCAATAGCCGCCCCGGTATCATGAGTACCCCGCTTTTAAACTGGTGAATCTGAGCTCGCCACTGAGTGCTTTCTTCAGAATCAGTGAATCTTATGCAGAAGTGCTGTTGCTTTTGCACAACAGAAGATTGTCTGAGAAGATTTCTGCTGTTGTTATTTTTCATGCTAGTGGGCATCTTGCTGTCTATGAAATATATGTGCATGATTTTCACCCAAAATTACTATCTTATTTTAGTGCAAGCACACATCCTCATGCTTTTCAGTAGCAGCTGCAAAATCAGGGCTGGAGCTCCCAGTGCATTTTATGCTTTTTAGCATTTTCTGCTTTTTTTTAGCATGTCCCTTGACTACTTGGAAATAAATTGAAATAAAACCACTGCAGTTATAAACTTCACAGGTTCAGATCAGGCTGGTCTTGTTACATGTATGTAAGCTGTGAGGAAAGGCTATCTCCTAAAGTGTGTAGTCACATCTGATGATGCAGCTTAGCAAGCTGTCCTCGTCTCTAAGTTTGATCCTGGGCAATGGAAGAAATCTCGAAAGTTATAGCCATTCCATGGCTGAGGAGCAAAGGGCTCAGGAGCCTGTAGAAAGCTTTTTCTTTTCTCATCAAGGAGAGCCCTTCTTTCCTGGATCTGGCTGTAGGAATCTCCCTCAGCCCAGCACTGGTGCTGTGCACCATAAATATGTCTATAGGAGTCTCCCACATCATGAAGGCTGCTCCAAAGCCCTCAGATGAGGGTAAGCCATCTTTTAGAGACCTCTCTCTGAACAAGCACAGATCCTGGGTCTCATTCCTTGGTTTTCTTCCTGTTCATAAGCTTCCTTTAAGTACTGAAGGCTGCAACAAGGTCTCCCCAGAGATTTCTCTTGTCTAGGCTGAACAAGCCCAGCTCCCTCAACCTTTCTTAATAGGAGAGGTGCTCCAGTCCTCTGATCATCCTTGTGGCCCTCCTCTGAACCCACTCCAACAGTTCTACATCTTTCTTGCTCAAGGGGCCGCAGGCACGGATGCAGTACTACAGATAGAGCCTCACAAGGACAGAGCAAAGCAGGACAACCACCTCCCTCTCCCTGCTGGCCACCCGTCTTATGATGCAACCCAGGATAACGCTGGCCTTCCAAGCTGCAAGAGCACACTGCTGGCTTGTGTCAAGCTTTTCATCCACCAGAACCTCCAATTTCAGACAAGACAAGATGGGAAATAGTGTGTAGGCAGTGTGGGAGTCTGAAACTCATCATAAGCTATTTCCCAGGGTAATAAGATCCCAGGCACTCCCTGGGAGACCACTGCAGGCAGCCGTTTAGAGAAGCTTTCACTCATTTTAAGAATATTTTTAGAGTCCATGTGATTGTCAAAACAATATTTAAAATTAATAGTTTCTAGGTTCTACCTAAAGTGTTGAGCATCAAATTAGCATAAACAGACATTCAGACAATAGGAAATTAAAGTTTCCATTTTGCCATTTCCCAGTTGAAGATTAGTAAGACGAGTGGCACATTTTGCATCTCTTTCTGTTGTTTACTGACATTTATGGCCATCAGGCAATGCAATAACACATCTGCTGAAGAAATGAAAATGTTCAACAGCTATCGACTTCCTAAGCAATCCCATATGGATTGTATTTAAGCAACGGAGGATGCTGCTTATGCTTGAATTATCATTACCGTTAAGTATTTTAAACAGAACAAGATATGAAGATCACTATGACTAGCTGGATTTTAATGTTAACAAGAGTTTTGTTTTATCAAAAGTCATAATAATTTGGTGTGTGCAATAAGATACATTTTGCTAATTCCTCATAATAATATTTTGTAAGCACCAATAAAGACAGATTCCTCTTACTTTCTCTTACTTTCTCTTCACGTAGAGGAAATGTAAAGATTTCCAGTGCCTTCAGGACAACGTGCTCTGGAGCACATTGTGAGATTGAGATCATTTGTGATGTGATCTGAAGATTAGCTCAAAAGAAATGGCATTTTATCGATCTGCTTGCTAAATGCAAAATTCGGTATTTACAATTCTTCAGATAAATAAACATAGCATTTCTGAATTCCAGAATAAAATTTTCTTTGAGGTAATTTGTGAGTTCTATTAGTAGCTTGTGGTATAGAAACTGCTTGTCACTCTAATAATCTGTTTTGACAAGACTTTCTGTATTATGAGATTAAAAATCCAAGTTAGAGAATGGTAGGAACCAAGTTAAAACACCTGAAAATAAACTGAACAATTCATCTAAAACGTGCAGCCTCCGATTAAAAGCTCATGAAAAAGATGTGAGATATTTTCCAAAAGAAAGAAAGAAATCACTTAGGTGTAAAAGCATCACCCAACAAAATATTGTGTTGCTATGAAATACATAGTAAGAGCAATGCATCATTTAGTGACTTCTAAGGCTATATTTCTAAAACGAAAAATGTAAAGAGTATATTTTTTACTTTTTTGGGGGGATGGGAGGCTCCACATTTAGAATATGCAGTGCAAGAACGTGCAGAGAAGAAAAACATGAGGAGCCAGGGACTTGAAATCAGGTGATGGGCACCAGAAGAGTACATGAAGAAGAGGAGCCCTGACAGTGTCCATTGCACCTGCAAGGTGTGCAAGGAACTAGAGAAAGTTCTCTGTCCCAAGGCAGGTTTGAATGTCCTCCCTCTCAGCTACTAGACAGATGCGCTCACCCACTGAGCACAGGAAGGAAGTGAACAAGAGGAAAAAAGGAAAACTCAGAGCTCTGCTTGTTTACCTGAACAGTTCCTAGAAAATTTTGTAAGAAAACCCACAGGGGAAGTAATCTCCAAATCTCTTTCTCTAAACTAATATTTTCTTGAGCACTAGTCTATGATGGAGCTAAGTCTGCTCTTTAAAGACAATAATATGAGCTTAAAAAATGTACCAGGAGACCTCTCTAGAAGTGTTTTCAGAGCTGTAGAGGCTACAGTTCTCCGGAGAGTGAAAACAAGGGCCTGGTTCACACCTCAGAAACGGATCCACATCCCTCACACCTGCGTCTTTATTTATGAACATAGTGCACAGTGTAATGAATCCACAGTGTCCTTCCTAAATACAGCTGTTTGAAGACTTTGCTTAGTTAAAGCCAGTGCCAAACATGGAATACTTTACTCATTTAATTTTTACAGTAGAAAATTCTGAGACATGGACCATGCCAACAGAAGTAGACAGTCTGACAGGAATTTATAAAAACGTGTCTTAACATACAGCACACCTAGATAACCAATATAAACAACAACTTGTAAAGCTTTGAAACATTCTACAGTGTTATTAAATAAATACAATTTGGATATACGTAGTCTGATCATCCAGCACCTCAGGTTCTTGGTGTGCAAGCTCTGTGTTGGATTCAGTGGACACTCTTGATGGAATTGCCTGCTGCATACGTGAAAACTACTAGTTTTTGTTGAGACTTGGGGCTTACCTCGCTTGAAAATTTGGGAGATAGAATAAAAAATAACAGAAAAAAAAGGTTAACAGGTATAGTTTTTGGGGAGCTAATAATATGCAGCTGCTTCTATAAAAGAAGAATACCTCTGGACTAGAAGAAACATATTGTAATACAGTAATCCTTTAGAGTAGAACAACTATTTTAAAATTGGAAATTTACATCAGTTACTGGTAGTCTCATCAGCACAGTAAAACTACTCTGGGAATATTGTCTACTTTAGTAAGAAATCCCATGGAAAATAAATAAATAAGTAAATATCCTTAAAAAGCCTGTTTGTATTAGAAATCACATTGTATTTTCTTTATTTAAGCTTCCCAGGTTTTTTTGCACGCCATTAACACTGACATTATTATAAACTTGTCTGAATACTGTAGTTAGTAGAGGAACACTCTTCTGGTGGAAAAATCCTATTTAATTTGAATTTTATTGATGTTCTCATGAATCATGAACAATGTTCTTTCAACCTAATTATTTGTAGAAATTTCCTGTCTTTTCTTATCTTGGAACAGTTGCCTATGTTTGCCTTCCACAGATTCTACTAGCGGTTTTTCTACCTTATAATAAGAAAAGAATCAATCTGTCTGATGTCAGGTTTAATTAGGTTTCTTACATTTCTGTTACTTAAGAATTTTTATTTTGTTGTACTCTAATCCAGTCAAGAATTCCTTCTACCTTTTCCAAGTGATCTGGGTTTAGTAGTACTGGCAGGGAACCAGGTCTTCAAAGAGACCTAGACACCTTACTAGGATTAAAACATAAAAGATCCAGTTCTAATCCTGGGCACAACTGCAGCGTGTGCATCAGTTTTGTCTCCACTTCTGTTGTTTTCAACTAGTTGTGAGGCTCTTTCATGAAGACATGGTACCTTTTCATCTGCTCTGTCTCCCAGCATTTCTGTGGAAAATGGTCTTTCCTATGACGTGACTTCCTTTTATCTTTGAAAGCTGCTCCACTTTCAACATCCATTTGTGACTTTCTAATTTCTAACAGGATCCAAAGTGCTCACTATACTTTCTAAATATTCTCAACTTCCCTTTGGGAAGTCTCAAATCTTTTTTACTTCCTATATATAGTTCCAACATTAAGTGCAACTCTCTTCACTTCCTCTTAGATTTCAGATTTACCGATAAAGATTTGCTTTAATGATCTATGTGAATAACAAGGCAAAAATTCACTGTAGAAATCTATGATTTTAATTTCTATGCTATCATCTCCTAACAATCTGTCCTTGTGGAAATTGGCCCCTTCTCTTTTTTTCTTATTTTTTTTCCTCCACTGAAAGAATGCAGTCAGTTCTGCAGGTTTTCTGTTGCTCTTCAGACAGCTTCAATCTCAGAAAACTTGAGCAGCTGTTACAAAAGTGTTTTTGAGATTACAGTGTTGGAAATGTGGGAGAAATCGTAAGAAATATCACTCACATAGAATTGTGTATCAGATTATTAAAAAGTCCTTCATTATGTGAGGAGCCTGTCCATGACTCAACAATCTATCTGTGTCTATGCTTTAAAAGAGAGACCTTAACTTCAGTTTCAGGAAAGTTTCAGCATTTCAGAACACAGAAGGAAGAGTTTAGCAGAATACTTCATCTAACAGAAGAACGGGCAGATCTCACAAAGCACAATGTAATAACCTATAATAGGTAGTCTGGTTACACAATGCTAGGGAGATGCATGCGGTTAAACAAATGCATTGCTCACCAAAGCAAATAGTTTTGCCTGTTTCTTGGTTACTTAGCGTAAAACCAGAACATTTCAGGTGAAGAGTTCAAAAGTAACCCAGAAATCCCCAAATCAACATTTTCCCCAACTGCCCTGACATTAAATCAATTACAAGTGTCAGTTTGTACAATTTTAATCTGCCAAAAAAATCTTTTTGATCTGACTTGAATAAATAATCCCTGTTCGAGGTCTTGTTTCTTTGGATAATTCCTTCCTGATCCTAAACTGTGTTATCAGAACGACTTCAAGTGCTTAATCAGACACACCAGTCAAGCACCTTCAAGCACTGTGCCACCTTGAAGTATGGGCACCCCTCACTCAATAGCCAGCTGCAGTCAATTGCCAGTTCTCCAAATGAAAACATGCATATGTAGAGGAAGAAAAGAATTTGCAAGTCAAATTATGGCCCTGACTCTTACAGCTGATCATCTGAAGCCCTGAAGAATGAGGTCTGATTATAATCACAGTCCTAATGCAAAGCTGGAAGTGTTATGAGGCCAGGCTGAGGGCAATGAAATCTATCTTGCTGTATTTGAGTTTAGTTGATGAAAAAGGGAACATAATGACTTAGTTCAAATGTGTCTTTGGTTGCTGGAAGAAGAATGCTTTCCCAAAGTGAGGCTAAATAATAACATTCTGAACAAAACACGGGCTTGCTTTAACGTTCTAGTTTTAAAATACATGTCCTTCTCGAGTCAGAAAAAGAAGAAAAGACTGAATATTCATTACATGAGTATTTCTTTTGCTTATTCCCTTTCATTGGCGATGGGGACAGATTGCCTGAAGGAGGGAAGGGGTGAGGTATATTCAGAAGATTCATTATGTACATGAGTTTGAAAGCCTTGATATTTCTAAACAGGATTACCCATTGAGTTCTGTTTTTAACTGTTGCCGTAAACCTGTATGTTTGAGTTTCCACTTTTCCATGATGCTGCTCCTGACTTACTGTTTGTTGGACTCATTTCCCCAACTGGCACAAGAAATAAGATTTTCCTTTAGACAATTATTAGTTAGACAATTATTATTTATTATGTTAGTGTAGTAAACTAGAGACAAAGTCTAGACAAAGTTTTCAGTCTAGTCATGAGAAAAGAAACAGGCAACAGCAGGTGAATAAGGAGAAGGTTAAATTATTGCTCGTGCATTTCAGTGAAGGCACTGTTTAGCAGTTGTCAAGGATTTTTTAGGTAACCTGGCAGAAGAGATTTTTTATGTATTTCAAGGTTATTCACTATAGGAATTTAATGAGTGTTCAGAAGAATCAAGTCTCATGGAGACTAGATATAAACAGAAGGCAGTTTCCCTTCTATTTCCCTTAAATGCATTTTTCAGAACATAGTGTGCTTTTTTTCCCACTCTCATTTGAGTAATATTTGTAACAACATTTATAATAATGGGAGTTTATGTCATTTTGAAAACCAGAAACATATACATGGTACTCTTCATCTCCTTAATGACATTTGTCTTTTGTCAGCCTTTTGTCAATCTGATTTTCAAACTGTTCTAGATGGATTTTAATGACAACTGACAGCCATCTTTGAAGAAGATGCGGCTCAAAATGCATTGTGACACACAGTGAGTTACACCTGCAGTCAATCAGCCAGTTACAGTGCTAAATTTGCATAAAACCTACTAGGTACAGACAGTCCACCTAAGAACCTTTGCATTGCACCACTTGTCATTACTCCCCAGGTGCAGGACTTCACACTTTGCTGAACTTCATGAGGTTCTGTCAGCCCATTTCTCCAGCCTCTTGAGGTCCCTTTAGAGGGCAGTATGAAAAAGCTCTAAATGCCACAGAGATTTGAAATTAAATAACTGGATTGAGGGTCCAGAGTACTAACCATTTCTCCAAGGAACTACTCAAGTACCTGTGATGACGTTAAGCTTTGGTGCAAGTTATCTAGAATGTCTGCATAGTTATCTTTTTAAGTTCAAATCAATGTTCTCATGAGCTGAAGAGAATGATTAACTATTAACACATCTTCAAACTGACTTCTGTAGCAAACATTAGAAGGATTATTCCCTTCAATATGGTTAAAAAATACAGATAGGAAATGTGATTGCTCTGAGCAATTGTTTCACTCAAATAATCAATAAATTATTTTATTTTAGTTGAAACTCCGGAAAATTGGTGTCACTATTTTAAATTATACAGTTATATAGAATTTTTATTATTTCAAGGGGGAGCAGGTAATGTTAAAGCATGTATTTTAGGTAAACACAATAATTAAAGCACATTGAATGTAGTTCTTGTATGGAGGAAAGTCTAGCCTATGTTGGTATGAGTCTACTCAACACTGCTAAGGCCACATCAGGAGCATTGTGTCTAGTACTGGGCTCCTCAGTACAAGAGAAATATGGAATTACTGGAGACGGTCCAGTGCAAGGCCACAAAGATGATGAATGGGCTGGAGCATCTCTCATATGAAGAAAGGCTGAGAGAGGTGGGACTGTTCAACCTGGAGAAGAGAAGGCTCAGGGCAGATCTTATTAATGTATATGTGAAGGGTGATTGTAAAGAGGATGGTGCCAGGCACCTTTCAGTGGTGTGCACTGCTGAGACTGGAGGCAATGGGCACAAAACAGAACCCAGAAGATTACACCCAAACAGCAGGAAGCGTTTATTTACGGTGCAGATGACTGAGCACTGAAACAAGTTGCTCAGAAAGGCTGTGGAGTCTCCATTCCTGGAGACCTTCAAAAGCCATCTGAACATCACCTGGAGAAAGCCAGTACTCAGGCAGGAACAATCAATAACTTAGTTTGGACAATTGACTGCATTCACAAATCTCCTTTTCAGCACTGTGATCAGGGACATCAGACAACATATCTGTGGCCTTCTATAAAAGCACTGACAAATACTAATAATAGCTGCAGTTATAATAAGAATCGATGAATCACTGACAGAGAGAATATGTATTCTTTTTGTTGTGTTCCCACTCCCAATGACACGGCAACATAATAAAGATGTAGATGCATTCATTTCTTCTAAACCGATGGATTTTATTTATTTAAACTTCTCCTGTTCCCAAATTTATCACAGATGTTGCAGATATGCTTATGAAAGTACCTCTGACCAACCTAAACTGCTGGGTACAGAAAGTGCAGAGCAAATTCTGCTGCTCTATTTGCCATCATCTGTTCTTAAAACTCTGAAGATTTCTGAAAAACATTTACTAATCCATCTGCTGTCAGGAAATATAGGTTTTTGTTACCTGAATCTGTTAAATCTTTATGCACATCCAATATGTCATGGTCTTTGTCTGTTCTTTGTGTGCTAGTTGGGGAAGTGCAGATGTTCTTAGCTATTAAATGAAAGAATCACCAGTGGATTGCAAAGTTCTTGGTTTAGATTGCTTTTTGGTTTTAGTTAATGTCACATTTTGTAATTTGAAACAATAAATTTCTTGACCTTCAAAATTAGATTTAAGAAAACAGTAAAACAAGCAGAAAACCAAATACACATACTCTGAGAAAATGTATTCTGTTTTATTAAAAAAGTAAATGTGACCAGTGGAAACTTCATATTATACTTACATTTTGGATTATGTTGTTAGGTTTAGATGATCAAATCATTAGTTCAGTAAAGGTTAGTTAAATCAAATTAAGACTGTGAAACCTGTCGAGAGACCGGGCTTCTGAGAACAAATGGGATGAGCTCATAGAGTTTGCAGGTAAGTTCCAGTTTATTGTGTTTCGGCAATACACTATATAACCCTTAGAAGTGCAAGCATTAGCAATCACGTGCGAAAGCATTTACCTAATTGGCTGTGTTGCCTCAAGCAGTTCCGTGATTGGTGATCACGTGCAGAGCACGCGCATGTTCTGATTGGTTTGCAGTGCTTTATCTCCCAAGCGATAAGTAGTCCCCGGCTACCCCCCTGAATCTCTGAACTCTAGTTACCCTCTCAACCTTCACACAGTTTTCTTCTCTAAGCCACGCTCAGCTGTCCCTATCCCAACAGAAACCTGCATAGAATTACTTTATTTTTAATCAAAAAAAACTCCACCAACCTAATAAAGAATAGTCAATCATTTTCTAGCCAATACATCAGTCAGAATTCTTTTCAACAGATCTTGGGAAAATTTTCTAAACTCAGGCAGATCAAAACCTGGTTGGCCTCATGTTTGATGTAATGGTCATGCACACATACAGGAAGTTCAGAACATCTGAGATTAAAGCAGTTTGATTACAGTCGTATTCAGTCAAAGCAATACTTATTGTATAAAAACAACAATGGCAAGTTGAAGCAACATAAAAGTCAGATTTTGACTGAAGAAAGTCATTGATTTAAGAAAACATTTATTTTCTTGTACATATACAAAAGAAAATTTTGTCAGTGTATTTAACTGAGCTTGGGAGAAGTGTAATATTGATTGAGGATACCAGTAATTTCACTCGTACGAAAGAGAGAAACTACTGAAATGTTGATCATATAAGTACATGGGGCATATTGCAGATATTCAGATCTTCTTGTACTCTTCCAAACTGCCAAAATTTCAGCACAAGTTTATTCTTGTGCTCAACAACAACACTAAAAGCTAAAATGACACCATATAAATTACGATTTCTTTCAATTCATAAGAGATTTTATTTGCTGCTGAGGCAGTGCTCTGGTGTGGAAGCTATGTACAGCTGCTGAAATGAAGATTAAGCATTTGATGTATGAGTCACTTAAAAAAAATCCATTCCATTTGAAAGGAGTTTCCTGCTTAGTCTTCAAATTTAATTCACATCTCCAAAGCATATCAAAGTTTTCTCATCACTATCATCTCTACTGTAAGTCATATGTGCCACAAACAATTATTGTATCTATATCTGAAAAAAGATTCTGATGAAGTTTCAAAACCTTTAATTGGATTTTAGTGCTCTTTTTTTAAAGGGAATAGGCCAAGGATAAATCACTTTGAAAGAAGATTTTTCAGTTTTGTAAATAGACATATGGTCCATTTGGGAAAAAAAGCAATGAATGAGAAAGTACAACTTTTATCATTTTCTGTTCAAGTAATTAAACATTACATATAGTCAAATGTGGGAATCATTTGGAAATATTTATAGACAGGCAACAACAGCATTTGATAATTTCTAGATGTCTATAATTCTGTAATCTCCTTGAACTCTTAAAAAGGGATTATACCCAGAGATAATAAATATTATGTAACATTTTAAAGTCTTTTTCTAGAATTACTAAATTCAGCGGAAATATTTCATCTGACTTGAAGAGGTTTGGGATCACTCTATGGCTTCTTATTTCATGAAGTTATGCTCTATGTCATAATTGAAATGGAAATATGTCTATATCTAGCCATTTGTTTCTTATATATATCTCAATGTGAACCAATAAACATGCATTTCAGGTAGGCTGTTTTCAGTGTTTTCAGGCCATAATTTGAAACCATGGACCTAATTTTGTAGTTATTGACATGGTTGAGTAATTTCATGAGTAATGCTTTCCTCTGGGATGGTCACATGGAAAAAAATACTTCTGTGCTCAGTTAGAAAATAATGAGAGAACTGGATGAGCAGCGTTCACTTTACCACCATCATATCTCTGCTTGTTAGCTGCTTCAAAACTCTTTTGTAGACTGACAGAATGTCAAGACAGTAATGTAGACTATTGCAGTGTTAGCAAATCCTACCTAAAATTCTTGACCAAATGTAACATTTTTCTCTACTGACAGCATGAAGAAAATTGTTAGATTTCCCAGTTCAGAAAATTAAATTTTTTTAAAAAATTTCATAAAACTAAGATATATAATAAAAAAGTAACAAAATTGCACTAGATTACTTCACTTGTTAATAGACAGAGCCATGGAGAAAATACCAAAACAAATGCAATGGTGTAAATATGATTAAAATGTGAACAATATCTTCCGAAACAAATACATGAGGGAAAAATAAACAAACATATGGTATGTAAGACGTTCTTATACAGCACATGAATAAATCATGGCAAACAATAAATAAAGACCAAAAATGAAAAAAGATTTTAAATGTTTTTTTGCTTCATTCCATCCAGAGAACTTGTCAAGTGCAATGCTTTTATAACTTTAACGATCACTTGCATTTGGCTGCTTTAACTCTCACCGTCCAAACCTATGCAAGTCTACTCCCACTCTACATTTGATGAAACAACTTTAAGGCTTCCTGGATATATTTCATTTGCACAGAACTTGCACTCTTTCCTGTAGCATTTTTTTAAATTCATGTCCAGATTGTCCATACAGCCCCTTACTGTAGCACAAGCTTACTTAGCACCAAGTATGGAGATTGGTGAGTTGGTGAGCTATTTACACATTGAGAATGATCTAGAGGAGAGAACATGAGGAATTTGAGGTATATTAGTGGAAGAAGAGTAGCAGACTATGGACAGGTTTATGAAATGGTCAGGGACTGGGGAGAGATTAAAAAATTAATACCTGAGAAACAGCATAGGAAGAGGTGTCAGAGTAAAGTTTATTTTATTTAAAGCTAATTCATAGCAATTTTAATTTGCAGGCAAGCAGACAAAAGGAAAAACTGAAAATTTGGTAAGTAAACTTGTTTGAAACCCACGTTATTGGCTTAAAAGGGAGAAACTATTTCATAATCTTTAAAACAATCTCAGAAAAATATTTAAATATTGCAAAATATCAGATTGTTCTAGACCTTGACAGCATATTGAGGAAGAACCAAGCATTGGAGCTCCCATGAGGAATCCAAGTTCTAAACGTCTCATACATTTTCACAGTCCAAAACAATTCATCAAATATCAAATGCAAAATATCATACATGCAGAACACAACAATGATTTAACTGCTGTTTGTATATGGTGCCCCGAAGAAAAAATGACAAAGCACAAATACATGTAATAGACTGCTAAAGCCTACTGCTAGTCCTTCTACACATTCTGATCCCCTAAGGAGAATTTCAAACGGCAATTTCTTTTCCTTAGCAGAGTAGCATAGAGAAAAGTCTTCCAGTTTTCCAAGTTTTGTATTACTGACTTTCTAACTCTCTCTTTTCTTCAGGTCAGCTAAATTTATCATGTTCTCCACCCCCCCTCCTCGCCCTTTTTTTTTTTTTTTTGAAAGTTTTTACTAAACCTCAGGTATCAGCTCTTAATTCACTTAGCTTTAATTCAGTTTCTAACAATTGCACTGTCCTTATCAGAACCTCTGTTTATTATCTTATTTTCAAAAGTATAAGTGTTCACTGAACTAAGTAGAAAACCTGTGTGTACAGCCACTCCTTACTTCACCCTTCCTCTCCTGGCCTGGTTTCACCAAACCTGCAAAGCATGACTTCAAAAACTGCAAGAGATAGTACTCCATTAGGACAATGTGTAGCAGCAAACTATGTATGACTAAACCAAAATTTTTTGAATTTTTTTTTTTTAAATTTGGAATCCTTGGGATTTCTCTTTTCTCTACAGGAAGAATATGTCTCAATTACAAAACATTTCCTAAAGGATTAACTGCTGGAAGCTTACATCTCCATCTTCCTTCATCAATTATTTCTTTTCTATAATTATTATATGATCTTTGTTCATCATTCTCTTTTAGATAATCTAGACAGTTCTAGACAGGGCAGAAAAAGCAGGAATAGTCTCACCTCAACTATATCTTTGAGAAGCAACACTCAGAGAGACATGTATAGTTCCACTTTCTTTTTATTTATCCTGATGATGAGAAGCTGTGACAACACCTGTAAATGTAGTCATTTCTTTTAAATGCTTTGAGATTGACATAAATGCTTTGATTTGTGCTTACAGTAACAACAAAGAGAGTGGGTATGAAAAGTTGTAGCTTTTCTCTGCTAGGTCCAGGGACAAAATTGCCTGAAATCTGAAACAGATACTACATGCATGTATGCATTGTGTGAATGATATACAAACTGGTACTGCAATTCTGATAATTCCCAATGTGGCCTTATGTTTTGATAGCATAAGTGGACGTCAAAACTTTGTTCCTCGTAACTGCTGATCAACACTAGTTTCAGCTGCTGTGTTTCTAATATAAGACATCTGTGTCCCTCAAAATTCCCTTGATATATTAGAGAACATCAAGAAAATGAAAATAAGCTGTGATACCTGCAGAGAAATCATGTTGTATTTAAATTGCAAACACATTAGTTAGAAATGAAAAAATGCATATAAATTTTGTTATGTTTATTATAAGCTAATCTATTCCCAAATTATTCTAAACTGTTCAACCTTCAGAAATTTAATCTATATTTTATCTTGTTTTGTTTGTGGGTATTTTTTGTTTTATTTATTTATTTATATATTTAGTTTTCCTTCTTTCTTTCTCCTCCATCCCCATTTTGCCCTGTGACAATTCAACAATCCCTACAATAAACATTACTGGACATGTCATTCACTAAATTTGGTACTTGCTATGTAGATTATCCCTGCCGTCAACTCAAAATAGCTGGTTTATAAACTTGAATACTTGCAGATAAATGAAGAAGTAGAATTATGCTCTCACTCATATTTTTTATTTTGTCTTTTGGAAGGTACTTAATACATTCCTATTATTAACAATGTATGTTGTTGAACCTGAATCATAGAACTGATGATACAAAACTGAAAGGAGTAATTGATACACTGAGTGGTTGTGTGGCCATTTAAAGGAACCTTGACAGGATATAGATATGGGCTGTCAGAAACCCCATAAAGTTCACCATGGAGATGCCAAGTCCTAGCCCTGGAAAGAAGTAATTTTAGGCACCAGAACAAGCTGGGGGCAAAATGGCTGAAAAGAGTTTGGCAGAGAAAGAACTTGTGGTTCTGGTGGACATCAAGAAGAATCTCAAACAGCAATGTGTCCTTTTGGCAAAGAAAGTCAATTGCCTGTTGGGCTGCATTCAAAAAGCGTTGCCAGAAGGTTGACGGAGATGACCCTTCCCAGCCCTAATGAAACTCATCCAGAGTGCTGGGTGCACTTTGGGGATTTCTAGTACATGGACATACTGGAGCGGGTCCAGTGAAGAGCCATGACAGATATTTAGGAACCTGACATATTAGGAGAGGTTGAGAGAGCTGGGACTGCTCAGTCTGGAGAAGTTTAATGATGACCTTATCAGTGTGCATAAATATATAATGGGGAGAGTAAAGAAGATAGGACTAGACTCTTTTCAGTAGTGCCCAGTGACACAGGACAAGAGGTGACAGATGTAAACTGAAACACAGAACTTTGCATTTGAATATCAGGAAACACTTTTTTTGTCTGAGGGTGATTGGAACAGGTGGTCCAGAGAAGCTGTGGAGTCTCTATCTCTGGAGATATTTGGAATCTACTTGAATGTGGTTGTGTGCAACCTGCTGCAGGTGACAACTTTGTTTTGTGCAAGGGAGTTGGACAAGACACTCTCCAGAGAGGCCTTGCCACCTCAGCCATTGTATCATTCCAAGTTTAAGACTAGAGGTAAAATGAGAAATTTATAACTGTGTTATGATTACTAACAAAAATAAATAAACAAAAAACAACAACCAAGCAGAAAAAACAGACTGTAGTTAAAGAAAATTTCTCTTTGACTTTATGGAGGCTCTTTTACCTCTAATTCAGTAAAGAACTTTACTGTGAAGAATGTTCAGGACTTGCCATCAAGTCTAGACTCCAATTTTAAGCAGGATTGTCTAGTCAAGTCTGGGAAACTTTTTAGGTATTCTGAGGATGGAGGATGCCTAAGTCTTTTTAACCTGAAATGCATTTCTGTGTGCAATGAAGAATTCTACAAGCAACTAAGAATACATTCACCATCAGCCATGAAGCTTTGCCTTAGTTATTGAATAAACATGGAAAAGCTAAGGGCAAGAGTCAAAAAATGGATACGCACAAATATACAGTTTTGCTAGACAAAACAGCCCTGATTATTGTCTCTCTCTCTTCATGTATGGGCTAACAACAAAATACAGATGTCTATTCTGAAATTATGTTTCTGGAATAATCTGAACGGAAGACCATTTTCTATTGTGGACATTTCTATTGCCTACATTTATCATTCTTATTTAACATGCAAAAAGTGTATATGATCTGTGATCAAAGCCATGGAGTTGGTCTGTACCAGAACCAACAAGTGAATCCATACTTAGTCAGATTTGACAATCTGAGCGTATAAAAATCCTGTGGTGGAAACTGGGAATGGAGAGGGAGGGTGAGGAGGTCAAAATCAGCACTGTATGGTATGAAGTGGAGAGTGAAAGAACAGAGTGGAAGAGGCACAGCCAGCAAATGGAGGGGATTGAAACAGGCAAGAATTATATAAAAGGATCAACAGTTTCAATGTGCAGCTGAAAGAGAGTCAAGAAAGACCATGTCTAATGGTAAACAAATTTGTAAGTGTTTTCCTGAGAAGGGATTGTCATGTCACTAATTAATGAAAATGCAGACTAGTCTCAGTCATGTTGCCAGAAAGTTACTGTGATATTCACCTTTACATAAGAAAATCTGTGCATGGTGGTATAATCTGTGATTAACAATGTTTTTTATAAAGATGTCTGGAGACAGACAGCTATGTATCTGTGCAATTCTAAACCATAATAAGTCAGGAGTTGTATTCAATGAACAAACTTGACATTTATCTTCTTTGTAAAATAGAAAGGTTGAAAGCAAAAATTTTCATGACAGCATTGAAATCCCTTCACAATTATCTGGAGAAAAAAATTAATTATCATTAAAAGGTCATAAGAACTTGCAGACTGAGAAATAAAGGGACCACAATTCTGATAAAAAGCCTTGGAAAAAGATATTTTACAATTAAATGTGTTATCAAATGAGATTTTGCTTGGAAAACAGGTACTGTTACAGATGAAGGAGCACAAAATACATTTCAGTTTCTTTTGAAACAGTCTTTGTATAGAGAAATATAAAAAACAATCTATTATGAATACTCAACTACTTTTAAAGTAAATAGTTGCTATAAATGTCAAATCAGCCTTCAATTAGTTGCAAAAAGTGACATTTCTCAAGTAATAAATCAAAACTTCTTAAAATTTCCACCTCTATGCACTGTTTTAGTCCCCCACAAACTGCAGAAGATACACTTATATTTAAAACAGTCCAATAGTAATTTCATGTGTTTTTTGCATTACATAAGTCTTCCTTGTGTAAATATAATTTGAATTAAATAACATTTTTATTGTAGATATAAAGATATCTTGATTCTTTTGTACAAATCCGTTTAGATTCATGTAATAAAATAAAAAATAAAATAAAAAATATATATTTCATCAGAGATTCCCAACCTTTTTTCCAAGCATGAGTGGGAGTGACTTTTTATGCAGGTAGATAGTGATAGGACAAAGGAGAATGGATTTAAATTGAAAGAGGGGAGATTTAGGTTAGATGTTAGGAAGAAATTCATTACTCAGAGGGTGGTGAGGCACTGGAACATGTTGCCCAGGGAACTTGTGGGTGCCCCATCCCTGGAGGTGTTCAAAGCCAAGCTGGATGAGTTCCTGGGCACCCTGATCAAGTGGTTGGCAACTTTGCCCAGGACAGGGGGTTGGAACCAAATGATCTTTAAGGTCCCCTCCAACCTCAGGCATGTCAACTACACCACACAGCTTGGTATTGTCTGCAAACTGCTGAGGGTGCACTCGATCTCACTGTCAATGTCATTGATGAAGATATTGAAGAGTATCGGCCCCAGCACTGACCCCTAAGGGACACCACTCGTCACTGATCTCCATCCAGACATTGTGCCATTGACCAGCACTCTCTAGGTTCAATCCTGCAGCCAGTTCCTCGTCCATCGAACAGTCCACCCATGAAATCTATATCTTTCCAGTTTGGAGAGAAGGATGTTGTGGGGGACTGTGTCAAAGGCTTTGGTGAAGTCCAGATAGATGACATCAGTGACTCTTCCCTTGTCCATTGATGCAGTTACAGCATCATAGAAGGCCACGAGGTTGGTCAGGCAGGACTTGCCCTTGGTGAAGCCATGCTGGTTGTCTCGCATCACCTTCCTCTCTTCCACGTGCCTTAGTATAGCTTCCAGGAGGATCTGCTCCATGATCTTCCCATGGCTATGGTCATGTACATGGGCTGGCAGATGTCCAGGACATTGCTGCTGTCCCTGTGCTGCTGTACTGGACAGGCTGGTACTCCAAACGGAACTTGAGTCAGAGGGACTGTGACCTGTGGATAAAAGCATGTGGGAGTACATACACCCTGAAGCCTTTCTGACCATGACTAGGTCTGCTCTGGGATAAGAGCACCGCAAAGAATCTGTGACTTTATAGAAAACTGTGCTGCAGCACAGGGACACCTTTCAGTGTCCACATCCATGTGGGTAAGGCCATGCCAGAATATCTTGAAATATCTATGGTTGTGGATAAGATCACAACACAGCAGATGTCTGAAGGGACCTCTGAAGGGACTTTGGTCAATGGAAAATGCTGTGCTAGAGCAGGTACACCTCAAAGAGGTTGTGGCTGTGATTTAGAAGTAGTACTACTACTTTCCTGGTTTCATTTTACATACATATAAACCTTCTTAAATTTCCTTTCTCTGTTGCTACTTACTTTCAAAGTGACACTGGATATGTATGTATATATTTTAACAACAAAAACTATTATAGACTTCCATAAATGTTTTCTGCTGACATAATGCCATCGACCATGGGATCACCAGGGAGTCTTTAAACCCCTTCAAACATCCTGAAACATTGCAAATGTTGGGATTATTTGCTTATGTCTATGTAGTTGAAATGCTTGCTTTTTCACTTACTATTTAAAACTAATAAAAATACATCTAGTAGACACTGGCTGACATTTTCTGTGACCATGCTATGAGCTGCAGTAGACAGATAAGCCTTAGAACAAAGTAAGTGACGAGCCTTTATGAATCAAAAGGTTTTTTGCTGTATTTATGATATTGTAAATCTCTGAATGTCAGAAGAAATGCTACTGTCTTATGAGCAATTAACTTATGAAATATCTGTATTTCTTCTGTACTCTCCTCCTTTTGTTTACTTGGAATTCAATTAGCCTATCTTTAGCAGTAAAGGAATAACTGGCAAGTTCACCTAAACAAATCTCCCTTTCTCAGAACAAAACCTGGAAATAGCTCAGAGCAGTTTCCTACTGTGCAGGTCCCACAGAATGAACAAGATCACATCATTTTTGTGATCATAAAGCTTTGACTAGACAGAAGTTCATCATCTTATCCTGACATGGGGAACACAACCGCAGAATGCAAGTTGTTCACACAGTATTTGGACTTTGTAACATACTAGTGGTGTGCACTTGTTCTTCAACTACCATGACCCAGCTCAGAAGTAAGTGCATGATAAATTACAGCCTTATGATGGTTTGAATGTTCCCTGTGATTAGGGAATGAGTGGTCCATTATTTAAACATTGACTATTCATCCTCTTAATGATATAGGAGCTATCATTAGAAAGAGGAGGCTGTAGTAAATCAGAAATATAACAGAAGTATATCATCTTGGATGCTGGGTTCTCAGTCTCTGCAGAAGAATTGGAGACATTTTCTTGCTGGAAAATTGCAGCACAGCCTGCTTTTCTTCCTCCAGAAAGCACACCAAGGGAAGATAACAGTAATGATCACATCTAACTTGCAACAGGGCTGTTTCCCTGCCTATGTAGAAGTAGTGAATTAGGGACAAAACTGTATACTAGTATTTTGTGCTTTCAGCTGGCTCTCAATTGAATAAGCAGAAGAATAATGTCAAGTGGTTATAAAATGCAAATAAATGGTTAAGTCAGGCTGAGGAAGACATCTTTAGTGAATTTTAGTCACAACTTTTGAGATCAAACAGTTCTGTCATGTTTTAAAAATACACTTACTAAATCAACGAGTCTCTAAGAAAAAATCTAGTATTTTAGTATCCGTGTGAATTAGTATAGAAAATAAGCAAGGAAGATTACTAAGACTGGATCTAAAATGTTTGTAGATTTCATGCCTTTCTCATCCTGTATTATACTCTATTGCCTGGAAAAGGCTAAACTGTGATGTTGAGAAATACAATTTCTCTGCTTTGTTACCTACCAGACTATTGTGAACAGCCAGTACCAAAAGTATAATTAGTCTTACTTGGAATGGGGAAGCTCCACTGGCAGCTGCCCATGTAATTATCTACATGTTATTTTATTTTTTCAGGAAAAATTAAAAGATTGGTAAAATTATCTAAAAGTGTTTTGCAGAAAAAAAATTATATGTCATATACAACCAGTAAGTTAAAACAATTGAAAGTATAGTTTTAGAGATTTAAAGATCTGTTTGTATTTCAAAATATTTAAGTATCATATACCATTTTATTGTTGAAATTGGAATTAAGATCTCAATATTTTATAGTTTCTAAGGTGGAGTTGAATAGATATCTCAGAAGAAAAAGCAATTTAAATTCCTTTCCCCTTGTGTTTAAAATTTAGTTTTTACTATTTTCATCTTTAAAGAATTTTACAAAACAAAACTAAAAAGCTCAGATTATATATCATAGGATGTACTAGAAAAAGATGGACCTCTTCTGCATTACTTTAATTAATTTAGTACATTGAAAAAGAGATCAAATTCTGGAGTTTTGGGAGTGGGGTGTTGCTTTGTCTGCTTTCTGTGTTCTCAGATCTGGTAGTGGTAATATAATTGGATTTATATTAAATGTATTTGTAGGGAAAGAAGTGATAGAATAGCATATATTAAAAATAATATTTTAATATGGGTAAACTAAAATATTCACTGAACGATTCAGAACTGATGTGCAAAAATTGGTGCAAGTTATACATTATGCTGAAGTGGTTTAGAATATCATGTTAAGTAGTTGTAAGAGGTAAAAAACTTATATTTGACATTCAGTACAAATGAGACAGTTAGGTAGTGCAACAAAGAGGACTTTGGGACTCCTACCAGATCAAATATGTTGCAGTCACAACAGAAGGTGCTGGTTCAAAGTCACTCAAGGGCCAGCAGATCAGTTTACATGATCAAGCTTTTTGCACTGACAAGTACCATCTGTCCACAGAAATTAAGATTGATGAGGTTTTGTATGTCTTACTACTGCGGTGTAAAACTGTCATTTGATTCATGTGTTCCAATAGGTATAAATGTGGTCTTGTGTCCTCACTTATTCAATATCCTGTTGGTTCTGCAGCAGTATTTAGGATCCATTTAATGGTTATAGAACATGGGAGTTTGATAATTTAGAACAGATGGTAGAACAAACAAATAAACAAACAAACAAAACCTTCAATAGAAACAAATACAAATGAATAAACAAACAAAAAATCACACAGCCAACAAACAAGAAAGGTAATGTTTTCTCTGCCATTGCTTTCAGTTTTCATATTTAGTCCCTTTAGAGTGTGAGAGGTTTTATCATCTCTTCTCATATGACAGTATTACTTATGCTGACTTGTACAAGCCTCGTAACACTAACATAAAACACTCGTTCTAGATCTGAATTGCAACACTCTCTGCAGTTATATCTCATCATTCCAAACTTGAATTTTACCAGAAAGATACATATCCTCAATGTAGAAAAATAATATATTGAAAAATATAGAATTATAGAAAAATAATATATGTTCGCAGAATTGAGCAAATGAACCTGTACCACTTGTTAGTCTTGGCACTGCAAACGCCCAGCTGAACATTATTACAAGCTCTTCAGTTATCGTTGGAACTATACCAAATGCAGAAATTGATGTATTCTGAACTGTCTGGGCACATAAACCAAATATTTGAAGTGATGGAGAAAATGTATAGTGTTAAAGAAAAGAGTAATTAGTTGTAGAGATAAGTAACAGATGCCTAGAAACCTTGAAGTTCTGGGATCATGACATCTACATTTTGGATTCCGTGATGGACAGATTTATGTGGCCTCAGTATTTTCTAATAAACCAAATTCAGCTCTCCTAATCCATACTCCTCTCTTTCACCTGTCAGAATAATCCTGGAAAATTTACCAAAGGAAGGACTTTACTGTGCACATTTAATAATAGGAATATTCATTTCTGAAAGTTGAAAGAGTGGATCTTCACAAAACAAATTGCACAACATAACATAGCTGCCTTTCATTTACTTATGTCATTTCATTCTGTGCTACCGAATATTTATGTACACCAAACTAGAACTGAAATACCATGGTAACCACTATACTCTGTCTTTGCTGTTTCCCTGGTCACAAAGTCTAACAATTCTGTAGATATGATTTTCCTCTTATGCCCCATTACATTTTTACTCTTTTCATTTCATCTGTGGGGTGTTTTTTTTTTTGTTTGGTTGTGTTTCCTTTTTTTTTTTTTTTTTTTTTTGTTGCTTGTTTTTTTCATTTCCAGAAAGAATTTATCTATTTATCTCATCCTTGAGATTATATTCTCAGTACATATATTTTTGGTTTGTTGTTTATGCCAGTTCACTTCAAAGCCACTTAATTAATTTTCATTATCTCACCCGGGAAAAAAACTTTAATTCCAAATGGTATAGTAAAATCGTTGAAAAAAGAAAGTTGTGACTTCTTTGAAGGTATGTTTAATATACATACTATTTTAAATGTATTATTCATCCACAAAGATCAATTTGAAAATCTAGTCATTATCTGTTCATTTAATGCTATACTTCAGAGTTCTGAGAGATTGATTGTTGTGTTGGTTCTTGTTAGATTTTCAGTGATCCATCCAATGGAAGATATGCATGGCATCACTTCTTATGCACTAGAAGCTTTCAAGCTGAGACTACTGGATAGCATAAAACTGCATCATCCTTAGAAATAACAGCTCAAACAAGAGAACAATAAGAAACAAATGATCTCTCCTAGAAGTATTTTCTTACTATCTGATATAATTTTTTTTTTAGATTATTATTCTATTTAACTTCAATCTGTCTTAGAAAAACATTCCCTCTGAACATAGATTCCACTGAAAGATCTTGGTGGATGCTGTGATGGTAATCTTCCATGGGATAAAGGTATAATTGTGAATGGAGCTAGAAAAGCCAAATCCCACCAGGAGTTGAATTTGGTGACGGGTGTGGAGGGCAAAAAGAATTTCTTCAGGATTTCTGCAGGAAGTTTCATTTAAACATAAAATATCACTTTACTACCATGTGGGTGACTTATTACTTGAGCAAGTGGCCCAGAGAGACTGTGGCATCTTCAACTTCGGAGATATTCAAAATCCAACTGGACATGGGTTTTGTGCGGTCTCATGTTGGTGACTGCAGTTTGTGCAGGGGAATTGGACTATGTGATTCCCAGGAGGATCTTTTCACCACAGTGACTCTGTGGTTCTGTGACGCCAGACTGATATCAGAATGTGTGGCAAGTGTTCTGATTCCTATCACCAGAGGACAGAGAATGTTATGTTGTTTCATTGACACTCTCTCTAGCCAGTCTTGGTGTTGACCAAGTTAGAAGGAATTGTTGCTTTGAAGCAATATTAGATTTGTTCAAGAAAAAAAGAATCTATCCAAAGGGAGAGAAGTTAGACTAAAGGAGATATTAAGAAAAAAAAAAGATTTATATTAACTCTAGATTTTCTTAATCACTTCATACACCAAAAATTCTTCTTAATGAAAAAACTTTATGCAATTTTCCCTTTAATTCTTCTATTTTATCTTTTTCACAGGAGATAATCTTTTTGTCCTTTACACAAGCTTAATGGCAGGAATCCACAGATTGAACTGCACAGGCAGAAAATAGGTGATAAAATAAATTTCATGACCTTTTTCTTCTGAGTCTTTTTTTTTTTTTTTCTTCTTATCTCCTGTTCTCAGGCTTTGCATAGCATAGAGCCTTGGCAAAGTCATAGTAGAGAAGAGATAAGATAGGGTTGATCATGCAGTTATCCAGAGTGGAAAGATGCCTTTATATGGATGTGCTACTTTCAGGAATAGTAAGCATGTGTTATTCAAGCTCAGTATTCTATAATGCAAAAGGCTTAAAGGAGATACTGGAAGTTCACCTCTCTGTAACTTAGAGCTACTGGAGAACAGAAAGAGAAACAAGATAGGAAATGAAAAATCAGTAAAAGCAGAAGGTATGTAGAAAGCCAATAAGCTTCCATGTGCTAAAATCAGAACATTAGACTAGTGGGAAATCAATCTAATGTTAGAAATTTACCCTGATCTCCCATGGTTACATACTTCAGTCTGTTTCTCCTCCTATAGCTTGGGGGCTATAGAACTATAATCATGTAATCATAAAATCACAACTCTCTGTTTCACTGTAACTATTCCACTTCATAAGTTACCTTTTCAGAAATTTTGTCATCATATTTTTGCCTTTTGCCCTACACCAGCACGATTGTTTGTACAGTATGTTTCTCTGTGTAGACAAATATCTGTGATTTATTAATAAGCAATAATACAACCTTTCTATATGAACTTGGGTAAGTCTTTATATCACTTCCTAATACACAAATAAGAAGAACAAATCTATCATCTAAAACCACAACACATTTAAGGAAATGTCTTACACTTGATGTTTATAAAGCTTCTGTTTTGCTGCTACACTGGGAATAACTATGAACAAAAAATAAAAAACTGCATGTTATGATGAAACAGGAAATTAGATCAATATACAACTAAAATTCACAGAAAAGGTTTTTGACCTTGATATTGTCTCTGTGGTCTCAGAATAAAATAGCAATGTGTAAAGTATGACTGATCATAACTGGTTTCTTTATTGATTCTCAAAACTTTTCTGTCCTCTAAAGAATCTAAGAAGAAAAATACTCTCATAAGATTTTTCTGTACTATAAAACAAGCTTGAACCAGCTCTTTCCATTGTATATAATTAAATCCATTTCAAGAAGGAAATTATAAGTTTGGTTTTGCTGTAGGGGAATATTTCTTAACATTTCCAAGCTCTAACATTTGTTTCACAGATAGAAAAGATTGATTATAGCTGAGAATAAAGTTACAAGATATTTATAAATTATCTGAATCATCTTACCGATCCTAAATATAATTCTTCACATAATAAATACTATAATGATAAATGAAAATAATTATCATTAAAAATGTGGAATGTGATGTCAATAATATAGCATACTTTTTCATGTTTACATAACATTTCAACAAGCTGTTTTTGTTGCTGTAAGCCACCTATTTTGTTCTAAGAAAAATGGGTATAAATTTCAGCCCAGTTCTGTGAACATCTTCAACATAGACTCAGATTGTGATCAGTTTTTGAACACGCAGTCTAAATATCAGACATTTAAATCTGTATTTAGATGATTAATTTTTTATTTAAATCCAACATCTCTGTGAACCATGAAAACTGTACAAAAGAATGCAAAGTATATTCTACTCATTTAGTGACCATTTTTAGATCCCAAATTAGAAAGCATTTTCCATTACAAATCTGCTCTTTGTTCCCTCGTTTTCAAACTAATATATTGGCCACAGCTACAATATAAGTTTCTACTAATGTCATTGTAAGCGGTAAATGATTTTAAAAGAGTATTAGAAATTCAAATATATGGTGAGAAATGGTATTATGCAATTTTTTCTGTCCTGAAGCAGAGTTTTTTATGTCTGACATAAAGGAATCCTTGCAGAACTGTGTATGTGTTCTAGTCTGGTCAAAGAAGATCATGCATGGAGATCTTTAAATGTTAAAGTGCACACAGTGAATGCCAATTATCTGCAATAAAGGGAGATCAATTAGAGATCATTGGAGGAAGGATATGAAAATGCAATGCGTCTGAATTGAAGCTGGTCGGTGTTGTTGCTGTCTAAAATTTTTCAGAAAAGCCATTAGAAGATATTCCTTAAGACCGGGAAAGGGCAAACATCTGGTCCGTCTTCAAACAGTAACAAGGTGGATGGAGAAACTGCAGGCTGGTCAGCCTCTTGACAGTTTGTGAAAAGATTATGGAGCAGCTCCTTCTGGAAACAATGTCCGTGCACAAGAAAGAAAATGATTGGGAACAAGCAGCAACGGTTTAGGAATGGGATTTTCTACCTGACCTATCTGGTTGCATTACAGCAACATGACTGATTCTAGGGACAAGGTGATGAAGTTCACCCTGGGTTTAGGAATGTTTTTTGCAGTTAAAACTTTGCAACAAAATAAGAAAGATAGCTAGGTGTCCTGTAGGGTGGGTGGAAAATTGGCTGGCTGAGCCATGAGGCTCAGGGGTTTGTGCACGATGGTATAAATTCCATCTGGCAGCTAGCTATGAGTGATATTCTCAAGGTTGATACTGAGACCAATATTGTCTAACATATTCATTAGTGTAAGGGAAACACGAGGTCATGGCCTGAATTAGTGATTGAGCACCTGGTGAAGGGCAGTGGCTGGCCTAAGGAACACATGTACCTCCCCTCCATGTGACCAGGAGGGGTGGACCCAGGGTGGAACTACCCTGGGCTCATTTAAGAGCCAGCCACAGAGGGGAAAGGATCTCTCATGTGGGATCTGGCTGTTCCTCATCTCAGTGGGAGATCACTATTGTGTAAGTTGAAATCTTTTGTTTACAATCATTAAACCATTTAATACTCTACGTGGGATCACTAGAAATCTATATCTGAAGTGATCTTGCTCCTGTGATTGCACCACAATTAGTAACCTGAACCATGAGACATAGTGAACCCTTAGCAAGTTTGAGGTTAAATACCAAGCTGAGGGTGATGGTAGATGTGCTGGAAGACAGGACTACCATTCAGAAGGACTTCTGGTGGAGGCTGGAGAAATTGGCCAATGGGAACTTCACAAAGTTCAAGAAACACAAATGAAGAGTCCTGCAGCACTTACTGGTATTAGAAAAGGCAGTGTGTGGAAAATAAGAATATTTCTGAAGAAATTGCTTTCATTGTAGATAATAAGAGTGAACAAGTGTTAGGATGGTTTGTGGGTGGAATTGTTGTTAGCAATAAAGTGGTTTACTCACCTGCTCAGACACTGAAAAGTTTGTGATAATTATAGATCTACACTGTTTTATGTTAAAATAAAGATTTATTTACATGCCCTTATGTAACTGTGAATACTTTACTTGCTGTTGACGTGATTTATAAATGGTTGATTATATTATAAAGCCAGCTGTAGCTGGCTGATGGAAAGACATTTCCTGGACAATGTCATCACTTCATCTTTGCATTTTGTAGTATGAAATAGGTTCGATATGTTTAAGTTTTTTGACAGTAAACGTTATCAGATGTTTGTCCCTGAGGGGCTCATTATCTCAAATGATGGATTTAGCCATTACTAGACAATGCATTCAAAAGCAATTTGAGAAGTCAAGTTAAGGTAAAATGCTATTTTGTGTAATGAGGTACCTTGCAGGATATGAACAAAATATTGTTTGCAAACCTGCGTGCATGGGTATGTGTGGACCACCCATGAACTATAGTGACAGCAAAGAGAGAGATTAGAACAGTTCATTTCCACCTGTTCTTACATATCATTTCTTTTTTTCCTACACTTGTTATTGTTATATGAAGTTTATCATTATTATGTGGTGTGCCTTGCTGGCCATGAAGGCCAATGGTATCCTAGGGTGCATTAAAAAGAGTGTGGTCAGCAGGCTGAGGGAGGTCATCCTATCTATTCTGGCCTGGACAGGCCTCAGCTGGAGTGCTGTGTCCAGTTCTGGGCTCCCCAGTACAAAAAGGACAGGGATCTCCTGGAAAGAGTACAGCAGAGGGCAAGAAAGATGATAAAGGGCGTGGAGCGTCTCAGTTATGAAGAAAGGCTGAGTGGCCTGGATCTGTTCGGCCTGGATCTGTTCAGCCTGGAGTAGAGAAGGTTGAGAAGGGATCTTATCAATGTTTATAAATATCTGAAGTGTGGGAGGCAAAGGGACGAGGCCAGACTCTTTTCAGTGGTGTGTGGTGATAGGACAAGGGGAAATGGCCACAAACTGGAACATAAGAAGCTCTGCACAAATATCCATAAGAACTTCACAGTGCAGGTGGTGGAGCACTGGCACAGGCTGCCCAGGGAGGTTGTGGAGTCTCCTTCTCTAGAGATATTCAAGACTCATCTGGATGCCTACCTGCGCAACCTGCAGGAGGGAACCTGCTTTAGCAGGGGGGTTGGACTAGATGATTTCTAGAAGTTCCTTCCAACCCCTAAGACTCTATGATTCTGTGATTTCTTTGACAATATATGAGATCAAAGCACTATTTTCACTGTTGCTTTTAAAATGTCATATCTTATTATAAATACTCAGCAATTATAGAAAATAATAGTTTTAAACCAGTATTACTACTGTTTGCAGTGGTAAATAAATGAAGATTTATAATTAGCGCTTCTGATCTTAGTCATAATAGAAACTAATTTATTGGGAAAAGAAACTAAAGTATAGAGAACAATAAGGGCTTCTTGCCCTACAAATCAACGTACTGAGACTAGTTCTATAAGACAATAGAAAAGCACTATAGAACAGAGACAACAAGAATCTTGCACAAGGTATTTATCTTCTTTACATGTCTTATATAAGTGGTTACAATTAGGTCGCATGAAATCAAGCCTGAAGTCCTACGTAACAGGGGTGTGTACGTCCTTGCCTTGGAGTAAATAGAATAGTTCATTTGGGAAAACAAAACTATTCGTGATACTGTTTGAAGCTACTTGCAACAGCTGGAAAATCACTTCAAATCTGCAAGAATCTCTCTTTCCTAGTCAGCATTTTCTAGCAAATTATTAGGTGTAATATTCATTCATGTTTAAGAGATCCCTCGAGGTAAGAAATGAGAATAATTATGAACTTGATTCTAACTTTCACTTCTTATGTCTTTATTATTTTTGTAATTCAATTTTATGTAGTTACTTATCACCATAGTTCTCATCAGAGCATATATGCTGGAAACAGGAATAACTTTAAAATTAAAACAGTGTACTACTTCTGTTTCCTTTTGATTTGAAGCTCTTCTTGCTTAATGAACCTTCTCCTCATCTATCTGAATATTGAAAAAAATTCAATATTTTTATTTTTTTTTATTTTTCACTCTCTCTGACAGCACTGAAATTTATAGTAGGTTTTTTATTTTGTGTAAGCCAGAATTCTAAAATTTTACCATTTCTGTCAAAGGCACGGTCAACAGAAGGAAAGGAACATAAAATGTATAAAAACTAGGGCAGTACTGAAAAGATGTTGAAAGATCAATCAGTGATGGATGACTATTCTTTTTCTAAGGAGCCATTCAAGGAAAGTGGAGCACGTATTATTTTACTCTGAGGCACAGATGAATGTTCTTTTATTGATGAGACCTTAATTTTAATATATTTCAAAGAGAAGTATTAAATGTTTAAGAGTCCAAAACTCTTCCCCAGAAAAAGAATTCATCTGAGTTTTCAGAAAATGTTGCTTTATTCAAATGTATTTATTATTACCATTTTAATTCAGTACATAGTCCTATTTTTTAAACGTGTCAGCAGTTGACTTCACGTGTTAGAACTTTAAGCAAAGTTTAATAAACATAGCTGCTGTAATATATTTGAATAATATGGTATTAATGTATTAAAATGTAATTTGTGAAAGATAATGCAAGAAAATAAGTCTCAAAAATTAGACTATTGTACATGTTTTTTATCAGAATACTGTTTCTAAACACAGTATCACTTGTCTAATTATGTGTTTCTCTTCTGGATTTTTGTGAAGAACATTTACACCTTCTCTTCTTGTATAGAGGCTGAAGATGTTCTGATATTCTTGCACTTTTTATCTGAAGTCTTATTCTTCACTTATGGCTTTTATCAGCCAAAATCTACATATAGTTTTTTCTCTTTCTTTCACTTGAGTAACTACTCAGATAATTTCTGTGCTCTGAAAAGCACCCTAAGTAACTGATAATGTCAGCGCCACTGTCCCAACAAAGCTAGCTCTGAGTTTCCTAGTATGTGGGCAGAACACTGTAGCCCTTAGGTTGCAAGGGCAGGATTAAGTAATAACCACAAGGCTGCAGTCCAGAGTGTCAGTAAATCATGGGAGGACATGGAGCTTGGATGCATTGAGCAGTTCTTTCTGCTCTACCATCACAGATAGACTTGAGCTGCAATTCAGGGCCAACCTTAACAACAACTGCTGCTCATTCTGCAAGTCAGTCACTTCTCTTCCCGGTGCCACAGCCACAGAGGCTTGCTGTTACAGAAGTAACAGAAGTTGTTGTTACAGAAGTACACAGTAGTTGACAGTTATTTTGCTCTAATCTAATAATCACGTTCCCTTCGAAGCTGTACATTTTAGCGATTTTTAGAACTGATCCTGCCTTCCAGTACTGAAAAAAAAACCAACAATTTTAACACTGTTAGTAAATGCTCAGACCATTGAGAAGCTTTTCAGAGATGGATTTGACATTCAAACACATTTCTTTCATCATTTCATCCTGCTGTAAAAAAATTTGTTCTTTGTAATCCCAAAAGACAAGGCTTCCATTTTGTTCTTTGTCTTCTAGGTTTGTCTTCAATTTCTTTTTCGTGTGTTTATGTCTCTCTATATTTTGTTTAGAGTCGAGAATTAAGGATCACGGAAATAAAAACACCCAAACCAAGGGCTGATAGATCACGTAAGAATTGGGAGCTGAAAGAGAAGAGAAAGAACAATGTTCGATGTTAACAAAATTAAAGTAGTTCTTATATTGGTAAATAGAGTGGGTTTTGACATGAGTACCAAGTGTTACAGTTCTAGATAAGATTATCATAGCAGAAGACATTATCAAAAGAAAGGCTAAAAGGAGAAAGAGTTCTGTTGAAACTAGTGAAGGACAGAGTTGGGGATGAGAATACAGAAAATGCTCTTTGGTCGGAGGTTTACTGAGAGCATTTATCCCTCCGCTTCATAGTACAGCTCAATGACGTAATTGTTCTAATCATCAGTGTGGTCAGCCATGCAGCTACACAATCATTGCCTTCCTTGGGAAGCATATGGCCTAGCTATTTCATAGTATAAGTTCTGGTTACGCTCACATTGCAACTGCTACACTCTGTTTTCAGCCACCTGGGCCTTTTCTGCATTCTACATCGTGCCCATCTAATCACACCACACACAATAAAACCTGTGCAATGGAGCAGAAGGTAAGAAGATACTGATGCAACTGCTAGGAACAGTTTCTTTTAAATTTTTCCTTTCTCTTCTTTTCATACTTTTCAAGTGTTCAGCTAACTGTGAAGCAGTTTTTTCTTCAGAGATCTCATTACTTTGTTTTCTGTGCTTACCATTTTTTTTAAATTGAAAGCAGACCCTGATCCTGAACGAATACAAGAATCTTGGATCAGGATCTGAATCAAATAATTGGGTATATTAAGATAAAAATCATGCTGAAGTGTATCTCAGAGAAGACCTTAGCAGTACCTCTCCAGAATGTAGCAAGAGCAGAGTGAAAAAGCTTATATGAAAAAAGTATTCACGTCCATGAAACACACTTTCATATTAAGTTTTCACTCTTTTGACTTCCCACTGTACAGGTGGAAAGAATATAAAATATTTACAGGTGAATATAAGATATTAACAGTCCAACAGTTTTCACACTGTTGGATCTGTTGAACTCTAATTTTTAACTGCTCTACCGTCCTGGTAGCAGTGACTCAGACACAGCAGCTGTAATCATGGAGACACAACTTCAGATATGCTTTCTTCTGATCTGCCTGTGTTCCTGAATTCAGAACTTCAGATAACCAAAACAGTACAGGGAATATTTCCTCTATTATATTCCTTCTGATTATCAACAATAATCAGGGAGCAGCAACAAGCCTTTGTCTCTCCTACACCTAGACCACTGACAGCAAGACAGCAACTTTCAGGATGATGTCAGATAAGACGAAAGCGAAGTAATACACATTCCTAAACTCTAGTCTGTAGCAAGTCCTATACTACAGCAATAGTAGTCCTTACTAATGTAATGTCCAATTTCAAAGCATACAAGTTGGGGGGGGCGGGGGTGGAGGGAGGAGAGAAGTAGCAGGGGGATCCTGAACTTTTGTTATGAGATGTGATATGTAATGAAATATTCTGAGATTAATTACTCAATCCACAGATGTAGAGAGATCCTGTCAATTTATTAGAAGGGATACCTGGGTTCATCTACTGCCAATCTTTCAGTTTCGCAGAAGCTGCTTTCCTTTCCTTTGATAGATCTTCAAAAGTGCTGACTTCTGCTTTTCTTTTTCTGCAGAAGACAAGTCAATTAGAGCTCTTTCATCAAGCAGGCAGAGATATCTGTAAATCAGAGTTTTGAAGTACGGCATAGAATATGAAGGGGAGTTTCAAGTAACTTGTGAAAAAAATGAGGCAGTGACTATTGAAGAGGAGCTAAAACATGTTTTGTGTATGCTATTAGTTGTGCATACATAGGAATAAAAGAATAAAAATGCAAAAACTTACAAGATGGAATGCATTCAAGAAAGTAAATTCACAGTGATATCAATGTAGGGGCAGAGTCTGGTATGATGGAAACTATGTCTGCCATTCAGAAAGATCTTAACAGAATAGAGACATGGTCTAGCAAAACTTTTATGAAGTCCATCAAAGATAAATGCAGAGTCGTACACCTGAGACAGAATAATCCTGTGCAGCTGGAAAGGCTGGGCACTGGCCAGATAGAAAATAGCTTTGCAGAAAATGACCTAGAGAAACTGGTGAACTGCAAGTTGAGGATGAGTCAAAAGTGTACTCTTACAACAATTACAGTTAACTTAATATTGGGCTATATTAAAAAGAAGGTAGACAGTAAGGGAAGTGATTCATCTACTCCATTTGTTTAAATATACCTGGAGTCTTCTGTCCAGTTTTGGCCACCCTAGAACTACAGTGAGTTTGATGAAGGGCCACAACAGTGGCGGACACATGATGTACAAGAAGAGGCTGAGTTAACTGTGGTTCTTCACTTCTTAACAGAAGTTCAAGAAGGGACTGTTACTGTGCTCTACTTGCTGATTTTCAGCCATGTAAGAGTCAGATATTTTTGGACATGAGCAGTGAAATTACAAGAGGCAATGGACAAAAGATGCTACAATGGAAATTCAGATTAGATATTTGGTAACCATGAGAATTGTCAATCATTAAAACTGAGTTCACAGAGAAGTTGTGCAATCTGCATTCTCAGAGGTTTTCAGAATTCATTTATTTGTGATCCTGAGCAAACTGATCTAATGTTGAAGCTGGCTCTAACCTTGTGATTGGTCCACCTTTAGACTAGATGGCATCCAGACTTCCAAGCTATTCTATTCTACCTACATTCCTACCAAATATATTCCTTGATTCAATTCTGTTAAAAAGTATTTTGTATTCTATATGGTATTCCTGGTGTTCCTAATAAAGGAACACCAATACAATACCAGTACAATAAAGAAAACCATCATAATCCTTCATCATAGTTACATGAACAGCTTCATCTTTTTTGAGATCAAATAAACATTGCGAACTTTTCAAGACATACAAAGAAAAGCAAAAGGAAGTTGACCAAAACACACGATTAGAAGGAGGATATTCTGAAATATTTTAGGAAGTTGGTACATGGCAGGGTGCATAGTTCCTAGAATAGGCAACTATTGATTTGTTTCTGAAAACAATGACAAAAGAAAAGTTTCTCAAAAAGTAACTGCTGAATGGGTTCTTGGAAAATATGACCAGAAAATGACTGAATAATTTGTATAGCACATAGTCAGAGCTGAATCAAAGAGAGTAAGCTGTACTTCTGTCTTTGCGATAGTTCAGTCAATCCTGCAACTCTAAATGGAAAAACCACCTTTTGTTCACAGGTAGAAGTCTAAAACCCTAACTTTTGAGTTCTGATCTGGAAACTGTGAACCAGAACATGACACAGGCACCCTTACATCACCAAATTGGCACGTGAGTATAAAATGCAGGTAGTGTTCAAGGTATGAGTAATGATGCCTCTTGATTGTATTCACTCATGCAAACCAAACAGAAATAGCTGCTGTCACTCTTTTCTCAAGGAAAATATATTAAACAGATGGAAAATGCCTTTTGTTTCCACTCTACTTACCTCTCTCCAAAGCTTAGAGAGACAAAAGATATCAGAGATAAAAGATTATCAGAGACAAAAGATAAACCACTGATGAAATTGCATCCAGCTGAGAAATGCACCCAGAAAATTCTCCTAGTTTTGAAAAGTCCGCAGAAAGACCCAGCAGAAATTTAATTTGCAGATAGAAGAGGAACAAAAATAGATTATTAGCAGTAGAAAATTTTGTGCTATCTAAATAAGTTTAATTAAGACCGAACACAAATTCACGGTACTTGATAATTCCAAGGTATTGGCCTCATTCATTCAATGATATATCTGCTAAGATGTAATCAGTGTGTTTATGCGTGCAGGTAGAGGAATAGAAGAACTTATTAACAGCAGCTCTGGAGTACTTCAAATTATTAGCCAGTTGGTGTCCGGAGGAGGGCCACAAAGATGATCAGAAGGCTGGAGCAACTCTCCTATGAAGAATGGCTGAGAGAGCTGGGCTTGTTCAGCCTGGAGAAGAGGAGGCTCAGGGAAGACTTTGTTTCAGCCTTCCAGTTCTTCAGTGAGCTTACAAGCAGGAGGGAAATCAACCTTTTTCATGAGCAGATAGTGATAGGAAAAGGGGGAATGATTTTAAACTGAAAGAAGGGAGATTTAGATTAGATGTCAGGAGGAAGTTTTTCACTGAGAAGTGGTGAGGTGTTGGAAGAAGCTGCCAAGAGAGGTTGTGGATGCCCCATCCCTGAAGGTGATCAAGGCCAGGTTGGATGGGTCCCTGGGAAGTCTTATCTGGTGTCTGATATAGCGATTGGCAACACTGCCCACAGCAGAGGTGTTGGAACAAGATGATCTTTGAGGTCACTTCCAACCTAAGCCATTCTATGATTCAGTTTTTTGTAGCTGCTACAACAGTAGAATAGGAAAGAGAATAACATATTATGCAAAAAGTCCAGTAACTTTTTATTTAAAGACAATGGTAAAAATGATATTTCTTTAACCAAAACTAATGCAGTTAATTTAAAAAGATTTTTTCTCCCCTAGACTTAATCACATAAAAACTCCCTCTAGCATAAGTGTACATTAAAAAAAAGAAAAATGCAGATATATTTTTTCCTCTCATGTTCAAGTAATTTTAAAAAAAATCAATGGTAAAAGTATGTACTCTGTTCAAGGTACATTTCAGGAATTTCTAGGAATGCCATACAATATGGAAAATCCCTTCATAGCAAAAGAGATCTTCCTTTCTAATATATGTAGGAAGCAGGAATTTTCACAGAAGACAAGCTATCCATTAGATAAACTGTTCTACATATTATTCTCTAGTGTATGAATATTAGTACTTCACTTCTATGAAGTCATATTTCTAGATATAAGTAAAAAATGCAAAAAAAAAATACAGTCTGGTACACTACTACAGTATTCAGAAGAACAAGACATGAATTCTGTTATCTGCTTATTTTTTAGACATCTGCATTGGTGGGATCAAATTATTCAATCCCAACACAGGCAAACTCTCACCGCAGCTCTTGTGAAATTTCCAAAATGTGCCTCATGAACAACTTTGCACTAAGTTGTTCAAAACACTCTCATTTCATAGATCATTTTTCTTTAAAACCACCTGAACAAATTCTGCTTCTCAGCTCTGCTCTAGTCACTGCTCTGGGCTCAGGCAGGGTGCCAGACTCTTTTGGAAGGAAGGCAGCAGATCAGAGCAGTAGGCAATGTTGCAGCACTTGTGGCTATTACTGCATTCCCTTTCCCCCAAGCTCATGATGTAGCCAGCTGTGCTGAGGCAGTGCAAGCAGGAGCTGCACCAATCCACTTTCCTCTGTTGCAGCTGGACTTGGTTTCAGCAGGCAGAGGACTGGAGGGGTGTATGACTGTCATTGCTAACGCCGTACTCTTATCCCATCTATTTTGTCCTCAAGCAGAGCTTCTATCAGCTCAAGCTGTGCTGATTATCACTCTGAAATCACAAGTCACCAGGAACTCATTTTACTGTTAACTCTGTTCCTTATTAGGCTCGTTTCAGACCATCTGCCTTCTCAATATACCAGGAGCTGTTAGCAAAGTTGCCAGTGTGGTAAGTAAATTCAAAATGATTTGAATTTTGCTGTCCCAGAGTAAACACACATCTGAGAGGAATTAACTGGAACTGACCTGGCAGAATGGTATTTTCCTGTTTTGTTGTACATCCTGGTCTGTATCTGCAACCTGAACATAATCTTTATTAGATTTCTCTGGCCTGTATCCCTTTAGGAGTTCTGGGCTCTAATGACTAGGAAAGAGCATGATAACAGCCTGCGTTTCTGTCATTCCTGATTGCTGCTTTTGAAATATAGCAAATGAATATAGATTTTTCCTCCCCTTATATCCTATCAGGATTAAGATTTACCAGAAGTTATAAAATTGTAATTGAGTAGTTCACATTTCAATGGCCTCAAAAAATAACAACATATTTCCATGCCCTCTTACAATAGAAAATGAGACTTTTTATGAAATTTGGAAAAGAAGCTATTTTTCTGTTTAAATTCATTGTGTCTCCCTCCAAAAAATTATAGTCATGAGCATTCAGATAAGGCCAATCAAAATAGTTCATTCTGTTAAGTTTGAAAACCTTCCTGTTGATTTCTGAATACTTTTGGTAAAATGTCTGTTTTAACTTTTTTTCCTTGATTTTGAAGTTTTTTTTTTTTTTTTTTTTTTGTGCTGTTGTTGTTTTAATTAAAAGTAGAACGTAGGTGATTTTCAAAATGAGAACTAGAAAATGACACCATTCCAAGAAAGCAGTCAATTAGAAAAGTTCCTCGTCAGCTTCTATTTTCAGTTCTTCAAATAGTTTACTTTTCCAACCTTTTTAGCATGGTATGAAGATTTTCTCTTCCAGGTAGGCATGACTACCCTGATGCAAGCTTAAAAATTGTAGTCTGATATCCGTTCTGTTCTCAAAGTCATTATGTCATAGGCATTATAGTCACAAGTTAAGATACTCTGCTATTTGTAATCAACTGTTTGATAATGCATGAGAAACACATAGAGAAAAAAACATTGTTTTTCAAGGAACAAATATTTGCAGATCAGCTGACTTCAGTTCTGCTTCACTTCTTTGTCTTTTATAGCTGACAGTGTTTTAAACTCTGTAGTAAAATTATAGGCACTGCCAACAATTTTGTTTTCTTCCTCAGGAAGAATGACTGAATTATTAGTAACAAAATAAGAGCAACGTTTGGGTAAGAAACAGATTTTTTTTTTTTTTTAACATAATGACATCTTATTGTTAAACATTTTTCTCTTGCAAACATTTTGAGCTATTTAGCTATTTTCATTTTACTTTTAAGCTTTGTAACTAGCTGTTCTGCTCTTTTGGTTTTGAAGTTCTTGTTTTGTTGGTTAGAAAGGAAGACTGGCTGCTAACCATTCACGTTCTCAAGTCTAAAGTTCTTCTGCACTGAAGTTTTTACAGTCTATCAGACTGTTCGTCTGGACAAGTCCTGGCATGGAGAAACCTGCATATCTCATAAAACACCACTAGCTTATTTAAGAAGGATATTTGCCATAAGCTGGTGTTTCTAGCGGGGGAGGGGGGGAGAGGGGGAAGAAAACAAAAAACATTTGTTATTACTATTTTATGTAATATATTTCATAAAATAGAAATTATGAGAGATGCAACCAGGTGAAACACACTAAAGCTTGTTTGTACAGATAAAAATAGTAACTGAAAATAGTTAGTACTACACATGAATATGTAGTATGTGAAAAGGAAGAAAGATTGGGGGTTTTTTGCACATTTCAGATATTTTGTAGTTATTTTTCTGGGCTTATTTTTTAGGAGAACTTCACCTTATTACTTTCCTATGTGTAAGTGTGGTAAATTGTACAACATTGTTAAAGAACATTATTTTGTGAGGGTAGGGCTCACTGAATTATCTTCAGACAAATATTTTGAGCACAATTTTAACTAGAAATTGACAGTGGCAAACCAAATAACTCTTACCAAATTGTCTGGAAATTCAATCACCAAACATCAGCAAAACTTTTACTGTTGAAATTTTGGCTCACAGTCTGAGGTCTTATTTTGTTAAAGGCATTCCTTATATTTAACGATTTCCTAGTATAGATCTTGATGCATATAGAGAAAAAACTGTCATGAATTGAAAGGAGCGCGTTTTAGGAAATTATGCTACAGTAGAGTGTTAATTTTAATGAACACCTGAAAGAAAATGTGAGAGATGCAAAGGGAGTTTTCTAGGATGTATTTCCACATGGTAGATCTTAAAATCTATTTAAAAAATCCAATTGGAAAAGAAATCTAATTAGTCTTATTTAAAATAAAAGTGTATAGAGTCTCTAAGTAATTTTGTCAATGATTAAATTCAGGGTCTAATAATGTTATTTCTTTGCAGTTCCAGTTGCATCCCTCATTAATGTCTAGTTTATGGCTAGCTATTAACTGAACAATAATGAGTCAAAAGGACTCCAGAAATCCTTTCCACTAATTCAAGCAGTCATCAGTGTTTGTTTTTTTCCCAGTGAAGTGCCTGTGTGCTGCAAAGGGTCTGTTTGTCTCTCAACGGGTCCTATAACCTTAAATGTACAAACATCTGCAGCTTTAAGTTGTTCAGACTGTTAATTTTCTCTGTCTGTTAAAAGTCAAGGGGTAATAAATTGTACCCCAGTTAAGAGTTGCAATGCCAGCAGACTTGCCAGACAGTCAGTATTCAGAGTACTGACCCATCACTGACGATGTGGGGGTCTTATATAACAGCTGTATTGAGATTGTTCCATTTGCCAACTCATGCCTCAGTTTTTCTGGTTCATGCATGCAGCATAGTGACTAAATCAATACTTAGTTTACCAGAATAGGTTCTCTGGAACATCACAGATATTGTCTAATGGAAAATCAAGTGGGCAACTTCAAGAAACAAAAGAGAACAGAAAAAAAAATGAAATAAGAAACAAAGCAAAAACTCAAGGAAGTTCAGAGAATCCTCAACATTCTCGTTTAGATATGTGGAAAAAAAATTGCCTGGGACAATTGTTCCATGTATTTGCTAACCATTTCCTTTTTAAATATGGTTCCTTCTAATTGCATAATGCCACATCAATTCACTTTAGAACCATTACAGTAGAGCTTTGATTGCAACCTCAGCTTTAGCAGCATTTGTCAAGCTCTCTGGCTATGACTGTTTCGGTAAATTCAAGTGTGATATTCCTGGGCTCCCAAACGCAACTTCCTTGTGCAAGAAATCTGGGATACAAATTTGAAAATTTCCTGGGCACAGATCTGGCCTGTTAAATATTAATCACCATGAACAACTCGTGAGAATGGGTGGTCACTACAGCTGTTTCTGGACAATTTGCACATGTCTATCTTGTTTTGAATGTTAAGGAAGTTAGTTAGCTTAGACATGGGCTTCTTAGGCCATCTCGCCTTTATGCCTAGAAACAGTCCCAGGCATATTCAGTTTCTTAGCTGAAGCCTCAAATACAGGCACTTCAACCCATAAAACAAATACTTTATTATCCTTTTACTATATATTGACTATAAAATTGTTATTATTCTATTTTTCACTAAGCGCTATGAAAATACAGAGTGATTTCTGATCCTCTGACATGTAGTTTTTTTTTTTTCTCCTCGGACAGAAATCTTGTGTGTTAGACAATAGAATCTAAGAGAAAGCCTTAAACATATGATGCTTCCTGGTGCACGTCTCTGGAGAAGTAAAGAGAAGAGAATGCTCGAAAGATCTTCAAATTGCCCTCTGTGCATGAAGAGATTTTTACAGATCAGCCAAAAAGTGGGCACAGAAAGTTTTTGGTTTTGGTTGTGCTTTTTTTTCTGTTCCCCCCACCCCCGTTTCAACTTGAAAGGACCATGCCAGTATACTGTAGATTATAGCGTTATGTCTTTCCTGCCTTTCCTTACTGTCTTCAGTTACTTCTCTCTCCATTGGAAGTGGAGAAGAGCAAATGATGGCTTGTGCATTTCTCAATTCTTTATAAAATCTTTGATCTAATGGGAAAAGAGGCAAAAACTCTTTTTCAAGCTTTTAAAAGCTGAAGAGCAAACACATATGGCATGAATTTATCAGAGGTTTCACACATTTTTCACACAAGTTAATGTGATCTGCTTTTCCAGTGGCACATTCTACTGTTCTGTCTCCTTGAGCAAGTATTATTGCTACCTGGTTGCTGCTTACACTTTTCCTATTTAGAAATCCTGGTTTTATCAGCTATAAGTAACTGCACAAATCCTTTGCATCCTCAATAACATCCATTTGGCTGTCAGGATGGCAAATTCATTGATGCTAAAAAATCGTGTTCCAGATTAGAACCACAGTCTATCCAGTCATTGATAGTATAGCATCAGATGCGTATTAATTCATATTAATATGCATTCTTCATATTAATTCATATTAATTTGAAGATAGGATTCCCTATTGTTCTGGAAACACTTTCTGTCTTTTCTGTCTCTTCTTTTATTTCTTTTTCCCTTTTCCATTTTCATTTTTAAAGGAAAGTGTAATGAGGAACAAAATGATCCTTGGAGATTTTTTTCTACACCCAGATCAGAGCATCATCAAGCCAGGGTCTATGATAAGAGATCTTTCTTGGCTTGCATCACTCATCTGAGCAATCCGACTAATATGGAAAGTTCGTCTTGGTTGGGTTACTAACGCACTTGCATTTGACCTGGTGAAATACACTTATTTCTTCAGCACAGGCTGAAGAAATTTCTCCTTCTGTGGGAATGTATTTATGTGATGCTTATCTAGTTTTTGCACACATGCTGGGAAAATTTTTCTGAGATTCTGTAAATTGCCCTGAAAATGGAACAAATGGAATTGCAATGTAGGATGAAAATCGAAGTACAGAAATTGGAAAAAAACACAACAATAGGTCACACCATTTTCTCCATTGACTGCATTGAAATGTAGTCACTTCTCTGAAAAGAACTGAATCTCTTGAATTGGAAGATAAAATCGCAAAAGTAAATGACATAGAAAAAATGAAAGGGCACAGTGAAAGTAAGCCGGTCTTTCTTTTCGTCTGAATTTTTGTTTTCACATTGTTCATTCATGGGGTCACATGTTATACATAATCATTTTTATTTTGCATATTATGTATTTCTTACTTTTTTACTCATTGTCACTTGGTAACAATTCTGCTGACAAATCTCCCTAAAAGTCATTTGTAGGTTCCATGTTTGAAAAGATGCCACAAGTCACTATATGAAAAAGTTGATATTTTCTGTTGCACTGCATGTTCTACAGCAAGGCTACTTAGACTGAACAGTCCTACACGCAACCCTGACTGAAATACATAACGACAGAGAAATCTGAGCTGAAAGTTTTTGAGAAATCAAGTCTTAAATTAGGTGCTTTTTCAGAGAATTTAATCATAAACTTGTTACTATCAAAGCAAATGACAGCAGTTGAGGAAGACACAGAGTGTGCCAGAACTCTTTAAGTCGAAATAATGAGTTATAACTAAGTATTATACTCGTTACAGGAATTAAATTTTGAAAAGGGGAAATATTGTTAAAAATAGCACCAAAAAATAAAATGCTTGCAGGTGGCAAAAACATTTATCTAAATATGTATTAGACACTCAGAGAAAACTTGTACAATGCATTTAAAGGTCTATATAATATGCTAAAAGCCGTAATTAAATTAAGAAAGGATATTCTTTAAAATTAGAACCTGTGTCTGCCTAAGAGAAATAGAGATGGAATAATACTTTCTTTTTCAGGTTGTGTACAAAAGTATAATAAATCAGGAAGAAAGAGATTCCAGTTATCAACTTTCTAAACTCATACATATCATTATTACTATTTACCTACTTTAAATTCTTTCAATGGCCTGCCTCTAAGTGAGAGGGGTAAATATATTAATTTAGATATAAAGAGACCATTCAGAGATAATATGGTCATGGTAGAAAAACAAAATCAAACATTTGATTTAGTATTTCCTATTGAGGAATAAAAGGAATTTCCTAGACTAAAACCATTTCTTATACAGGATGAGTCTCAAACTTGTCATGAGAAAAAGTTTTGGAACAAACTGGAAAAGGGAATAACAGCAAATTGCCAAGAACCAATCGTATTTGCCTAAGAGTCCCAAGCAAATCTAATATAAAATTACAAGCAAGTGACCTTTGCTATGTAACATCTTTCTGGTAGTCACATACTGATATTTATTTAAGAATGCAGCAAATACAATGTCATTTTTAAGTAAGTTTGATTCGTGTAGTGGTCAGACTTCTTGGAAGTATGGTAAGGAGTATAATTAATAAATGAAACCAGGAAAACACAGTAAAGATNTTTTTTTTTTTTTCCTTCCTCAGGAAGAAGTCACAAGTCTTCTGCAATATTTTTAGGAAGTTGACAGACATATAAGAAACATGGTTCATCCAATATAACAGACTTTACCAAAGACTTAAGGAAACAAGTTTACCAAAGAATAAGAGAAATTATCTGAAATGTTAACAATCAATACAGTTCTGATTGGCCTCTCCTTTTCTCCTCTATCATTAAAGAAGATACTGTAAGAGTACAAAAGGCACGAAAATAGATTATTAGCAAAGATATAACAAGATATCCACAAAAGGAGAGATTTTTAGCCAGATAGGGAAGACCACAACTAAGTGATATGGCAGTGATATATAAATTTATGAATAGATTTAAAATGACTAACATGTATTAAGTGAAATAATTTGAAAACAATTTTAAACAAGATAACTAAGTATTTCTTTGCACAACCCAGAGGTCCTTAGGTATTGTGAATGTCAGAAGTAAAAATGAGATTAAAAATCAATCAAGAAAATTCATGACAGAAAAGGGATCATCAATACTGCAAATTCCAGTTTCTAGTAAATGGATTGCCAGAGGCTAGGAAAGCATACCAGAGAAAACAATAGCACATGCATATGCTGCATGTGCATTCCTTCTTTCAGTGTCTCCTACACCAAAGACAGAGTATTGTTTCGTCTGTCTTGCAAGATGGACCCATGTTCCAAGCCAATAGAGCCCTTTTAAAAATATCCAGTTTTACCATGAGCTAGCAAAACAGGGCAAGAAAATTTTATAGTCTTCTGTAGCACAGACTATTTTGAGAGACAGTTTTGTACACAGAACAATCTTGGTACTCAGTGACAGAGTGTCAGGGTAACCATTTCTTATTTTTCAACTCTATACTTTGGTGCTTGGGGAGCTGCATAACTGTCAGCAAGATATTGCTAGACCTGGGTAAATGGTAAGCAAGTGATCTGTGAAGTGATCAGTGATCTTTTGGCCACAAAGATGATAGGGCATGGAGCATCTCCCTTATGAGGAGAGGCTTGGTAATCTGGGTCTGTTCAGCCTTGAGAAAAGAAGGCTGAGAGGAGATCTGATCAATGTGTACAAATATGTAAAGTGCGGGAGGCAAATGGACACAGGCAATCTTTTTTCAGAGGTCTGTGGGGACAGGACGAGGGGAAATGGACTAAAATTGGAGCATAGGAAGTTCCGCACCAACATGAGAAAGAACTTCTTCACAGTGTGGGTGATGGAGCACTGGAACAGGCTGCCCAGGGAGGTTGTGGAGTCTCCTTCCCTGGAGGTGTTCAAGAATGCTCTGGACCAGCGCTAGGGAACCTGCTTTGGCAGGGTGGTTGGACTCGATGATCTCTCGAGGTCCCTTCCAACCCCTACAATTCTGTGATTCTGTGAATTTGTTCAGTACATCAGACTTTCGGTTCCTTTGCATCCTTGTTTAAAACTTACCTGAGCCTTCAGGGGACTTCTTTTTGGAAAAAGGTTTGTGAAGAATCATTTTTGTGTGCAAATAGAGGTCATTTTATTCTAAGCACTATGAAAATACTGAGACTATTCAGAAGGCTGCATGAGATACTTGGTATTGAAGTCAACACAATAGAGATATTTTGTAGATATTAGAATAAAAACCACAAAAAGATCCAACAACCAATGTTCTTCTATTAACCATAGCTGAGGGAAAATTAGCTATATCTAGGCCTCATTTACTGAATACATACAAAATATCACAAACGAACCATCAGGATTTTTCAAGTGGTCTGTTGACTTTTGCGTTTTCTGATTCTTCCCCTGCAGTGTCTATAAAGGGGTCCAATTTCCAGAATTTGAACATAATTCTGAGAATTATATCTGGGCACTCACATCAATCTCAGCTCAGTAGCTTCTGAAAAGCTTTCTTTCTTGTTACCATAGAAGATGGAAAAAGAAATTTCCTCAGCCTGTTACAATCTTTCATGCTGCACTCTTAAAAGCTTTCATGTTCTCTCGACTGAAGCAGCCAGTATCCTGCAGGAAGTGCTCATAATTTCAAAAAGTAAGCCACACACCTAATGAAAAGACTCCTCAACTACAAATACATTCTGAACATCAAATACTCAGAAAGTCAGTTGAGCAGGAAATGAATTTATAAAAACATTTCACTAAGAAAACTAAGAAAATTTCATGGGGAATAGATAATTTTACATTTTGAATATGATCTTAATTCGTGATTAGTCCTCTTGAGACGATTTTGAGGGGAAAGGCATGGCTAATATAAGTAACAGTATCATTTTGGTCATGTTTTATGTGTAGATGAACAGATCATTTTGATTAGAACAACCTGAACAATTTACAGGTCAAACACATTTTTTTATTCCCAACCAGGCTGCAAAGAATCCAACAAGCAGTCTCTAGCTAAAGAATAGCTGTTGTAAATAAGCACAATCAGAAAACAGTGTTGTCCTCTCTTATTAGTTTTAGCTTTTTATTTTCAAAGAAGTTCCCTCTGCAAAAATTCGGTCTAGCTTTGTTGTTTTCTTTAAGTAGAAATTATGAGGAATGCTCTGAAAGTAATGCCTCCTATTTTATTATATTGGCCTATTACATCAGTGGTGGATGTTGATGGTATGGCAGCAGAGGTTGAATCTTCCCGCCAGCATTCCATTACATTTTGTTGCTGTGTGACAGATGGCAGCAGAAGGGCAGTCTGGCAAAATGGCATCTGACATAGAAATGCTTATGAATCAAAGGGGTGAATTCCTCCAAGCAGAAAAATGGCACCCATTGACATTCATTGACACTTGCTGAACATTGATGAAGACCAAACAGTGAATGTGAGCACAGTGAGGCAGTGGGTGGTGTATTTCAGCAGTGGTGACAGCAGCAGTGTGTCATCTCTGCTAGTGTAGATTTTTACAAGCATGCAGTTTCTTGTTCATCACCAGCAAAAATGCATAGCTCATGGTGGTGACTGTGTTGAAGAACAACATTTTGTAGCTGAGAATTTGCTGTGTCAACTAGTGTTATTGTGCTCTTTGTATTTGTTGTAGTTGGAAATAACTAGGAGGCATTACTTTCGGAGCTACCCACATATTTTCCCTAGAAGACAGATATTTTCCACATGCAATGCTCCAGTCAAAACAAATTTCCCAAGAAATGTAGAAATATTATGATCTAATTTTTTAAATAGCCATACTCACCAAGTCTTCCCCTAGAGTCTCAAGGAAAATTATATTTTCAAATATCATACACAATAAGAATGTCAGTGTCTGTTTCCCACTCAGTTAAATAAGCTAAACAAAATTCTCAGGAAAAGAAACTCAAAGCCTACAGTATAACAGATCTGCCAGGGGTGTCTGCCAAAAGACCAGATGCTCAGGCTGGAAAACAGATAAAATTTATAGACCATGCCAGTATTTTCTGGTTGGTTTTCTTTTTACTTAACAGTGAAGAGTGAGATATCAAATCTTTTCTTATGTTAGAAAATGAACTTCTATAAAACTGTCATAAAAATATTTATAACACTATGTTTTCTTAATAGAAAAGTCTTAATAGGAATATTTTAAGATTCTTTCACGCCAATGAAAACATAAATACCTCAAAACATTTTGCTAGTGACACTACACATTCTAAGCTAATTAGCTTTATTGTACATTTAGTGCAGTATGATACTACGGAAATCCATATTAACAACCAACAAACCCTTTGTGGTTTACGTAGACAACTGTCAAAAAGATAACGATGCTTGTGTTTTCAAAATAATGACATTTTTATCAATCCTTTACAAAACATCAAAACATTACAAAACATCAAAAAATACGCTTATTCAGCTTTTATACTCTGACAGTATTGGTATTGTGTAATCCTCATTCCTGATTTAAAAGAGAAAAAACATTACTTGAATGTATCCCATAAACATTAAATGTAGGGCAGAGTTCTGTTATGTTTAATATTCCTCATTCAAAACTTTCACTGAATCAAATTCTATGTAGATAGAGTCAATGCATACCTCTGTCATGAGTAGAATTCACAAGCAGATTTGTCTGCATAAATATTAGGAAAAAAAACAGTAAAATGTGAATTTTTTTTCTTATATATGTTTCCTTTTGCAGAAATTGCAGCACGTGTTCAGTCTAAATTCATTCCACTTCTTTATCACAGAATGCAATTTTATAGACAGCTCAGTAAATTTGCTATTATAACACAATAGAATAATTTATGTTACAGTGTTTCAAATATAATCAATTAGAAAAAAATCCTCCAAGTATTTGGAAGTCCTTTTCTGTCCTGTGCGCTAAGATTTTGCATAGTTTTCTTCCAAGTGCAGTAACAAATTCTCAATAATTTGCCTGTTAAATTCGGCAAAAATATTTATCCTCAAAGAACAGCAATGCAATTTCTAATTCAGGAAAAAAATAATTCTTTCTTCCTTAACATATACTTTAAAATCAGCCAGTGGTTTATACTCTATAGAAATAAGCTGCTTCATACAAATTGCTACTCATCCCTGGAAAAGTACAACATCCTTGTTTCAGAGAGGCTGAGATACAAGAGTAGTTCATTAAGGAGAAATGTATCTAATTCTAGTGGAAATGCCCAGGACACGATTATCTTTTAGTCTATACAGATCCTGAAGAGAAGTTTCATTTTTGTAAACCAACTATTTGATTATTGGAATATCTGTGACAGTCTATGTAAACTGCTTGATGGAAATAATACATCCAAATTCTCCCTTAAACCCCCACATCCATCATATCCATTGCATGGGCGGAGAGAGTACAATTGGCATGGAGGCATTTTATCATCTTCCTGTGCAAAAGAAGTACAGCCCTGGCTTCCCTGGGACCATAAAATGAAACCATGTGTTCTACTTCTTCCTTGGTCAACCTCACTTCTTGTGAACAGTTATTAAGGAGTATCACCTACTACAGGAGCCTTCAGCACCTCATGCAGTGTGTGTTGTCTTTCACCCCATCTAGGGCTTCAGTGATTTTCCTCCAATCATGAGGAAGACAGTAGATACAATGTTCAGTGTCTAGCCCCTTCTAGGCCTTGCTAGATAGCATGAACCTCAGCAGAAGTCTTTCAATGCCAACACCCTGGCAGAAGATGTACACCTTGCCAGTTTGGAGGTAAGGATACTCAGGAATGTCTCTCAAATATGACTCTGTGGGCTCAAGGTACATGGCAACCTCTGTAAATAATTTATGTATGCTTGAATGGTGACATGCTTTTGCTGACTTCTTTTTCTGGACCTCTGAGAGGATAAGTCCTTAAATGAAGCAAAAATCCCTTGTCTTGATCTGCTGTAAACCTGGTAAAAGCAGCAGTAAAGATCACAGCCGTAACTGTCTCAGGGAGGATGATTAGGGTAGTGGCCAGGGAGAGAAGAAGAGAAGGAAGAGCTTATGACAAAAAAGTCAATAACTTCCCTGAATGACCTGAATTCTTCTGCACCCATCTGGCAGCTCATCTCAAAATATCCCTCAGATGTCTAAGAAGAGTTACCTAGATGTAACTATTTTGTATTCTTTCTTTTTTTTTTTTTTTAATTACAGACATTTTTCTCGATCATAAAATGATTACTGAATTAACAGATTCTTTAAAGAAAACAAGCTCTCCAAGGTATTAGTACAATTCAGTATTTATGAAGATCTGATCTTCTAAAAGTAAAGTGTTGCGATCAGTAAAACCATCTGTCTCCGCTCAAGCATAGATAATGAAGAGGGTTTTTTAGGAATGGGAATATTCTTTGAAATTAAGGGATATTTAGCCATTATTCTTTTGAGAAATTTGCCTTTCTTTCTCTTGCTAATAAAAACTCCAGAAATTCTATGGCATTCTGTAAATCCCTTGTAGTTGTTGTTTTGGTGGACTAAACACAAAACCAGGTTAAACAGAAAATACAATGAGAAGTTCTCCCTGTTTAATTTTGGATGACATAAGAAACTTTCTGTGGCAGATTCTCAGATAAAGAATATTCGTTGTGTAAAGGCGTATTGCTAGGCATAGGGCTTCAAGACAACTCTGTTAATACTGAGAGCTCTGCTTTTTGAGAGCAGAACCCCACAGTAATCTGATGATACTAGAAAAACCTACACAATTTCAATGTGAAAATAAGGAAAACCAACATAGTGACTAAGAATTTAATTTGCAGTTATGACTTCTATAGCTCACACAAGTATCATTGTACCACTAAAATATTATCATCATGCTCTGCTAAATATAAATAAATATACTACAGAATATATACAGAAATTTTCCAATTGCTATTTCAAATTTTTGTTCTCTTAGTTTGTGTTTCAGACTGAGCAATGCTTGTATGGTACAGAGTCAATTCTCCTCATCAAAGGGCTTGTCACACTAGCTATTACTGAAAACTACCTGCAAGAAAGTTAATATTCCTTGGAGATACTTGCACATCAGATAAGTAGTTTTATGAATCTCAAGGAATGTAGAAATAAATAGCAGACACCTAATTCTAAATTCATCAGCCTTTGCAAACAATATTATATTGTTTCTTTCTAGAACTTTACTTTGTACCATCTTATGTGAATCATAGGGTAAAAAAAAAAACAGCTTCAACATAGAGCTGTTCTTTCAAGAACAAGGTAACAGCTTACACAAATGATGTGAGCGTGGAAGTGAAGCTGGAGCAGTGGGGGTCATTCTCACAAAGTACACTGTGTCAAAGCTTCACTGCATCTTTTGGTGAAACATGATTTCTCTAACTCACTTGATATGATCCACCTTCTTCTGCGTGAGCATGTGAGAAACAGATTTAGCTTCTTGCCCTCCATGGCTTAGCACAGCCTGTAACAATAACCTGAGCTCTACAGCAAAGAGAGCACAGGGTTCTCAGAAGCACAGAGCTCTAGCTGCAAGGAAGTACACTGTGTGTACTTTCTCTGAAGTGTATGTTTGGGTCTGGAGACAGACATTTTGACACAGTTTGCTTTTGACAACACATTGTAAAGGGCTTTGTTTCATTCCAGTGCAGAATAGCAAAAGGTTTCAAAACTTTGAATAGTGTCGAGAAATGAGCTTTCAGCCTTTAGTTAAGCTTCCTTCATCCCACTGCTTCATTCAGATGAAATTATATTGAACAAATACTTTCAGGAGAGCAGAAAAAATATGACAAATACTATGCAGTATGTGTTATCTTGTTCATTACTTCAATGCTGGTTTTTTTCTTGTTTTCACTGTTAAGTTTATGAGTGTCTTAAGGTCATATACTATGACTTACATGAAATTTAAAGAAGTATGAAAATTAAAACCATATTACTTCTGTTGACAGCATCTGAGTTCTCTTTGTACTTTAATTCTTCTCTGATATACCCAAATATTTCAACAATGCGTTGAAAATGATCTTTTTTGGTCACTCACAACGCTGAGATCTTAACCTGACCTAAGTGAAGAATTTTGCATGTTGCCAGCCAATGTTTTATTGATATCTATGTACATTGCTATATCTGTTGTTTTCCTTTTTTTAATGTTTTAAACATCTGTCCATTATCTAGACCCAACAGCCAAAGATTTGATTCTCTTAAATCCCTTTCTTGCCCCTGACCTGTTTCATGACCTTGTCAAGTTAATGGCTCAGTCAAACCTCTGTTTACTCACCTTGAGGATTATAATATCTACTTACCATAATGAACAAGTTCTTACATTGTTTGTCAAGAGTACCAGGCATCTATAGACAAAAGGCATCCTATAAATGCTATCACCATCTTTGTAGAATAACCCCAAGAGGAATTTTTAGTTATCTAAAACATTAGTGTGTTATCAACACTGTTTTTTCTCCTAAATCCAAAACACAGCATTATACCAGCCACTGTGAAGAAAATTAACTCTATCCCAGCTGAAACCAGGACTATGATCCACAGTAACCTTGGAGTCTATTGACTGCTCTCACTTCACCAGCATAGCGGAATTAAATCCTGTTAAACAAACCTAAATGCTAACATGTCTTTATTATGAAGGACTCCTCTTCATGCAAATGAAGTATGTATTTTAATCTCCTCTCCAAATGACATCTTTGTAACATTGTATCTATAACAAAGTTCTTTATATCTTTTCAAACTCTCATTTGATTCACGCTCTATGTTCTTTTCTTTCCAGAGCATCTTATCCTATTTCTCAGCTAACAGGGGTAATTCACTTCGCCTTTTTATTCCCCATAAAAACTTGAATTTTTCTTTCCTGAACAACCAATTTTTCATTGCTGGCTTCATCTTTATCAAATCTTATGGAGTAGAGCAACCCTGTGACTCTTTCACAAACAATTCTTTATCCTTGGAGCTTAATTTGTACTGATAGACATCTAGTATATCAGCCTGAATGATAATGAAGATACAAAAAGATCACTGAAGAAAGAATGCTAACACTTTCTATTTCAATATACCAATAACATGTTCTTTTCATCACAAAATAGGCTTAAACACATTTATTTGTTTCACCTTGCTTGTTATTGAATTCTAAGGGAACTCATTCATTTTATTTCCAAAGGGATTCATATCATTAGGGTCAATCGTTCCATTTGGTAAGACATTTTCCTCTACTTTAAAAGTAGATTTGCATGGCATTTAAAGTTTCTGAGTGAATAGAACTGATTTTTTTTATTATTATTATTTTTCTTCCCCTTAGAATGAACACTTGTCTGGACGAAAAGAATGAAATGGAAGTAAGATAAAAATGCCCTTTGTCCACTTCATTTGCAAAGATTCTGCTATTTTTGCTATCAGAAACTTTGTTCTGTTTACATAACAACTTGAGCTGCTAAGACAGGTTTAAAATCAAGCAGACATAACAGGATGTTATCATTATATTAACCAACAACTTTGAATGACTTCACCTTAAAGAACTTTAGGTTTGATCTGTTCGGAGTACCTAACACAATATCCAACACAGTTTTTTTAAGAGACTGAGATGGGAAATGTTTGCTAACTGATACGTAGGAAGTTAGTGACACAAACCTTCCATAAAGATCATCCTAAAAGGTCAGGTTTTAACACTTAGGACAATCTGTAAAATTAAATCATAGCCAGCTTTCCAGCTGCTCAAACTCATACTCCTAAAAACTCCATCTCCTCCTTAACATTGGGATGGCTTAAGCCTTCACCTGTTATTTAGACATCTACACTCAGCTTTTTCACACGCTCGAGGCACTGACAGTTTGATAGTACTGGGCGAGTCATGCTCAGTTAGGAAAAGCCATCCGTTGCCTTCCACCTACTGTGGCAGCCATGCTGGGACACAATCTCCCAGTACACCAGACTATGTGGATCACAGGTGGCAGGGCTCCCCTTTCCTGCCCTCCTTTCTGTTACACATATGACACTGGAAATCCACTTCATCTCATGTCCTGGGAAGGACTAAAAGCTGAAGCAACCACTTCCTCAGAAGTATTGTAATCACAGAGTGTCCTGAGGCATAGAGCTGTTCTGCACCTTTTCTTCTAACTGTATTAATTTCATCTGTTCATAAAGTACAAATCTTCAGCTTGTTGGGTATTGCATTCCCAGTACGGGAGAGGACACATCAGGCCTAAAAACCTCCCACTAAAAACCTAAGTGCTCAGTAAACAAACCACACATAACAGAGATGTTTAGGTCTTCGTCAGTGAGGAAAAAAAAAAAAACAACAAAGAAAAATATACAGAGCACTAAGCTATAATGTCATTGCACACAAAATGAAAATCATGTTGGAGTTACTTTAAATATCAATCTCTTAAATGACTTGTTAATAAACTGTTCTTCTAACCAAAACCTTCACATCCAACTACAGCTCAAGAGAGAAAAAGCCTTCCTTATTTTTTATTTTTTTATCACATCCCCTTCTGTCTGGTTTTATTAGGCTGAAATGCTAGCTTTGTCCAGAGCAACTGTGCTACGATTAGACAGGGTGCTAGACAATCTCACCTAGGCTCCCTTTTCCCACTAAATGTTGAACTTTTAAAGAACCTTTCCAACCTGGGCTGTTCTGTGATCCTAAGAAATTCTGCTGGCCAGCTGCTGCCAAAAATGTAAATCTGATGAAGAAACACTATGGTAACTCAGAAAGATGATGAATTGCATACATTCTTTCTTTGTCCACTGCTACTAATACCATGGAGCATCAAGCAGTGGGTAGGATTGGATGTTACTTCTTACATAGCTTGATTTTTCTGCATTTAATTGAATGTTGCTTTTGTCATGTCTTCAGGTGCTTTCCTTAATTATTTTAGATTTTGATATTAATTTAAATTTAGGATATTTATTAAGTTTATTACCTTGATAGAATAAGTTCCAACATCCACAGGTGGATTGCCAAGCAAGTTAATCACTGTTGTTGTTGGACTTGTATTAGAAAATAGATATGTGCATAAAATAAATTGTTATAAATATCACTTGTGATATTATGTTACAGATGAGAGGGAGGTAGAACTCAGCGTATTTACCATCTACCATGAATTTTCTGAGATTATTAAAAATGGAGACAATAAATAAAATATTCTCAAAGTTAGTATCAAGTCACTTCCCTTTCTCTCTGTCATAACTGCCTGGATATCTACAACAACCATCTCCCTGTCATCTCTAGTCAGGACACAGTTCTTCCTAATGTTTAAGGAACAAAGCTGTATGGCAGTATTTACAGGCAAAAAAAGTGAGAACGACAAAAAGCAAGAGAGCTAGGTGAAAGACCACAAGAAAAAGTGAAACTTAAAACTAAATTCCCTTTTTTCCCTCCTCCTGCCCCTAGGTTGAATGAAAATGAGTGACAGAGTGTTAGGAGAATATGGCAGAAATTGATAGGCTGGCAGTGTAACTGAAGTCTTTGTCAAGTTCTGGCCTAAGTTGAAAAGACAGGAACAAAATGAGAGCCAACCCTGATTCTAACCCCAGAGACAGAGCAGCATAGTTGGATAATAAGTCTTTCAAGCTTTATCTCAGCTGTAACATGTTTTGCCACAGAGTATTAGTGTTGTTAGAAGAAGATGACAAAACAAACAAACAAACAGGTTGTAACGTCATTACTATCCCATCAGTATTGTGCAACAGAAATTAATGCTATATGCTTTGTCCAGCTATAACCTTGTAGGTATGCCTAAGTCCATAGCAGAGCCAGACTCTTTCCATATAACTGATTACTGAACAAAAAGCTTCTGAGGAGAAGAAAAATTATGATTTATATTAAATTAATATTTAATTTGCTTGAGTTTTCTGGAAAAAAGAAAATGCAGCAGAGAAAAGAAGATTGTTTTGTAGGGATGAGTAATGAGTAATTAGTGTACTTCTATGTAGAATACAAGCAGAACAGAGTTCTATGAATTAGGTTAACTGCATAGCATCTGTCTCAAAGTATTATTAAAAATATGTATATATCTGTCTAACAAGGTATAGAAATATGTGACCATAATTATCCAAAGATAAAATTTTTACTTAGAGTTACTGACTTAGAAGACTCCTGATCTCAAATTTAAAATCCTTGTTTTTGCAAAACCTGATATTTGACATCCTCCCATGGCCACAAAAATAACTGTTCTATGTTTTCTTTCTAACAAACTTTTACATATTATAAAAATTAGAAAATTTTCCTTTTCTATACTAATGAGGTCTTTTGGCTTTATTCTTAGGTCACACATTTTTAAACTTTTATATATTTGGTTTTATCTACAAATAAAAAATAAATAAAATACCTCTAAATCTGCAAATAAATACAGTAAATCTATCTCTGGACACATTATGGTATTTACTGTTGTGACATAAGTAGCTAGCAACAATGAGAAATATGTAAAAACTGAAGAATGGGGAAACTCTCGTGGTAGTTAAAGGGGTGAAGTGAAGCCTCCAGACCTTATCTCAGAAGCAAAAAGTGATCTTTAAAGCCATCAATAAAAAACACAAACAACTCACTTTAATCTGAAGCATCTTGATAAATGACATTAGAAAAGCCCAGAGAAAGATTAATGACTGTAGGTGTAACTTGGTCTAGGAAAGGAAATACAAGGTGTAATCAATACAGGAGCTGGGCTGCAATCTGATCTTGACAGCTAGAGGAAAAAATGATGTGAAATGTAACTGTACAAGGTATGAAATCATGGATATAAGGTCTTATAACATAGTAAGTTCTGGTCTTGCTTGCTTCAGTCAGATGAAGAGAAAGAGCTGGATGGCTTGATGAGTTGTGAGAAAGAAATGTAATCTTGTAACATCTGGCAGAAATATGTTTAGGAGCAACTGCGAAACACTGGTGACATTGTGTGAAGATGTAGTAACTTTGTGCCTGTTTGGGCTTTCATCACACACCAGCATAAACCCTGTGAGCAATCAGTTGCTGTGGGAATATCTGCCAGGTACAGGCCTAATCATTCTTACTTCAAGATGGTTTGGTTCCTACAAGCTGTATGCATTTTATGTTAAGCAGTCTTCTTACTTCCTTAGCATCTTCCCCTTATTAAATACAGTTTTTCACTCCAAATTGTTTCAGGCAGATCATTTGATCAGGACTCTCCTCCCATTCAACAAGGGACCAGTCAGATCTGACCGGCTACATGTCTGTGGGGAATATCTTCCGTCAAGATTCAGTGTATAGGAGAATATTGCGTGACTGAAAGTGTTAGAAAAGTAAGCTCAGGTCTAGATTAGTCTCCTTGTCCTGGACAATCAAATTCCATCTTCAGTTTGTGTTTCAGAAGATATATGGGAATTAATTGGGAAGATTCTAATATGTCCATCTGCCTCCTGACTATAAAGGTAAATAGCATCCCTTATTTTCTTTGTTATTTGACTTGAAATCATAAATATGTTTTAGATATCTGGTCTGAAAGTTTAGTCATTTCACATAAAATGCAGAGTGATTTTATGCAGTAATGATAAGGTATTTAAAAATATAGAAGTAACTTTATTATTAACTTAGTTGCTGTGAGTTGGGGAGGGGGAGGAGCAGGGAAAAACAACAAAAAACACCTAGACATATTTGGGCCCTCCAGGGTAAACATTCTGCAAAAATAATTGCTCCCTTTCAGCTACAGCTGAAACTGAGACAAGTGGTTATGTCCATAGTAATTATCAGTGGGTTAGTCATCCACAAACACCTCTGGCAATCAGAGCTGAAGTTCATAAGAAACAGTTGGACTCTCCCTTGGCTCTCTCCTTCTAGATGGAGAGGCAGCTGCTCCAATCACCCAAACATCTCTAAAGCCGCCACCGATAAGCGAATAGGAGCTACTGCAGCTTCCAATGCTAGCTGTTTATACATATTCCAGTAACTGCTCAAGAGCAAATGAGCCCACTGTCTCTTCCTGCCTCTATCTGGAAATATGTTGCCTTTCCCAGTGCTACACCCATGTTGTGGCTTGAGCCGGCAGGCCTGAAAACACCACACAGCCTTTCTCTCACCCCCCCCTCCTCCCAGCTGGGATGTGGGAGAGAATTGAGAAGGTAGAACTCTAGGGTCAGGGTGGACCAGCTGATGGAGCTAGTCTCCAAGAAAAAGAATAAGAAAAGGAAGAACAAGAACCTTGGAAATGCTGATAACACCGCCTGGGTGTTATCAGACCTGTTTTTCTTCTAGAACCAAAACAGAGCTTTGTAGCAAACACTAAGAGAGAAAGTTTCAGTTAGAAACTAAGACAACCTGCCTGTCATCCAGAAAAAAGATGAGTTCACCTGTACAGATTTGATATCCCCTTAACAATGTAATTTGAGTTCATGTTGTGTGATATTACGTATTCTTGTCCAGAGTCAAAAGTCATTCTTCATGACAGATTAATAAAACATTTATACTGTATTGATTATACCCTTTACCGTGCCAAGCACCTACCTCATAAAGCTGCCAAGATTATTCACATATAAAGTGCATTCCAGCTTCAGCTGCAGAACACCAGAAGGTTTGGTTTGCAAAACAAACCATGAAGAGATTCATAAATCACAAGAAATTGATTTTCTGGTAAACAATTGCTATTTAAATAATGTGACTTTTTTTTTCTTGTAGCCACGATAAATCCTGTATACAGAAAAAAGTTATTTTAGTATCCAAAATTATATGCATCCTTAAATTTCTAAAGTTTTAAAAGCTAAAATAACTGACCAAATGTTTATTAATGGGTTTTATCATTGAATCAAATCTTTAAACAGGGACTAAATGTTTCAGAACTGTTAATGAGAAGAAATAAACTCTTTTTGGTTTTATTTCCTTGTTTTGCATGATCACATAAACATTTCATATTAAAATATAGATAGTCCTATATTTCAGATTTTCAGAAACATTATTCCAAAGGAAATGTTGTCTCTTCGCTATGTTTCAAAATGTCTCAAAGAATAAAAGTTCCAAAAGCTCTTCAGTTACCACTTGTTCAAGCTGCAAGGAATGAAGATAACAGTCCCTTTTAAACTACTGGTCAACTATTGCTGGAAATGATTGTAATATTCAATAACAGCTTCTTATACAATATACATGTATGTAGACGTGTAGCTGTATGAAACATCCTTATTCAGCTAAGCCATGTTGCTGACTACCTTCAGTAAAGTGAGTTACATGGGATGGAAAAAGCCTTGACAACGACAATTCCTGTTTGCTTCAGAGCCCACAGAGCCAACTCCTCTGACATCACGAGACAAACTTTTCAAGGGCATTTCTAATTCCATGGGGCATAGCTGGAATGTTGGTTTCCAAACAGAAAATTGTAAGTCTCAGATACCTTCTCATATATCTAGCGTTAGAAGTTACTGTAAAGTTCATCCTGAGTCCTGGGATCCAGTTGCAAGTGTTCACATTTTACAATAAAATACTGGAATGAAAAGAGCAAGTAGGAGCCCATCCCTCAAGACATGTATCTCCAGTACTCCTAAACAGTTGTCCTGATCACATCCTAACTTTCCTAACAATGCCCTTAACTTAACTATTGTGATTTACTGTGAGACTGGAAAGAAAATATTTCTCAATCTGGAAACATCATGTTCGTTCAAATACATTAGTTCATTCTACAAAAAAAAAAAAAAAAAAAAAAAGAGAGAAAACACATTTCTGATTTCTTTCATGTATTGTTTTGAAAACATATTGCCTTATCTAGGAACAGAAAAAGCAGCCTTCATATTGCACGGCAAATTCACCAAATTTCTTCTGTGATTTTCAAAACAAGATATGTAATCTGAGTCTCAGGACAAAGCAATGCAAGCAAAAAAAATTTCAAAAAAAGCCTCAAAATTCCCAATATGGAGACAAAAAACAAACAAAGCCAAAAAACAAACAAGCCAGAAAAACAACTGTTTTTCTCAGGAGATGAAAACATCTAAGGAAAGAGCTTTGTGGTGTGCTGCAAAGCTTACATCTTTGTCAGCACAGTGCTTAGGACTAAGGGCAGTGTGGCGAGGCAGAATCAACTTGTGATGTCTCCTGAGGAGGTGATGACTCCTGACAGAGCTGTGATCAACTCTGTGTGGATGCCAGCATCAATATGCCTGCTGTGAGCATCCTCAGAGTGTCTGGACACTCACAGGCTCTCACTTCCCTGGCCTACTCTGACCAGCCACATATGTTAATGCCTCTGTGCTTCCACTCTGCTACTACCCATGCAATTGTCTTACAAGGAAGTACCACTGCACTTGGAGCAAGCAATATGCCTGGTCTTTTCTGATTATCTGTATTGCCTATAATAATTTTTTTTCTATCAGAGTAATTTTCTAAACCTTCATTTTTCTTCCTTTAAGGTAGCTCAGAGAAAATATGGAAAATTGCTTTTTCTTTTCGGAAACTAATTTTTGACTGCTCATGAAAAAAATTGCATGCTAAAGCTGAGTGCCAGAATCTATTGAGAAAACTAGGGCAATCAGCTTGTTTCTTATTTTTAAAGGGAGTTTATTCTCTGAGCAGATAAGGAAAATGAAACTTGTAGCAATGCTGAAGTGACAAAGCCAGACTGCAGTCCAAGATACCTGGGTTGTACTACCAGGTTCCTCTGTGATGAATCGTTTCCTCTTCCTCCCCTTTTTCATTAGTTATAATACCAAGTTATTCCAGGTTAATTATACTGCCTAGCTCATTAGTGATATGATGTTGTCAGTCTGTTAGGAATTGGAGGAGATAGTTTATCTTTTGCTATGTAGGTGCTTTGCCCCTTCTCAGCACTAGTCATTTCCATTTCTGGAAAAAGTTACTTATAAGTTTCAAAAGACGTCCCTGATTACCACAAAAGAACAACTCTTAACTAAGAAATGTAGAAGCTTCATCTGAGATAATGACCCTGGATCTTAATCTAAATATTAGATACTAAAACTTCATCCAGTTTGTTTTCATATATGATTTCACTGCAGACAAAGAGCACTAAGGCTGTATAGAGTGCCCATATTAATTTCAGAAAACATTACCTGTTTTGCCCTTATTGTTTAGATTAATGTTTCATCAGAGGAAAAAATGTTAATCTCTGTCATTCATATAAACAAAAGAATTTTCTAAAATGCTTCTTAAAGATGAGAAATCAGGTTGACAAATTATTTCTAGCTGTTTTGTCATCTCTCCAACCTGGTACTAAGGAGCTGAGAATAAACATTAAAATAACCTCAGAAGTTTCTTTTATACAGAAAAATGCGTAAACACACATGAGTATTTCACATCTACAGGAAAAGTGTGTTGTGTCTCAGGATGAAGAGTCTAATCTATCAGTCATTTTTCTTTTTAACAATAACGATTATCAAAATAATGTCAATTTTATCGCCAGATATTTGCAAAAGCAGCAGAAAGACTTAAACAATTTTGAGTTAACCAATGATCTAAAACTAGATAGTAATCCTTGGTTGCTCAGATTGTAGCATTAAGTAGTTGAGACTCATGAACAATAACTCCAAAGTTAATTTACAAAAAAAAATATTTTTCTTTGTTTTCTTTTAATCCATTTGTTGTCAGTAAGATGTCATAATTTTTTTGTTTCCTGAAATAGGGTTTAAGTCACATCAGAGCACTGCACAGCCTTTAGCACGTGGCTCACCGTATGGCTTCTCTTTAAATATTTTACAGGAGAGCAAAATATAACTAAAAACTTTCTATTTCTGTTAGCCATGTAAATCAACATTCTTAAATTCTTTCTATACCTCCCCTGAAAATCCTCCTTTCTCAAGAAAATAACATTCTTCCATACCATATAGCGCTATTAGTCTTCCATTACAATTCTGATGCTCATTTCATATAGATACTAACATAATATAGATGCCTGAAAAGCATGTCAATTCTCAAAGTCTCCTCCTGTATTCTACAGTGAAAAGATGCTGCCAAGAAGTAGCATGGGCTAAGTAACTTCTTTTTTGTGCTCATGATATTTACTGGAAATTCTGAAATTAGTATCACTAATGGATACTCTGTATTTGAGCATTCAGGAATCCCTGTTGTGAAAGAATAATTTAAACGTTTATGGGTTTTGCTTGACTTGGAACCTAAATGCCAATAAGTGTATGTATTACTGAGCTGGTGCCTGACAATTCTATATTTTTGGGGCCTGACCTTTCTTTAAAGTTCTCAGGTATCATCTCTGATTCAAAATCTTGTTTGGGAATTTTTAACTTGAATGAGTGTGGTAAGTTGACCCCAGCCAGCACCTGTTCTTCAAAAAATTGATTAGTAATCTTGCTGTGACTTTATTACAGTGTACAGTCCTCATTTAATTGCTAACAAGAAGTGAGTTTCTCAGTTTCTCACCAGTGATCCTTTCCAATAAGTAGAATAAATCCTTCATTACTCAAGCCATTAATCAAACTAATAACCATCTCAGCTATTTCTTGCCCCACTATTTGAAATTCTGAAATTTTCAGCCAACAAATCCTGATTCATAAATCATAACCATTAAGTATGGCTTACTGTGTTACAATTTTTGACAATAATATAATATTTTGCTCTTGAAAAACTTTAAAATTGTTGCCTTAACTGAATAGATTCCAGAAACTGTCAGTTAAATTCTATAATCTAAGGACTGTGAATATACAAGCATGCACACATACACACGCTTCAAAATGATAGAGAATGCTGTACTGAGAAACTGATCATTTCCAGTGTTCAGTATTGACAACTTATATTTAAATTGGAGAACAATGAAGAACTCATTTCAAAACACACCCTATATTATTGCTTTTTTAAAAGGGGTTTTATAGCAAACAAGAAGGATAATCCTATAGCTTCAGCACTACTAACTCGTATCATTCCAGTGTTATCGTCTGCATTTTTTATACTTAAATAATATGTCTTGCTAGCTATTTCTGTTTCTTTTTCTATAAACTGGCTCGTAGCTTTTAATATGTTCTTTTCATGACTCAATTTAATAAACTTTATTTGTTTTGCTAAAATAGAAAATGTCCTTTTTTACTACCACTGGGGAAGATGCAATCAAGCATACTTAGTACTTTATCCTGAATTTACTAATTTACAGCAAAGCATTGTCCTTACTTGTCAGAGTTTATTAACCTTTGACACATTAAGCTTTGACACCTTATGATGATCTAATTTTTTAGTTTCATCACTGGTAATTTCATATGAACTGGTTTTCAAACATAAGTAAAATTTCACAGCATTATTTCACAAATCTGAATTAAATAAACTACATGACATGGTCTATGTACCCTCTTCAACAAAGAACATTTATGCAAACTCAAGAATCAGTGTTTTGCTTGAAACCACAACCCCAGTTTTGGTAAAGGGGGATTCATCACGTACTTTATCCAACATCAGTTTATAACAAGCAGAAATATAAAACAATTGAAAGTCACCTTAAAGGGAAATGATTAGAAGTTACTCACGGAGATCAGATACCCAGTATCAGCTTTCAATATGAAATTAAGTTTCAGGATAGCAACTTCAGCCAGAAGAGAAATAGGAATAGTGTGTGTTTATTTTGTGATGTCTCTATTCCTATAAGAAAATTACAGTCTAAGTACAAAGATGGATGCTGGGAGAAAGAATTTGCTGTCACCTCTATGTAAACAACACTAGGATACAGTAAACATCTCAGTCCTATCATATAAGAAGATACTGAAATGTCTGAAATACAAAGTAGAGGTCTGAGCTTCAGTTCCATTTCAACAGCATTATTGAACAGGGAAAACCATTTCAGATATGCCACATAGAAAGCTGTCTTTTGGAGCCATTTTGTCATCAAGTGTATTTCTGAACATTTTGAATTTGTCAGTTGTTAGAATATGATTATTCTTAACATACATGTTTCATAACTTGTTTCATGTTTCTGAATCACCTGAACTGGGAAGATGACACTATTTTTTTCTGCTGTCTCAAGGATCACATATAACTTCCTTAACAATAGCTGTATTTATCCTTCTGTTTTCCCCAGACAATCCTTGCGAATGTGATCTTTTAACTCCTTATAATTGTTCCCCTTGTAAATCAATCAGTTGGCCATTCTTTGTTCTTGTATCCCTTCCCAAGTACATTTTTGGCAGCCTACCATACAGTTTCAAGACGCTGTCTCAATTATCTTTTGTCAAGTCTTTACAGTCTAGTTTCTTTATTCATTTGGCTTTACAATTGTTTCTTCTCAGATAACAGCTAGGATCATGCACTTCCCTGTTATAAACAGAATATTTTTGTTTTCCTCACAAACCTGGCATTAACTTGTCTTCTGGTTTGGCTGGAGGGTGAAAGTCAGTTTCCTCTTTTTTGTAGCTGTCCATGAGATTTGCTCCTTCTGCTATGGCTGCATATCTACTTTCCTATAGCATTTTGAGCTCCATTTAAACGATACCATCTGTAATGGAAATTTTACTGAAAGGAATGGTTTTCAGCTAAACATTGAGTTTTCTTTTCAAATGCTGATACAGACAGGTAATTTCTAGCTTTCACTAAATTTCTGAAAATCATATCCTGCTGTCCATGAAGCAGCTTGCAGCACTGTTCTGGATGCCTCCAGATTATATATGAAGATTATGTTTTTTATTTGTTCCTGCTTGAGTTTTATCAGAAAAAAAATACCAATTAAAATTTCATATATCGTTCAGTTAAATGTCACTGAAGCATGCGCAGGATTTTTCTGGAAATGTTTTCCTTGCTAAATGCTGGAGAAACTGGGACATTTTTGTCTGTAGTTTTTATGTGTTTCTTTCCCATGTCAAGGGTTTCTATGGCTTCCAGACATGAAAATAGGTGAGGTCTCCACATTGACACTTCACTTTTCTTGTGCCTTTGCATAAATCCAGTTTGATGGACTATTTTAAACTGAATACATAAGTAAATTGTGAAATATTAACATTCTCTGCTTATCAGAAATTCCACACTTTGAACAGCTGTAGTTTAGAACTTTTGTAATTGATATATTCATGGTGTATCTAGTGCAAAAATGATTGTGTTTTGATGAAAAATTCTTCTCCAAATCATAACTAGTGTTGAAAAAATTACTTTCTGATTTCCTCTTTCAGATCAGCAAATCTGATTGTGAAGGCATACTAGAGTAATCTAGCATAAAAATTGGAAAGTATGCACTGCCTCAGCTTAGTTTCCTGAAAGACTTTTTTTTCCTACATAGGAGTCTTTGGGCAGAATTGTATAGCCACAAACTGAAAGCAGAATTTTGCTTTTTTTTTTTTTTGTCTAAACTAACTGAAAACCGAACTACAGATTTGCTCCACTGCTTATTGGCTTGTCACAGGTGAGATCTACAACTGCAAACATGGACAGTACGTTTCTAAGTCTCCTTGTCCACTGCCCTGCTGCTCTGACTGAGCATCATTCTTATCTGCCTCAGCAGATCTGCATGCAAACATACTGACCAAAACCTTAGCTCCACCATCACAACGTTTTTTAATCTACTTTCAACTAAAAAAAATATTCTTTGTAAAATAACTCATCTGCTCCTTACTTAGTCTATTGACAAAGAAATGGAAATTACCTCTAATGCAATTCCAGCAGGCTAGCTGGAAGTACAGAGCATTCAATGGGGCCAGAGATCAGTGCTCCCATGTGGCCATAAGTCACATCCCCCTTTTGTGGGGTGGGCTGTGGAGCAGGCACTCAGCCTCCAATACCTAACACAGGACAAGCTGCAGGAGAGGACCTAGCCTGGCTGTCAGGAAGCCAGTGAAAATATCCCTGCCATGGAATTGTTTTGTGTAATTTTCTCTTCTGGGAGCTTTACAACTTCTGAAACATCTGTTACTGGGTACAGCTGGCAATGAGGAGTGGCATTAGATGGGCAGTTAGTCTGATCTGATGTGGTAAGGCTTATTATGTTCATGCAGACATTAAGCTTGTCACATTTCAACATATGAGTGGACATGTGCAGCATGATACATTTACATTATGCAATAACTGTACAGAGCTGAGCTGCTTCAGGGCTGACTAGGTTTTCATGAAATGAAGAACAAAATGCAAATCCTTTCTAGCTGTCTAACAAAGCTGTTTTTACAGAGTTAAAATTGCCATTAATTTCCAACTTCAATTCTGGAAAATGATATCACATTGAGAAATAAGCAGATAAAAACGTGAGAAATGGACAGTGGCTGGCAAATGTAGGTATATGTAAAGTGCAAGTGTGACATGAGGAGCCCTAGAATGTGTCAGTTTCATATATGAAAACCTGTGGTCAAGGGAGCAAGTAGGGAAAGACCCTCTTCTGGAAAGAGTAACATGGAAACCCCAAATCATATGGCCTGCTTGGTCTGGAGGTAGAGGGGAGGCATGCTGCCCAGCAGTGCAGTGGTAAACCTGTAATAGGTATAGTTACTGCCTTCTCCAGTTTATCATGCTGAGTTGTCTGGTCACTCAAGTGGATGTGGTAGCTCAGAGTCCTGCGTACCATTCTGTACACACACTCACACCTGAAAACAGAAAACGCTGTTACTTTTAATGTTACTTTTAATGTTTGCCACACCTTCTGACAGGCAGCAAAGAAGAGATGTGTGCACAGGATCTTCCCCTGGAATGTAATTTTAGGAATAATGCAGGGTGTCTACACTGTCAGTTTAGGTTATGTCTAAGCCTATTTCCAGTCTAGGCATCACAATATATTTTGAAAGTACTTCTGTTTTCCTTGTTGCAACAAAAATGTAGAAATCATGAATCAAATAAAATATTTCATTTAATCCAAAATAAACCTTAATATCTGGGGCAAGGGAAAAATTATAATAGTTTTATAAAGTATTGTTCTTTTTTTTTCCATTTTTCTCACAACTAAAAAGTTTGACTTGGTACAAAATACTTGATTGGTGAAAATCCTAAATACAAGATACAGAAGCAAGAGAAATCTGAACATGCTTCTCTTTCTTTCACAACAGTCTTGAAGGAAAAAGAAATGCAAAATATTTGATGGGGACAATTAGATATCAAAGCCCCAGTATAGGCTCTATTGTGTTCTCAGATACAGGGAGACTACGTATGATTGGAGTTAGCTAATAAGTAATAATACGGAATTAACTTTATTTCTCAGGTATGTAAAATCTCTCCTAGGCATTCCACGGTCATAGAATATGGATTACCTTTGAGATAAGCCTTAATTTCTCATTCAATGTGTCTGGCTCAGTTCTGACTTGAGTTAAAATGTATTTATACTGTCTTGATTCTACGAAGCTACTTCTGATTTGTGCTGTGATGAAGAAAGTTTGATGAAGAGTTCAGGAAAATTACACATTTTCAAATACACATCTTCCAGCTGGAGGTATGCTTGCTGAAGCCACAGACCTTAGCTGCTCTTAACTGATTGCCATATAGCCCTTCTTGTCAATTGGCCACCTAAGCAACATTAAATGGGATGGCAATAAACTGTTTAAAATAATTTTTTGCATGTCTAACTATTTACTAAAGATCTGTTTCATTTTGGTGTCTTAGGGAGCGCTTCACGCAAATGGAGAAGGGAGCACCCACCAATCAACAACATGAAGGTAACCCCTTCAGGAAACACAGCATGCAAAGACAGGACACAAGTTCATTTTGGTATCACTGCTTCCTACATATCACATTTGTGGTGTTAACAGATTGTCTACAGCAGTCTCAAAACACTTTTCTTGTTCATTCACCTGCTCAACTGTGTATAAATCAATCAGATTGCCAGTTGCTAAAACTGCAGCTATGAACCTGCTGGGCTAAAATCTGGCACGTTTCTAACTACACACAGCAGCACAGTGCAAGAGAAGGCTGAAATGAAAATTTAATTACCCAAACAGAAATGGTAATCAAGAGATTAAATTAACCTCTCATCAGATAATCAATACACTGAAAAAAAATGAACTGAAAAGCTATTGGTTTGTTATGTGAAAAATGGGGAGTAGATCAAAGATTGTAGATTGTTTGCACCCAAAACTGTATCACACAGAAAAGCTGTATGAAAGGAGCAAAGTTTGAAATATAACCAAAATATAAATAAAAGGGCAATTCTGATTTTAACCTCACTTTGGAACTGTTCAAAGCATGTGTTTGCTGATTGCTGTAGCAGAACGTTTGGTGGAAAAAAGTAGCAGCCATGCTATATTTTTACTGTTGCAGGTTTGCACTACATATACTGCGCAGCCTTATAAGCTCAAAGATCCTTTAGAGATGGCCAATTTATTCCCAGTTTCTCACAGGATGCTCAAAAACTGTAGCTCTCATTTCTTCATATCTCTCTTTCTTAGCATTACAACCTTCTCCTAGTAGAAGCTTCAAAAGCATGTCATGGTTTTGCATTCGACATCTGTCAAGAATTTGACAAAACTTCTATTTCAGGTCTTGCTTACTGTGCAGCCAGAGTTGCCAGATGTTAAATGGTTTCCAGAGTCAGTCCCTCAGCTATGATCTGGTCTGTGCTACTGGGACTCTTGTATTAGAGGTAATGAGTTAGAAAGTTGGAAGCTGGTATACATCAGAAAAAAATGTAGTTATTTTTTTGGAGGATGTTTTTGAGTTTAGATTCACTACCAGAGCTCAATTTCATAGGTGAAATAGGCTTTGAGGTTAGAATGAGTTACCAAGCTTGCCATTTTTTTTTTCCTTCATTTCAATGTATCTTGTCTTTCTATCTAGGTTTCCAGTGCCTGTGTTTGCAAGACAAAAAAGGAAAGAAACAAAACTCTGTATCCTGTGAGATAAACGTTTGCTTATAACAATTCTCGGAGTCTATAATTAGGTGAGTCTATGATTTGGAGTCTGACACTGAGCTGGAGTAGTCTGTGTTTGTTAGTTGTAAGAAGCAGGTTTCCAGCTCATTAAAACCAATGAGAGTCTTTAGTTGGACATCCAGCGGTGGACTCAGAATAGAGGTTTCAGAAAAGTAATATTTGCTTAAGATAGAAATGTCAAACTATCATAACTTGAAGGAAACTAGGTTAAGAACGTGAGAGACTACCTGTCAAGTTTTTGTATATGGTACGCTACATAGCTATGTCCTTAAATTAAAACCACATGAACACTGAAATGGATTAAAAATTGGATTTCTGTACCTATTAGTTTGAGTTAATGACGTGACATTCAGTGGGACTCAAAAACTGATTAACTAATATGTGAAAAAATTTAAAGGTGAGAGTCTCTGCTTCTTTTAAGAATACATATGTTTCTATCTTGACTTAAATAATTAGACCAACTTTATGGTAGTCTACAGACAGTCTTCAACAATGGACAAAATGTCTATTTGTTTTCTCTTTGGTAATCTTGCTGAATAAACACTGTGATCTGTATTCAGGCTCAATTTTCATATAATTTCATAAATTGTATTAATCTTGTAGCTTTATCTGACTGTAAGTATGATTTCTAGGACTAAGTGATTTACAGAAACCATTTTATTTCTTCTGAGAATAACAAATTTCTCTACTGGATAGAGAGACTGAGGTTGAATGTGTCTGTCAATCCAACACGAAACAGAATTTTCTGCACTTAAAATGTCCAGTCCATAATCTCCTGGCAAGTTATGTCAGAGTAGAGAAAGATGTCTTATGGCACCCCATATCTTCCTGTCACAGTCAGCTACAGTTGAGGGAACTCTCTACTAGAAATAGCCTGAATCCTCACAGGGAACAACTTTTTAATACATTACTTATATAAGTTAGAACTCAATGAGAATCTTCTTTGCTCTGCGTAAGATGATATACATTTAGATCTTGCCTCACAGACATCAGTGAACTGGCATGAAGACTGCCAATGACCAGAATCCTAGGCTGTTCTGGGTAGATCATGTCATTTGTTTTCCTTCTTTGTAGTTAAAATATATTTTTTGTTAATATTTAAACTAAATCTCTGTTACTTTAAGTTAATTGCATTTCATTCTGCCTTTAGAGGGCATGTGCAATTGTTGCCTACCAGCATGATGACATCATATTTTCACCACATACTTCACCTTTTCCTTTCTAATTACATAAAAATAGTTCTTGCATTTTTTCTTTTTAAGACCCATGACCTCTTTCTATGCATATGGTCATTTTCTTGTTTTCTCATTGATTCATTCCAATTATTTATTTGGAAAAAAAGGGTGTGAATCTTTCTTAAAATGTGATCTCCAGAATTGGCCACACTGCTTAAAAGAGTTCAAAGCTTGAGGCCACACCACTACTAGCAGAGGAGAATACCTGCAGTTTATTCCCTTCGATATTCCCTTAGTGATTTACACCATCTAGAAGACATTTTTTCTGCATTACCATGTCATTATTGATACATATTCAGGTCATATACTACTATTCTAGTTCCAGATGTGGTACATCTGCTTATTCCATAATTATACAGTTTGCATAACATTTAGTTTCACCAAGACATTGCATTTTCACTTCACACATTTTATCAGCTGAATGCTGATTGCAGGATAATTCTTCAGTTTCTTAAACTCAGCTTGAGTTATGAAGTTGGTGACACCTCACACTTCAATGTCACTAAGAAATTTAATCCATATGTTTCATAATTCCACCTAATTCCACCAGTTAACTGCTTGAAATATAGATTAGACTCTTACACAGGACCTCATTTGAAATGTCCTGAAATTGGAACAATGCTAGTGAATATTTTAAACAGCATCAACTTTGTGATGATTTCATGTAGACTGTTTTTGTCTAGGTCTCTAAAAATATTAAAATTATTTCATATAGAGAACTAATTTTAATTCAAATTCCTCCTTCTATACAGTAGGGCAGCTAAGCCACCAAATGAAAAAGTTAGACAGGTTGATGTGACTTATCCTGAGAAAACCACACTGACTGCTCTTTACCTCTTTGTGATCTTTATGATTTATACTAACAGCTGAATCATTTATTCTGTGACCATTCTGACTGATTATCCTCACTTAGGACAAGCTCTGTGCTACCCTTCCATAGTGCCCTGTGAGTTCTCCATATTTTGTCCAATTGCCAGTTCTTGGGGAACTCTTTTGGACAATTCTAAGTTAAACAAGGGGATGTCATGGTGAGCACAAAACCTCTCATAACCTCATGGTGGTGAAATAGAAAACAGAAAGGGATACCAAACGTTTTCATCGTGTTCCCTTTGGCAGTACAAAGGATGAGAGGATGTTGTAAGTTCCAAAGCAAATAAAGCCACATAGACCGACTTCAGTGGAAAACAAGCAGGTAACCATGGTAACAGGAAAACAGTAGCAGAAATTATCGCGTTGACAAACTGTACATAGCCAGGTTCCCTTGGATTTTTTCATTTGTTTGTTTGTTCTGACACTAGGTTTGGTATAAAAGTTACTCCCATGTGAAATGGCAGTTTGAAATCTGCAGAGACATAACCTGTATCAGTTTGTTAATACAGCATTATAAATACCACTCTGAAATCTCTTTTCAGATATATTCACTCATCTTCTTTTTTGTCTTTTGTGCATCTAAGTTTTACTCCCCTGTGCTTATGATTTTGTTACTTTTCAGGTGAAGTATTTCAGCTAAGGCTTCTGTCTCTCTCTTTGCTCATTCTCATAAACTATCCATCTTTCTCTAGGCAATAATGACTGCTTCTGCATTCAAAACAAGTTAAGATTTCTATCATCTTAGGGACAAAAAAAGTTTCCTGAAAATGAATTCATTAGCTGTGAGATACCCCCTTTTTTTTTAATTAATTGTGCTTCAGATTACTTGAGGCAGATAAGGAAGGGAACAGAAATGTCTCTACCAAAAGATTCTACAGTAGCTTTCCCTGGAGAAAATTTTGAGTGTGCTTTACCATCAAAGAGTCTGAAGAAATAAATGAATACAATAGCAATTGTTTGTAGCAAGAATGACTTTTCCTTCCCACATCTTCAGACAGAGGAAAAAATGGTCCTTCAAATGTCCATTAAAAGAGAATAACAAACAACTAGATTCAGTCCAAGTCAGGTAATCATCCCCACAGCATCACAAATTATTGTATACATTCTACTAAAATTTGCTCTGACTTTGCATTAAAAATAGGTCTCTGAAACTCACTGAAGGAATATGTTAACATGAAATATTGGGTATTAGCTTATAGCTTATCTAGATTATGTCACTGAAATCATTTCTCAGAGGGCATGTCCTATCTCATTAGTTACTTCTGTGAGCTTTGAGACACAAACAACAGCTGTATTGGAGCATGTCTTCTATGCACAGGTATCGCTGTAATTTTCAAGTACTGTGACAGCCAACTGCATTTTAATGAAATAATTTAATTAACTAATGTTTCCTAATAGCCTACTCAGAGATATTGATGCTGATTGTGTGTGTCTGTCAGAGCAATTTCCTTAGCATTCTGACACGTTAGATCTCTGCTGCACAGAACTAATAAGTCACTTTCATGTCCCAGAATTATTTTTAAATTACAAAAGCATATGGTTTTGGTGACAGTGTGGTAGCAAAATAAAGTTGGAAAAATATTCTTAATAGACATTTAACAGCTACTCCTGCAATGAGTTTGGTAGTATGACTAGAGAAATACGCTGGATAAATCAATTAATTTCAACAACAATACTAATAATGATAAGAGTATATCTACCTAATTAAAGCACAAACTTTTTTCTTTGCATTTTTTTTTTCCATTAACAAGACTTTATTTTTAAAACCAAAGGGTTTTTTCTCACTCTCTGGTTTTGTATATATTTTTAAAAGTTAAATAATTTGCTATGACACATTGGTACTTCCTTCAGATAGTGCTGCTTAGTCAAAGCCCATTTGTCCCTCAAAATGTTTTCAGCAGAAAATTTTCAAATCTCTGCTGAGAAGATACTATTTGTCTGGTGAAAACATCGGAGTGCTATGGACAAATATGGATTTAAGGCATCAAAAATAGCTGTAAAATACTAATTTTAAGAATCTGAATCCCTTGAAAGGTGTCATTAAGTAAGTGAATACCTATTTTTGCTTCTGTTCCTATCATTTTGAGGAAAGTAAGAAAAGTCCATGGGAGTCAGTTAAATGCATCAATGACATCACTGCATACAGGATTATGTGAATAATGAAGTGTGTAGACAGGATAATCCTTTCTTAAATGTTTTGTGAGGAATACCTTTGTAATTTTTCTCTGAGCAGATATAGGCTCCTTTTCTGAAGCTATATATAAAGCAGTAGGAAGACTGAGAAATACAGAAGATATTGATAAACTTATGCTATTACGTTGTTTTCTAGCTGGTAATATCAATAATAATTAAAAAATCTCTTACTAATTATTACCTCCACCCATTGTTTTGATTGCTCAGTGAATAGGAGTCACTTCTATGTATTTTAAAACATGAATAACACTGTAAAAATTTTATTTATTTTATCTCACCTATCATTCTGTATCACATTTTCTCCCCCAATATTATATATTTTCTCATTTCCAAATCAGAAAGCTTGTGCCTATTGAAAAGAAGAGTCACTTCCTACCTGAATCGGTCAGCTAATTAAACTAAGAATTGCTCATCACTAGCTTTTTCATCCTGGTCAGAAGGAAAGCATACAGCCCACATGCTAGTAGTCTGAGTGGGAATGTGTTCAATAAAATTATCTCGGTGTCTCATCAAGAGCAATGAAATTCACAATAGCAATTCAGCAGAATTTATTGAAAAGATTTGCTTCAATGGTGTGCCTGCAAGCATAGCGAAGTCTCTAAGGAGAAAAAGAATGTGAGACGAAGGCATTGCTGAAGAATTAAAATGAATGATAATTACAATTGCAATTAACTTTTCTATAAATGTTAGTTTCACATACTTTTAAAGTTTCAGCATGAAGTTAATTTTCTTGCTGTTGTTGAAAAGGGTAAGGAGCTCTACGTGGTGAAACCTGAATATGCATGTCAAGGGCTCAGTTTAAATGGATGTTCTAAAATTTAGGTGTATTTGTCAGGATGTTTCTTCGAAGAAAAACTGTTTCATGTGTAGATACTGAAGACGGTCCAAGTCTTTGAATGAATATCAGGTCCAAAATTTTGTACAGTCACACAGGAAAACTTTGGCCTATTGTATTTAGCAGTGAACCTATGTTAAAACTGAAATTGATGCTGAAGCTTTCTTCTTTGGCTTACTATTTTCACTCAGGAGTAACAAAGGCCCCACAGTGCAAGTAACTGTCACAGTGTAAGTAACTGTAAATGGTTGTAAATTAGTTTATGACTGTACACGCTACCTGAGCTTTGGGCATAAGCCAGTGAAGATTTATATGAAAATGAACGTCATTTATTATGTGATCCCCAGACTATTGCAAATATGATCTCTGTGGCAAATTTGTTACTACGTCATTTGTTTCACTGTGGTCAAAATTAATGGAACTTCAGCTTCTCTACCATCAATCTCCTTCATCAGTCTACCATCAATTTCTTGAACTTTTTGTTAAAACATGTTTAATTACAAGCAATAATATTTAATTAAAAGTATTAAATGACTACAATGTTGTGGACTTCAGCTTTATGCTTTCATTTCCTACACTTGTCTGGGAAAATATGCCCTCTTTATGCAAAACACCAGTGTTTGGAGGCCATGTTTGCTTTACACAAGCATCCTATCTCATTCAGTGTAATTTGGATAATTTTATATCTTTTCATTTTTCCCCTTGTTCATCATGTAGCTCTATTACTTTTTTTCTCCCTGCATTCTATTTTAATACTACTGTGAATACAAAGTTATTAATTTATTTATAAGCTTTTCTTTACGGATCATCCAAGCAGCATTGTGTCCGTCAAAAATGAGTTTAACCTTTCCAGGATATTATTGCTGTGTTACAGCATTCCTGTTCTCCAGAGAGTGGACTACCTAAAAATAGCATAAGTATCGCAAGTACACATTAATTTAGAATGACAAATTTGTGATTCTGCAGGACCGGCTTTTCAGGCAAGTTAGCATTTTATTTTATCTGCTCCAATTACTGATCTCACTGACTGTATCTGTAAGCTTCCAGATAGTCTGCAGATTAGCAACATACTAATGATCTGTCAAGACTACCATTCAAAAGTGTCATTTATATTGCTTGTTCAATAACACTGTTATAAAAATCAGATTTGCGTGGCAGAAGCAAGCTTGGAAAACAGTTTTCAGGACAGTATTAAGATGTCAAAATGAAGATATATCTCACAACAGCGTGTCTTATAGACAACCGCCTTCAATTTTGTGCATTGTGCAAGACAGAAATTCGCTGGACAACAACATAATTGCTATAAAAACTATGGTTAATTCTCTAAGAACTGTCTACATACATCCTTGGGAATTTGCATTCTAAGTCCTCCTAAGTCCTGAATGATTGACTTTACACGTGTTACTGCTGAAAAGATAAGAAACTGCAGATAAAAATGTATTAAACTTCAGGGAACAAAGATTCCAACAAAAATGATGTGCCCTATAGGAAATCTCCACAATCAGTTGTGTCAGATCAGCAGCAACTATGTGACTCTACGGTTTACAGGCAGCACTGGAGAGGTTTGCCAGTATTATTGCAGAATCTCACTCAAAAGCCACAGTCTCCTGATAGTACATCTATTCTGTGTGGAACTAAAATCTAGACACCCATACAGGTTCATTCACAGGTCTCAATTCATTTAATTTTCATTTTGAATACAGCTATCCACGGCTTTGCCTTCTTAATATCAATACCTCTGTGTGCTGACAGGTGATTAAAATGAGTTGATAATGGAATGATTACTCATCAGGTGACAACATTTCAATTTAAAATTCTCACATGAGTTAAATGAGATAATAGCTGTTGTGAAATATATGAAATAGGATTAAATCTGTAGCTAAATATTTCTGACAGTTCTGGCCATCTTAATTTGAAAAAGTTATAGCAGAAAAATTACAGATCTCAATGAGGATAATCAGAGATGTAGGTTTCTTTGTGAAATAAGGTTGAGTGGGTCCTTGTATTTAAGAAATGAGAGCTGAGGGGGCATAAATTAACAGCATATAAATTTATAGTTCACATGAAAAAGGGATATAAGAAATGACTGTTGATCTCAAAGAACTGAGGGAATCAGAGGGTAATATAAAGCAACAGATATAAAACCATGAAGAAAAATTATTTTTCAGAGAGTGCATAATCACACAATAGCATTCATTTTCCCATTTTTTTTTATGTCAGAATTATAAACAGGTTCAGAAACAGACTTGACAAAGTCAGGGAAGTCCAGGTCATAGAAGAAATGCTCATCCAGTAAAGTTTAAAAGAAAGTCTAAAATTCCTCTGGAGGCCTTTGGCAGCTTTATATGATGGTAAAATAAGATCTCAAGAGGCAAAAAATGGAGAGATTTTGGAAGTCAACATTTTTTTTTCAGGTTCTACCTTGAATAGCTACAATCAGAGAAAATAATCCTCCATAATTGCTAAGCTAGAGATAAGTCAGTTGAACAGAACCATCAGAGCTATGAGAATCCTCCGTGGTTGAAGTAGAGAAATCTCATAGGGAAGATACATGAATGGAGATCTGATGGAGTCACTGAATTACAAACAGAAGTGATGCCTCCAAAAGTGACTTTCCCATGAACAAAAGATGCAGAAGCTTCTGTCTATACATCCTTTTCTGTCTTTTTATGCTGCATATATTGAGCATCATGTTTCTGGTTCTGAGCACTGGACTAATTTTCCAAAAAGAGAAGAGTCCTAGCTCTGGGACACAAGACTTGCATGTTCAAGACAGCTTTACTTGTAAATGCAAGGTACATTACAGTGAGTCCTGATTTAAAGGAGGCTGAGCTGTCCAAACAGACATAGCCTCAAACTCCTGGAACCTGTCTTTGTACCACTCATTTACATCAGCAACACTGACTATAAGGTTCTTTAGTTACAGATTTCTGTTTTGCTATTCCTTACAATTAGCTTAGTCTGTGCCACAGTTACTGCATTGTCCCAGTAGCTCCCAGTGCAAATCATCAGCTTTTTATTCTCCTGCTGTTTCTGGTAATTCTTTAATACTTTTAAATAGATTGTTTCTACAGAAACATTAAGAATTTGTGGTTTGCTAACTCTCATCTAAAATCATTTTCTCTCTCAAGTATGAGGATAACTTTTGCTTTACTGTGGTCTAGGTCTACATAGATTATAGCAGTGTTAAAAAATATATTTTTAAGCTTATGATTATCCAGTGGCATAAGATTGATAATATTTTGGTTCATGTTTTATATTGGTAATAGATAAAGAAAGCATAAAGGAATTAAAAGACTGCTTTGAGGCTTACATGAAATGCCTTCTTTAGGCTTACCAACTTGCAGTAAAATACTACATTATTGATCAATCTTCTGAGTTATTCCACATCCTTCAATTAGGAGAGCATTTTTTATCATATTCTTCAAGAGAAACAACACTCTTCAGCAACTAAAATACATCATCTGAAAAAGAGCAGGATATACAGATCAAATTCTGCTCAGGCACTACAGCTATTCTGAACTCTATTGAAAAATGCTCTCTGCCACAGTAAATCCAGTAAACATCTTACCAGTTTATACCCATGGAAACTGAAGAATTAATATATTGATTGTAAAAGAATTATTCAAGTCTTACTTTAGGAGAAATGCTAGAGCACAGTGAGGATCTGATACTCAGGGGGGTTAGGTTTGATGAACTCCAGAGGTCCCTTCCAATCTCTACGATTCTGTGATTTAAAAGACTGAAATTTTCTGGCTATATCTGTATATTATTAACGAGTTTCAGAACCATGATATCATCTGCCCTTATCACCTAAATTTTTGATCTCATAATAAATAATGCAGAAATAGTTTTAACAAACTTTTAAAAACTTTACAAAGTCAGAAGGCTGCCATTAATTACATGGCATTAATTATTCCTAATCTTAAATTCTCTCCTGATTGAATCCAAATCCTTGCAGGACCTTTCACAAGATCTGTGTATGAATAAATAGGCTGGCATGGCCTATTTTATTTTCCTATTTACTCTTTCAAATAATATTTGCATGGTACTGGCTTTATTCCAGACCTCTCAGGTTTTCATAGTGCTCATATACGTTTCAAAATCAATATTTATGGCACAGGAAATTATTTTCCAATTCTTATAGTACCATTAGGTGCAAATTAGCTGACATCATAGACTTTGAAACATATCAATAATTGTTGATTTATATCATTTGTAGTTATTGATGTACTGGTATATAGTTAATGCAGTAAAATATAAATGTATTATCTTTACTGATAAGTATATCATTTTGCTACTTTCCAGGAGAAAACTGAGTTTTAAATAGAGGAAAAAATATGAATTTTTAAAATATCTGGGTCTTCCATTACATAGGTAACAAGCCTGATATTGCAGGCATTCCTGATATACGCAAGAAGAATTTTCTTCTAGCTGTATCTTTTCCCAGTGATATCTCTTACCTGTTGCTTTGTTGTATTCTTTAATATTTTCTGTATTTTTGTGATTGCTTGGACCTTTTTAAAATTTCTCTATTCTTAATTCTTCCTTGTAACTGAATCAGGAGGCTTTCACTCAAATAAAGGGCATAAGAGCTACTGTAATTATCCATCCAGTAGTGGTCAGCATGGATTATATCTGTGGATATCTAATCCTTGCAAAGACTGAGTACCTCTTCTGATGCTGAGATATAAACCCCTGCAATGTTGGAGACAATTTGGATGGGGATACTTTTGAGCAAACATTAGCAAAGAAAGAGGCTATGTTTGACAGATTCAGTAGCCTCTCTGGAGTTTCCCATCTGTTTCCTTCCAGAAGCTTTGCAATGCACCCAGCAGATAGAGCCCAGACCAAAGAGCATCCACATGTCCTAGACCTGGGCTTTTTTTGCAGCCAGCTTCAAATCAACTTGAGGTAGCTTGTGAAAAGCTTTCTAGCATACTAATTAAACAGACCACTTGAACACCAAATCAGTGAATCTCCCCACAGGAGGCTGAAATAGTTCTTACTCCCAAGCCTTTTGAGACTTGCTCTTCTTTTCATATCTTATGAAAAATAAATGAATTTCAAAGTGAGATGACTAATAACCACAGTTGCTGAAAAGGTCACCTGAGGAAATGTCCCATTTGTGTTGGCTGTATAAACTAGCTGGCAGTAGAGACAGCTACTTCACAGCTAACAGACTGTTTTCCATTTCAGAATGAGAAATAACAAATCCTATTCTTTGATCAGATGTTCTTTGCATCGGATTCTTTCAGCTTAGTTCTTCCCTTTGCCTCTTGGAATAATAAATAATAAATATCAATTGTCACATACTACTTAGCAAAGACATTATTTTTAATCTGAAAAGGGCTTTTTTTTTTTTTTAATTTTTTTCTCTCACTTTCTAACTTTCTTGCTGTCCTGTGCAGATAAAAGTTGCTACATGAATGCAAATTTCTTTCATATATTCAACCATTTACTCAGCTCCAGCTTTTGATAAATATGGTAAGACTCAGGGACAGAAGAGAGGTTGACTGATTCAATTTCTAATTTAATGGTTACTAAGAGCTTCATGCAAAATTCTGCAGGAGCAAGCACTTCCATAAAAAAAAGAAACATATCACTGCCATTTCCAATTAGGTTTTAACACTAGGCAATGATTTTTTATTGCGGAATATTAAACAGAAGAAGTTTTTCATAAAATATTTTTTTATGAATACCCAGATATATATTTGTTTTTACATCTGTGGTAGGATTTATTCACAAAGAGGTCCTTATTTCCATGTCTTTTATTAAAGAGCCATATAGTAATTATTACTTTTTTTTTTTTTTCCATTTCAACATATGTTCCTACTGGTCAGTTTTCACTCTAGTGTTAACATTTTGACATACGACGTTACAGGAATGTTCCTTATATCACTTTCTTAAATATTTCTTAAATGCATCCACTCAGCCAAATTTTTTTACTAGAGAATACGTTTGCTCAGGCTTTCAAATATTTACCCTAAATGGCCTGTAATTAACACAAAGGCATCCTGCTATATGGATAATTAAAGGATAGAAAGCCAGATGATCTTGAACTACTGTAACGTTGTACTGACATGGTGCTTTTTTGAAGTTAGTATGACAGGAGACTAAGAAAACTTCTTAACCACATTTAAGCAGAAGCACAGCACTGTTGTAGCACTTCCTTTAATGTGAACTGTCAGCTGAAACCAGCATTTCAGTTTCGAAAGAGAAAAACAAGGAAGAAGCCTCTTCAGATCGATTTGAAATCAGGCACCCAAGAGGGCATCGTTTTCTTAAAGCCACTTGTGCCTTAATAAGTTGTGAGCTTTCTATCCAAATCAGTAGGTGGACAATAGCTTGGGGATTTGCACAGTATTTCAGAGTGTCTCCATCTCAGCTTTTAGGGCTCTCATTTTTATCTTTTCTGTAGTGCTAGTCTGCAATTTTTTTGTTAAATAAGATTTTGAGTTACAGCACACTGTGAAGCTGTTGATTTTATCCAGAACATCAGAAGAGGTTTGAGTACATGCTTCCTACAGGAGCTGCAATAAATATCACTGCAGAGTGATCAGAAATCTCTGTCAAATTTAAGTATTTATTTTTTTTAGTTTCACAGGGAAATTTTTTATATATGTGTAAGTCTTTCAAATAATGGTGTAAATGCAGTTATATTTTACTAGCTGCCTTCTCATTGCCTAATGTGCACTGCACACTACTGTTCTCTTGAAAGATTCCCTTCTCTATGCAATCACAAGATTCTTTAACAATTCTTCTTTCTTTAAGAAAAAGATGTTTCCTTAATGTTTATATTATTACTATTTTGATGTTTGAGTGCCCAGACATCTCACCAACGCATAGTCTTGTAGGCAGCAGTTTTGTGGTCACAGAAAAAAGGCATATCTTAAGTTACTTTTTCAAAACTCAACAGTCTTTTAAATTACCTCTTAGCACAATAATCTGATCAAGATTTCAGTTATCATTTGGAGATTAATAAAGTTTTACAAAGAATCTTATTTTCTGTAGCAGTCTCTACAGCTGATACTTGGAGGAATATTGTAGCATCATATTCTTGGTCTGTTTTGTACTCTTTGGCCTAGGTAGATCCTATTCTGTGTTCATGAATTGTTCAATCTCAAGTCCAAAATCTTCAAGCTGAAGTGGAGGATATTTCCACCTCCAGTTCAGTTCACTAGTATTTTTCACTAGACAAGTTAATGACATTGCAAATCCACTGAAAATAATTTACCACAAAATTTTTAATATCGAACTCTCTTCAAAACTTTGCATAAAGCTACATACTTGTTTCTTTGATTCAATAATGAGAATTGCATCTCCAAACTATAAGTTTTTTGTCATGTGGTGCTGATTGTTATAAAGTTTCCTGCGATATCTTGTTGTCCATTTGATGTTTATCAACCTCTGCTATCACCAGCCTACATACTAACACCAAAAAAAAATCAATATCACTGATTTCAGTGGAAGTTAATACTTTAGTTTAGTAGCGTAAATTCTACTAAAATGTTCCTATATAACTAACCTCAAGTAAGTAACAACAGTCATTTACAAAGCAGCTGCATTTAAATTCTAAGGACAATAAGAAGTAAAAGTATCAAGAAAAGATCTCCATGTAAAGTAGTCATCACAAGCAAGATTAATGGAATTGAAAATCTGTTGGCAACTCTTTATCCAAGAAAGAAAGATTTTTAAAAGTCTTTGCATATAGCTATATCCTTGTTGTTTTCTGCTCACCCTAGTTAACTCAAGTCAGGAACACTGTCTGGCCCTAAAATGCAGCTGAGCTGCTAGAGTCCCTTTTGGCCTGAGCCTAGCTCGTGGCTGCACTTTCCAGCTAATTCCTGATTTGTGTGGCAACAGTGCCAGTAAATGCCCGAAGTGATTTGGCTCTGACACTTACATATGCTGACTTTGGTATAGTTGTCCTGAAGGTGTCACAGTATCATACCACTCCTGACACACACCTATAATAAAAATTCAGCTGTAGAACAGACCATTCCTTTATATGAGGATGTAACCATTGCATTGACGAAAACAGCCGGAGGTAAGCTGGTACCCCCTAGAAGACTGCTGTCTTCCCTGTATTGTGGAGCATTTACAGAAACAAGGAAAATACATTTCTGACTGCATTTCTCCTTGCCATATGCACTAAAACGCAGGAGAGAACAAGATGCTGCGAAAATGTATGAGTTAGGAATGACATATATCAAGAGTACTTATGACATAAGCTATATGGATAGTATATATCAAATCTAAAGACTGCAGCCAGAAATCTGGTGCATGTAGACCATGACCTGAGTCTTGGATCACTAGCCTCCAATTCTGGGCCTTCTCTCATTTCTATGGCATCCTCTATGCTGAGAGCAAGCCAACCAGCTCTGGAATAGCAGAGAAAGAAAGGAATCCTTCCAGCCACCATACTCATTTCCACCATCCCTCACTGGTGGCAGAATCTACCCACAGGCATCATCTGGTGATTAAAAAGAGAGTTCTATATTTTATCTGGGTTTTTCCTGGGTGGAGAGTTTAGGTAACATACACAAAGCCAGGGAATGTTCTGGAGAGAACAAAGTCCTCAGCTGACTACCTCCCATGGCAAGGGCAGAAGAAAAAGTAACTAGGAACTAAGTCTGACTTGAAACACTGCAAGGCCATTCACTCAGACATATAATGATGGCAAGTATTGTTGGTAAGTAGAATGTGTAGGAACACTAATGACTTTTCATTCTATATGGAAGAAAAGTTGTTCCTTTCAGAAGATTAAAATAAAAAGTCAGTCTCTTGATTTATTTCAGACACATTTCAAAAATAACCTGAAACCAAGTCAGCTTGTTTTATCCTGCCCTTTGCAAATTTATGAGCACTGAGTCATACTAAAATCATACAAAACGAAGATCTCTAGAATTCTGCAGTGTTTAGGGGAAACAGGTATCAAAAGGAATGGGAAATTCTTCTTTCTCATCTGTCTTTTTCAGCAGTCAGCAGACGCTGGCTGATATCAACTCTATTTGAATCATATTTTTAAACTTTTATTTGCATCTGCGAGGGACAAGTATTCCAAGTAAATTCTAGTTCTACTCAAATAAAGGGTAATTTGTGTCACTGTACACATAAACAAGCTTATATATTTTTAAAAACTGAAAATTGAGTTTCTGACCTAAGCATATGGCATGTGGGTAGGCATGTCTCCATAGCACCTATGCCTTAATTTGTCTTGGAGTTCAAGTATTTCACTTCAGTGCCAATGCCTTATCTATTTTTTATCAACATTACAACTTTATCTGGTTAAACACGTTCTATTTTATTATAAATTAACTTCTCATGCGTTGAGGGCTTACACCAGATAATGTTAGTCTGTTAAGGCAATTCATTTTCAGCAAAGTAAAGGGAACAGATTTTTCTAATGTCACTTCATAAATTTAATCATAATCATTCACAAAAGTATTGCACATAACAAGGAGGGCAAGGGTGATTTTCTGGCTCTTGATTCTATTGACTTTGACAAGTTACTTTAAGAGACACAATGTTCCTTATGTCTGTGGCACTGATGTTGTGCTGACTTCATATATTGAAAAAGCTATTTCCAATGCTAAATAATATATCCATTTATTCACAGAAAACATTCATTAGCATCTCTGGTAATTTTGTCCGAGAGGCAATTCCAGATTTAGATGCTAAAAGATTAATTTGTGTTAAATCTCTAAAAGAGAATATTAGAAAGCAAACAACAAAAAAAAAATCCTCTGCAACAGTTCTATTCAGATATTTATATTAACACTATCTAAAACCGCATATAAACGCCTGTGAATCTAAGCATGAAGTAAACCAAGAACCTATAACTTCAGATCTCAGAATAGCAGATATACTTTTTAAGTAAGCAAGAACCCCTTCCAGATGTTTTCTTGTCCCACCTGTACTGAGTAGATCCAGGACTTTTCTGAGTCTGTTTAAGTGATGGAACTCTTCACTGACTCACAAGCTTGAGATCCTAGTTAAAAACAATAGCAAGGGAGAAGCAGTTCAAAAAGAAGCAGAGTTCTATGAATTCTTTGTGATTTTGTTTTGTTCTCTTTTACAGAATCAACATAGCACCTTAAAATCTCTTACAGGGCAACATAAAATACAATACCTCAGTTATAACAAGGGGCATGAGGGATGGAAATATTTCTTTTTATGCAAGTAGAATTAATTGTGAGGGATGGTGGGAGACCCACCAGAACACTATGGTCATGGAAGGTTTTACCTGTTTAGCGTGGGTTAGCATAGATCTGCACACATCAAGTAGGCACACACAATCCTTATCAGCCAGAACAGATGCTGTGGAAATGAACCTAACCTCTGATGGTTTAGACACAAGATTAGTGTGCTGAATAACAGAAAGCAATCTTAAGGGCTGAATGGCATCTCCATATGTATGTTGGCCTCATATACTTGCATAAACACAGAGCTATCACTTAGTGTTCTGCTACAGCTGAGAGGCATCAAATCCTCAGAGAAAATATCTTAGGTTCAGGGATCACAGCCAGCATAGCATGAGAGGGAAAACCATTCTGAAGTACTGAATTTCTTTCTTGTCTTTAGTCAGACTGAAATTTTTCCTTCATTTAATTCTCTATTGATTTCAATTAAATTCTCACCAGGTTTGCACCTCCAGCTGAGATCTTTTTTTCTCCTAGACAATCTGTTTCTTAACCTGTTTTTCAAGGTTTCAAATCCAATGAAAACCCAAGAGAGTAATAGTAAAAAATTGGCTATGTGCTAGGAAATGAACTATCTGTAATCTGTCACTGTGAGATTCCTTTAAAAGCCTCTTTCATAGATGAGCAGCAGTGAATCTAAAAAGCTGGTTAGTAATTCTCACGAAATGTTTTACATTCGAAATTGCTTTAAAAGGTTGGTTATAAAATCTCCTCTTTTATAGGATTGAGAGAAAAAATAATCTCATTGTTAAGGAAACACACTGCTACATCAGTATATGTGGTTAATTTCTGTCACAGACTCCCTAGGAGATCATGAAAAAAACTGCTTCATCCGTCTCCTGTTTGTAAATGTATGATAAGGACTGTCCTTTTTCCCACAGTTTTGTACGGACAAATTCATTACTGGTGAATGCCAGGAAAGTCCTGAAAACAGATGTGCAATCAGTTGTGAAATCAGTTCTGCTTACATAGCTACCTCATTTCTAAATCAGCATTAATACTAATAATGACAATACTGTACAATATCTTTGCTAATACTACTTAGATTTACTTCCAAAAAAGATTTTTTTAAAATTTTGAGTTTATTTTATTGTAAAATTACATATCCCAAAGCACAGTGACTCAGAAATCTAGAAAATCATGATGTTCAGCTCATTTAGATAATTATGAAAATCCCATCATAATATCTACCATCACGCCATCTAAATATTTAACTCAGATAATTCTTATGTCAAATGTTGAAGCCAAAGAAAATAATACCTTCATTAATAGGGAGAAGTCTTATAGAGGAGAAAACTGAGAACTCCACTAAAAGTTTACAAAATATCAAAAAGAAGTCTGTCTGAATAAAGCATGGTCCAAAGAAATGATCAGGGAAGATTACTTATTTGATTAGCTAATTCCTGTACAGCAAGAATTCAGGAAGAGCTCAAGTGTTTCATGTGAAGTCACATAGGAAGACCATTGTGAAATTCAATTAAAGCTGTGTACAGCTAAACATTTTCCTAACATGGTGCCTCTTACAGTCTAAAATCTGTATAGTATCTGCATAGGCTATACATGACTACTGTTAACTTATACTGTTAATTTATATGTATTACAAGAAGAACTTTGGGTAGATTTAAAAAACAAATAAACAAAACCTTTTTTTAATATATATATATACCTGTATAACTTTCTACTCTATAAAATGTTAGTTTCTGTAGCAGTGTTCAAATCTGTAACTTCTTGCAATATGAACTGAGAAACTTATTATAGTAGCTTAGATCACTGTTATATTGCTCTCGAAAATGAGCCTGCACAGAAAATGAACTTCCAGAGAAAAATAATTTAAATGCAATGAAGACTCTTACAATCAATTTCTTTCACTCATTTTCTCCAACTGATGTTCTCCAAAGGACTAACTTTTTGCCTTTATGAACAACTCATAATTTGTATGTGTGTTCTACTAACTGTTTGTGCTGTGTTCTTCTGAATTTTGGTTCTTTTAACTACAGTCTCAAAGAGTTTTCATTTTCTTTCAAGAACAAGGCTTTATCTTGTAGTACCTCAATGAAGTAGCACTGAAAAACTGATAAGAATTAAAACAATAATTAAATTAAATTAAATTGACACTGAATTTCAGAGTTAGTGCTACCTCAGCCGGTTTTTATGGCTTGCCGAGTATAAATCTCAATATTCCCATCTATCAAAGCAGGGAAAATGCACAAAGAAAATTGTTCAAAACTTTGAGTTCTGTGAGAGCTGTGCAGTCTGTGGCTAAGGACCTACTAATATTTCAGGAATTCTCTCCATTCCCATCATTCTAGCTGCGACCCTCTGAATGATTTATCACGTTTCCTCCTTACACATGTTCAGTGTGAAACCACATGAAAGTAATTTAATAACTTCATGAAATATTAATGAAAGCAAGAATGGGCAGACTAGTCTTTGATTTATAGTCAAAATCTGCTGCATTACACAGAAGTGTAGCAGCTCATTTAGAGTCTTGAACACCAGATGAATACTAGATTACCTAAAGTCTTCAAGCTATCCGAAAGTATAGAAAAGAAGTACCTGAGCTCTTATCTCACTTTGCTGAAAATGCTGTGTTCATGTCACTGGGACTGGAAAAGTTTTATTTTAATAAGGAGTCTAGGAAAAGAGAAACAAAAAATAATGTGGCCTTTTCAAGCTAAAAAGTTTGCAGTTCTTCACTTTTGGATATGAAGTTGTCCTCTGCAATGGTCTCCATTTCTCCAATGTGTTCTAGATTGGAAAAAGGGAAACTCTTCAAAGTTTTGGAAAATATCTGGTAGTGGTCACGGTCAGTAAAAATAACAGTTAAAAGAAATAAAATGACAGACTTTTCCTCGATTCCACACTTAACTGGAGTAGGAGAAAGTCTTGTGACAGGGAGCAAGATAAAAATATTGTCTCGATTATGAAAAGATTTCACAATTTCAACCCATTTACCAATCTTCCTTAAGAAGTACAGCTCTATTATTTCATGTCAGGTTAGAATGGGTCTTTCTGGCCATCTACAACAGACACACACAAAGCTCAGGAGTGCAAATCATAACAACTCTCTGTCAAGATATTACCAGCTATAGCAAAATAAGGTAATTTTATTTGACATAACCAATTTCATAGAATCATATAACGGCTTGGGTTTGAAAGGACTTTAAAGATCATCTGATAGACCACGTGAAAAACTGGTCTCTCTCCTATTTATAAACTCCGTTCAAGTACTGGAAAGCCACAATGAGGTCTCCCTGGAGCCTTCTCTTCTCTAACCTGAAAAAGCCCAGCTCCCTCAGCCTGTCTTCATAGCAGAGGTGCTCCAGACCTTTGAACATCTTTATGGTCCTCCTCTGGACCTGCTCCAATAGCTCCACATCTTTCTTGTGCTGAGGTCCCCAGCCCTGGCTGCAGTACTCTAGAAGGGGCTTCACAAGGGCAGAGTAGAGGTGGACAATCACCTTCCTCTTCCTGCTAGTCACCCCTTTTTTGATGCAGCCCAGGCCTTCTGGGCTACAGGTGCACACTACTTGCTCTAGTCAAGCTAGCTCATGTCAAGAACCCCTAAGTCCTTCTCAGTAGGGCTGCTCTCAAGGAGTACTTCTCCCATTTGGTATACATATTTGGGATTGCCTCAACCCAAGTGCAACAACTTGCACTCGGCCTTGTTGAATCTCACTAAGGCCCACTTTTCAAGTCTGTCCAGGTCCGTCTGGATGACATCCATTCCTTCTGTTGTACCAACTGCATCACTCAACTTAGTGTGATCAGCAAACTTGCTGATGGTGCACTTGATCCCACTATCCACGCCATTGATAAAGAATTTGAAGAGCACCAGCCCCAAGACTGACCTCTTGCACCCCTTGAAGAAGAAAATCTAATCTACTTAGAATAAGCAGTGTTCTCACGTAGCACAATCCAATTACATACAAAGGGAAAAATTNTTTCTGTAAGTACAGGTCCAAATTAAAAAAAAAAAAAAAAAAAAAAGGGCAGCAAACCCCAAAGTAGTTATTTTGCTTTGGAGTTGATTGACTGTATTTTATTTAGAGTCTGTACAACTACATAACAACCATTCATGGTTAGCAGCAAATGGTATTGGCTTAATTATATAAAATTTAGTTCACCTCTCCAGAACTGCCCCCATCTTGAGACCAGCAGCATGATAAAGCACTCAAGGCAATTACAAATGGGTAACCAACCAATTTACAAGCAGAGCTGGCAGTATTTGCTCTGCAAAGAATACATTCTATTGGTGTGGTTCTTAAGCCACATATATCAATAACAGTATTGTACACAACCCCATGCAGAACCACAAACTGTGGCACAGCCCAAGCCAGATACGGATTTGAAAGGGGTGAAGTGAGATGACAAAAGGGGCTAGATGTGTCTCCCTCCTCCCATGAGCTTCCATTCCTCTAACACAATATCAGTAATTGATGCATCTTCACAGAATCACAGAATGGTTAAAGTAGTCAGGGGCATCTGGAGATCAACTGGTCCAACACCTCTGCTCAAGCAGGGACACCATGAGCAGGGCCCCAGGACCATGTTCAGCTGGATTTTGAAGATCTCCAAGGAGGAGATTTTACAGCCTCTCTGAGCAACCTGTGCCAGTGCTTGCTCACCCACACAGCTCAGAAGTACTTCCTGATGTTCAGATGGAACCTCCTGTGTCCCAGTTTGTATTCACTGCCTCTTGTCCTGGCACTGGTCTCCATTGAAAAGAACCTGGCTTCATCTTCATTGCAACGTCCCTTCAGGTATTTATATAGATTGATGATATCCCCCTCTGAGCCTCCTCTTCTCTAGGCTGAGCAGTCTCAACATTTCAGTTCCTTCACATGCTGGGTCTGGCTAATGAAGTCCATTCTCTGGACAGGTACAGACATGTGGCAGCCTGGCTGTGTGATGGCTGGTGGCTCATGAGTGCAGCTATCGTGGAACCAAGCCAGAGCTGAAGAGCCCTCCTGAGTGGCTGCAGGTGTTAGCTCTGGCTCTGTGCAGCTGCAGCTGTCAGTGCACACCCCCCTCAGAAGAGTCTTGAGCGTCCTCTGCAGTCCCCCAAGGAGGGGACTCTGAGAAGAAGGATCGCGTGGGATTGGACCTCAAAAAGAGTGGAGTGGAGCCTGTGACACTCAAAAATCCAACCAGTTTCAATACATATCTCCAACTCTAGCACTTATTTCCCTCAAGTCTAACAATAGAGCAAAGGTGTAGTTCCTATCCTATTTTCTGTTTTCTCCTGCAACTCCCTCTTACCTTTTCACCCAGCTAGCAGAGAAGCGTATTATTGCTTTCTCTCCTGAGAAAACATGTTCTGTAGCTAAGAAGAGTGTGCTGTGAAAGCATATCTAGGTAATTTGCTTTCAAACACCAATTTGCTCCTTAATTTTTCTTCCAAATGTGGTTATATGAAACTCACCTACTATCCAGTGGCATTTGCCTGCAAACTTTCATCTCCATGATTACTTGATGATAACAAAAGCAGGTTCTGCTGATCGATTTTCCACAAGCCCAAACCAGCCTTTCATTTAGAGACGCAAAGTCCAATGCATTTGACTCTCTTTTACCTAATTTCTCTTCTCTTTCCTTTACCTCCTCACTAAGGTCTGGAAGACTAATTGTCACTGCGGTACTTATGAGATTGTAATAAACACTTCATTGGCTCATACTAAGCCTTAGGAACTCCTTTCTCCAATTCTCTTCTATCTTGGTTAAAACAATCATTGCAATCATTTGAATGAAAAAGGCAGTACCCTATATGTCTAATTGTACCCTGCAGCTCAAATGACAGTTTTGCTCAGTAACAGAGACCTGAACTTCAGTGTGTAGTAAGATGGTTAAATCTTTGCATTCTGGAATGAAAACTCTCTGTAGCCTTTTTAGCTACAGAACCGTCTAGTGTGTCAGGAAGAAAGTGATCTGCCAAGGAATGGGTTTTCTCTTCTGTATAGCACTATAATCCAGCAATAACTGTTTCAAACTTGTTTGTAATAAAGCACAGAAATAAAACAAATTATTGGGGTTCTTTTCATAGAGTTGCAATGGTCTTGAGTTACAATGCTTTTGCCAAGTTTGGGGTCTGTTTTTCTTTTTTATTTTTAATGACAAATTTTAGATCTTTCTGGAAACACTTTGATATATTATGTAACTGGAAGTGTTTTTCAGTCCCTGACGGATCCAAGTACACATCTTCATCTCATACCAGCTATACATAAAGATTAGATCTGTCCCTGTTCTATTCTCTCTAATACTTCCACATGTAATAATTACTTTAATGTTTATTCACCAAAACTCATGCAAGTGTTTTCATGTGATAAAACAAAATATCTTACAGTACAAAGCCTTATTTCTACATTAATAAAGCAGAATTTATTGTGTTTTCCTCAAAGCACAGACAGCAATGAATTTGCTCTTGTTTTCAAAGTTACAGGAGTCAAAAGCTTGCTCTTAAACTGCCCCAGCAATGAGTAAAATGTGATAACTCAAGCTCATTCTTATAGGTTCTCAATTCTCAGGCTTAAATTCTAACTAGTAAAAAATCAGAAATCTTGAAGAGTGTCTTTCATACATATGAAATTGTATGGAAATGGAAGTTACATATTTTTCTCTTGAATTTCTTACTTATCGAAGCAACAATTTTTTCTCAAATTCCTTTCCCTTGCTCTGAACACACATTCTTGTCTATCCTCTCATTGCAAAAGTTATACACAGAAAGATTAAGCAGGCCTGGATTAGATATAAGAGAAGTCATTCAAAGGTGATAGGCATCATAATATTTATCTATCTATCTATCTATCTATCTATCTATCTATCTATCTATCTATCTATCTATCTATCTATCTATCTATCTATCTCAGTAATGCCCTCATAACTCTGCCTATGCAATAAAGAAATAAAGCTGATACATCTGCAGCTTTCCTAAACAATTTAGTTCTGCTTTAAAATTAAAGCGTCTCCATAGCAACTTTGAGGCATCCAAGAAGGGAGAAGAAAGAGAGCATTTTGCAGAAAATGTGGAGTGGATTTAAGCTATGCAGTGCATTAGGACCAACAGCTCCTACCTCTTGGTGAGACTATGGATGTTTCCTGAGCTTGCAATAATCCAATATCCACCTCAGAAAAAATGATTCTGTAAGAGGCCACCATCACTTCTGGCTTTGATAAATTAGCAGGGAGCAACAGGATCACCAGGGTAGCATCCTCCCAGCAAGGCACAGCCTCACAGAAGCCAAGTGTAGAGAGCAGAGCTGAGTCAGCACAGGTGACACCAGGTAAGTCTGTAGGGATGAGGTAGGTCCCAGCACAAGCTGGAAAGTCAAATCAAGGGGTGAAGGCTGGAGACATACAAGAATGGGCATATGCATACAAGCAGGGTAGCTCGAACACCAAGTGCAGGAATCTGAGTTTAGAAGTGCAGGGCAGACATCTGCTGAGCTTCTCAGTGCCTGACAGCTTTGTAATGAAAGCTGGCTCTGAGCCCAGGCAGCCAAACCCTACAGAAGGGAAGGAATGCCCTTAGGGTCCTGACAGTGACCGCTTATAAAAGCTACGAAAAGCTACGAAAGCTTATCTGCAGCTGGTTAAATGTTATGAGGGTCAGAGGAGAAATTTTAATGTTTTGTACCTTCAAAACAAAGATGTGCCACCACCCGCCCATTGGGGATGGGCAATTCTGACAGTTCAGATATAGCATAGTGCCTGATGCTTTTGGGAGGTCACATTTGTTCTTCCATTGTCATGTTTTGCAAGCTTAAATATGACAATTGCTCTGGAAATCTATGTTTTGTTCTATATATGGGAAAGATAGCTAATAATATAAAAAAAAGTAGGTGCTTCTAAATTAAATATTTAATAAAATCATTCTAATACAAAATATAGTCTCCCTGTGATGATCACTAGACCATGAACAGCTCTCTCAAGAGGAAAAGACACAATCTAAGGCTATCGCTACCCTGAAGGACAGTTTTGCTTCGTGACATCTTCTAACAGTCCACTGTGACCCCTTTGCAGTTCACATTCTCAGGGATTCTTTTTCCACAGAAAGCAGTACACTGGGAGCAGGCTGTTCTCCTTAGGTGGAGCTGAGAATTCTTTTCTGCTCCTAATTTCTTGCTTCATCTTGAGATGTGACAGCGAATAACTAATGTTTTCTTTTATAGATGAAAAGAATGTAATTAACTCTTGGAGTCACTTGAGGGTCTTCAGTTGAAATTTGTCATATAATCACATCAGGTGATTGAAAAACGCTTTCAGGGCAGACACAGCTGTCTCCATGTATGTAAAATATTGGCAATCAAGAAGGGTAACATATGCTTTCATATATTAGAGCAGTACATCTCTTCCACATCTAACTTTGTATTGGTTTGTGAAATTTCATTCTCATGTGACCCTTCGCATGTTTGATACAGGTCCTGCTTTTATGCTTTCCTGATCTGATCTTTGTGGTGATTTTATTCCCTCTGAACTAAAAAGAAGGCTTTTTTTTTTTTTTTTTGTATTTTTACGTCCAGAGCAAAATGAAAAACTTTTCTTCTCTCACATGTTCTTTTTGTTACTGTTTTCATTATCATCAATGTGATCTATTTCCCACATCTTCAAACAGATCTCAGAAACTTTTATAGTCTGCATCTGATCTAGTGTTATGTTCTTCTCTGTCCTCCTCAGGGGCTTACCACAATTCCCATATGGTTCAGTGAAATTTTTGAATTGCATTTCAGAACTGGAAGAATAAGACAATTAAATATTTGTCTTTCAGATACATTAAGCTAATTCAGACAAAAAATTTTATATTCAGAATTATACAAAACTTTCAGTAAGAGCAAGCAGCTTTAGATGTGTTGTGTGTGTGTGTGGCATCTCTAACACACGGCCTCACTTTCTCCAGGCCCCTGCCTCTGACCCATCACAGCCTGCTCTCACCATTCCGCTGTGTCCTTTCGCTCCCATTATATTCCTTAAAAGCCTCTCTATCTCCTTTCCTCTCTTTATGCCTCAGCTTTTGTATAGTTTATGTGGAAATAAGGACTATCAGAGAGGCAATTTGTACCCATGAAAATACAATTTCATGGGCTGCCTGCTGTTCTTCCAACCACAGAGACACATAGAGACAGAGCAGAGGAAGGGGCTCCTGCAGGGTGGGTAAGGTAAAATGGCTGTGCCACTGGAGTTAGGGCAGCATTTCTCAGTATGAGGGTGTTTCTATGCTTGATCTCTGTGATAACACGGTGGTAAAGATAGGTAGAACTTCTTTCCTCCACACTATTTCACCCTCCCCCCATTCCACAAACAAGGAAAGACCAAAAGCCCTATAATTTTGTGGCCAGAGCAACAGTGTAACTGAGTGTGTGCTCAGTAAGTCAGACAGCATTAGGTGCAGGAGCTGAAAGTATCTACAGATGGAAAAAAGGAGTACAGAAGGACAAAGAACCAAGAAAATACTGCTGGAGAAACAAACTTGTCACAATAGGAAAGAACCAGGTGAAGAAAATGTTGCCTCTTCATATGAATACGAGATTAAAAAAATGCCCTTTCTGAACTAGAAGTAGAAGTGCAAGCACAGAGTAGAAGAAAAAAATAATGTGGCACAAACATTTTTGCAGGAAAAAGAAAGAATATGAAGAGTATTGAAATCACATGACCACTCACCTAAACTTCTCATATTTCCGTTAGCTGGCACACGGTCTGGGGTCCAACAACTCTAAAAATGCGTTGAAACAACTTCAGGGTTTCCATTCTCCATTTTATGATGATCATTTCTAATCACATGTGTAAAAATCTCTCTGTATTCCACCTACTTTTCTCTTTGTGTTGCGTGTATCACTTCTTTAGGTAGGTTACAAGTGGCCTGTGCTGTCCTGAACAACAGGATTGATGGTAAGTGTTCAAAAAGGGGTGAACAATGAAAGAAGGCGATTATTCAGAACAACTGTGTCTTCCCTTTGTTAGTGGCTGATTAGTAAGGACAATGACAGAAACAGGAGTGTATTTAACTTCGAGTGTTTGGGAAAGACAAACTTTAAGCAGACAAATGGTAGTAAGTGTTGCTTGTTAAATGTTAGAAGGGATTAAAAATAAGCCTATAGAGCCAGCACAGGAAGGTGTTCTTTGATAGCTACTAACCATTTATCTGAACAATGTATGATGTGAGCTTCCAATATGAGTGTCACAGCCAGTACATTTCCTGTATTGTCTCATTGTTAGTTTATTGTTTTTTACCCAGAATACTCTTTACAGCATATGAAGATAAACACAAACACCATGACTTTCAAAATCACTCTGGTATCGTATAAAAAACAGCACTCGTCTTCTCTCTCTTCCTTCTAAAATTTTGCTAGTCCCTCCTTTTGACAGACCATTGGATTTTTAGCCTTAACTGTTGGCTTGTATGCTGCTATGGTCTAAATAGATATAAATATATGATCTAAATAGATGCCTCCTTTCTCAAAATAAGTCTTTCAGAATCAAGAGAAAAAATATTCATTTGGAATTTTGGGGAAACTATTAAAAAATCAAAATTACTATTTTCTGTAGCAGACTGAGGAATGAACCCCAGAAAAGAAAGCAGTGAACCCTACTTCGGCTGTGGGATAGTTTGAGAGCGGATGCAAGTTTCATTTCATACATGTGCCTTTGTGTCCCTGGGATACACGCTCAGCACTGTTACCAGCTGAATCTGAAAAGGGGAAAGCAGCAGCCACATTCCCCAAGTGCTAGGCTGTGCCCCTGTGCCAGAGCAAGATTCGTCCTGGGCTGGAGTGGCTGGAGGTGGCAGCCACACTCCGTACCTCAACCAACATCCGCTATATATGAAAGCTGCTCTGAAAGCAATGCCTCCTATTTTATTATGTTGGTCCACAATGTCAAAGGCAGATGTTGGTGGAATGGAAGTAGAGGTGGAACCTTCCCGCTAATATTCTGTTCTACTTTGTTGCTGTGTGACAGATGGCAGCAGAGGAGCACTCTGACACAATGGTGTCTGACATGGAAGTGCAGATGAAGCAGAAGTCTGGAACTGAATTCTTCCATGTAGAAAAAATGGTGCCCACTGACATTCATTGACCCTTGATGAACATTGAATGAGACCAAACAGTGGATATGAGCACAATGAGGCAGTGGGTGGTGTGTTTCAGCATTGGCAACAGCAACACAAAGACAAGCCATGTTCCAGGTGGCCATGCAGATTTTTATAAGCGTGGCTTGCAGGCTCTTGTTCATCACTGGTTAAAATTACTAGCTAGTGGTGGTGACTATGTTGAAATATGGTGTTTTGTAGCTGAGAATTTGCTCTATCAAATTGTGTTATTGTACTCTTTGTATCTGTTGTAGTTTCCATGGAAATCAATGGAAGGCATTACTTTTGGAGCAGTCTACATACATCTGCTGCTCAAACAATCCCTTCTTCATTCTCATCTCTGATCTCTCCTGTTGGCAGTAGGAGAGCAGAAATCCTGAATGACATCCAGGTTTTCATGGGAAACCAGTCCTCCACCTTAGTCCCTCATTCTCACAAACCCACAGAGATAATTTTCTTTTATTTGAGTAACATGTAACATGGTAAGTCAGAGACAGAGCTAACTCACTCATTTGTTTCCCTACTATCGTTCTTTGTTCCATTATTGTTATCTGAGAACTATTGCTACAAAATATGGGTCCTTCATTCCACAATTTTCAAGTCTAGAACACAATACATAAATGTACACCAATGAGGAAAAGAAAAAAAAGTAAATATAGTATATAGTATGCAGTATATAGTATATAGCAAAATTCAGTTCTGCATCATTTTCAGGAATAAGATAGTAGAAAGGAGTGAAATTAAATTCAAATGAAATAAGCATTTTAACTCAAAAAAGCAAAACAAAAAGAAAGAGAATTTTTCTGCAGCAACATAAAGCATTTTCCTTTCAGGTTTCCAACAACTCAGCACAAGGTATACTTACCAAAGTTAGTGTATTGCTGATTAAGACATTTAAACTCTCTGTAAGCAGTAAAGAAGGTATCAGACAACATTTTCAACTAACGAAGAAGAAAAAAAATTGTAATATTGAAATATTACAAATATTACAAAGATAACATTCTCTGCCTTTCATTAAATTGTATCTGACTTTGAAACATGATTTCCTTTGGCTTGAGTATCCTACAATGTAAATCCAAGGAATCTATATGAGATGGTACACACAGACACATTCAGATTACAGCGCAAAGTATTCAGAAGCTGAGAAATATTGTCATTCATGTTTCTATTATTGCTACTGTATTAATCTGAGTAAGATTAAACATAGCATTAATTGCATGATCTCAATCTTATTTTGCCTTCATGCAATTGAAGAAAGATTTTTCCCTAAAAGGAACATATCTGTTAAGATTAGGATTTCTTCTTTTCCTCATTGCTTTTCTTTTGCTTTGATTCCTGAACATCATTTATATTTAGGAGGAAAATACTTATTTTCTTGCCAATTTTTTTCTGAGCACCTTTTCTCAGTAGCACATGGCTCCTTCACAAATATCCTTCTCAAAAGAGGTAATATTATAAATTTATCAAACTTGAAATCACAGCATCAAACAACACTGAAAAGGGACAAAATTTTCAGTACTTTTAATTCATCTAAAAGCCTCTTTTTCACCTTAATTAGCATTCCATGGTACTTTGCATGTCCAGGCAAGCATCTTTCTCCCTTCAGTTGTATTTCTGAGAGCAGCACCCAGAAAGCAATTCAACAATGAGCATTGCAACCACAAAGCATTCTGGAGGCATGCTCAGCCCCACACGTTCAAACGGGTATGTCGGACAGAATTCATTTTCCCTGGCCAACACTCTACCATTTTACATAAAAAATTTCTTAGTAATCCTCTTCCTTCTTATTTGCTAGGGCAAGTGATGAAAGGAAGATGGGTTTAACCCTTATTCTGCATGTGGATAATAGCAATGGCGTATATTTACAGCAGCAAATATCACCAGGGCCCACCCTCTGGACCAGAGGCCAGCTGGCACCACCAACCCACATTTACATCAGCGAATTCTCTCGGACTCCAGCTGTTTTGAACTCATTCAGACAGTATCCCGGGAATGATCTCCTGCCTATGCTAACATCAAGCTGTGCTCGGGAAGCTCTCAGAGCCATCCCAGCTGGCCATAACCAGCCCACAGCCATGCTGCGGACATCATGAAAAATTTGCCCGAGCAGACAGATGATGGAGATCCAATGCTCATTCTCATGCTCTGGCACTGTTTGGTACATATTCTTTCCAGGAAAAAAAATATTGAAGGGTAAAAGACATTGTCAGGTCAACTCCATTCTGCTCCTGTCCTCCAAATGTCTTGAAAAGAGCCAGATTTTGAAAAGACTCCCAGAACTGTGCCTGTGGCCAGCATCCATGGGCACAACAAGATCTGCATAGCTACACACACAGAAGCTTGCACATCCCTCAGTTTTTGTGAACAGGAAAATTAGGTTCAAAACTACATACATGTCAAGCTACAATGTTAAGGTTAGCAAGAATTTTTGTTATCCTCTAACAATGGGACAGAAAGTCGTGGGCTGGGGCTGAGGCAGAGAGTGGGGTAAGGACATTTGTTTTATTCTTTGTACACAATTACAAAATAAATAGTAAAATTCTACTTTGAAAAGCATTTCAGAAACTAGCTTTATTGGTATGACAATCACTGATTATATGGTGATCATAAATTCATAGTTTATAGCTAATAATATTGAAGGATATTGTGCTGTGTTTGTATATGTAGTGATGGCAAGTAAGCAAAGCTCATACTATTTTGTAATAACTGTTTTGCCTTGTCATGGGTATCTGGGCAGAATTTACTTCTTGTTTTGATTTTCTTGCTAATTTAGAATTTTGGAGGTTTCAGCTAGATAATCTTGTTATATAAGGATCTTCACCCAAACACTTCACATATCTTCAATGACTTTGTTTACAAGATTCTTGTGGCTGTAGCCAATATCTGACTACGTATTTGACTAAATGTGCAGATGCAGGCATCTAATTAACTGTAGTGTTTACCACACATTTATACAGCCAAGTCCTTCTCAGAAAGCTATCAAATGGTAACACAAGCCTTGCTTTGGCACAAAACACTGCATTGCTTGATATTTTTTAAGGTACAGCTAATCTGTGAATCACAATCCTCTTGGTTGAGAACAAAAATCCTCTACTGAGAGTGGCTTCTTCTTGCCTACAGTTGGTAACATGCTTGTTCTCCATCTGCTCTGCTCAACTTTTCCCAGCCATACCACTCACCAGCAGGAAAAACATGTTGCTGAGTAAGAAAGATATGCTGGTGCCAAGCCAAATTTCTGGTGGGATTGAGAGAGCTGTCCCATGCTTTAAATGTAGCAGGGAGTTTTTCACAGGAAAGGTGAGTGGGCAACGTGCTCCGTGCCTCTTCAGCCACTGAAACCCACCTCAGAGTCTCAGCACTGCCTTTTGAAAGCTGAGATGTTCCTGGGCTGGAGCTCTGGGGCAGCACCTTGGGGTGCTCTGCAAAACCCTGGAAATTCACAGGGAAGGAGCTGTTCTGTGCTCCTTTCTTTAGCCTCAGGACAGCGCTCAGAACATAATGTCAAAACACTACTTTATGATCATGGGAAATTAGAATTATCCAAAACAATGATCAATAGCAGACCAACTGGCTCCAACCTCCTGGCAAGCAGAAAGCTGCGTAACTGTATTTCAGATAAGTAAATTCTCCAGATACTTTCACTGAATAAAGCTTTGTTATTTTTCATCTTAGCTAGTTACATAGTATGACAACATGACATGCTTCACTGAAGAAGTGACAATTTTAACTGTGAACAAAATGACTCAAATTCATACAGTGCTGTTTCTGTGCAATTAGCAGAATAAATAAATACACTGCATACTTCTGTTCTCCCTCTTTGATGAAAGGCCCTGTTTAGGTTTATTATCCAGAGCTAAATGCACAGATGATTTTTTGAAAGATATCAACAAATCTGAAACACCTGGATTGTTGCTGGCCTGTGAAAATAAAAACATTATAGTCGTGATAATATTACAGGCATTTTCCTAGAGCTCATTCACTACTTACACATACGGCTGATATCCAGGCTAGCCATGCTCCAGGTCCCAAACCATTAAAATTACTTGTCAAAGTAAATGATCATAACAAAAGCAAACAGCCAACCTTGTGCTCATCATCTCCTATATTACTTATATTATAACTGCTTCATTAGGTGACTATAATCCTGCTTCTAATAACATCTATGCATATGCAAGGTTTTAGTTTGAAATAGAACCATCTCCAGGGTTAAAAGAGCTCTGATTTTAGAATGTTGGTAAGTACCTTGCTGCAATTAAAATCAAGCAAACTCAGAGCAGTCTCAGAACCGGTGCTGTGCTTGCGGTGAACAGATCCCATGACTGAGGACAAGTGTTTCTTATTTTGAAGGGGAGATTAATGGACCTGAGAAACAGTCACTATCACTGTGATTGAAGGGAACTGCCCAACTGACTTTGTTCTATTCTCTCATTCCTACCCTTGAACCAAGTTGCTGGTTTTTCTTAAAGTGCTAGATTTCTCTTTTTCTGTCACCTTGGAAGAAAATGTCTTATCTACCTTGCCAGATGTACAGCTAAAAAACTTCTTAAGAAATATGTCATAAAGAAGTGATTTGCTTTTCAGTTTCTCTATTGTTATGCTCATACTGAACTGAAGAAGCAGGTACGGGCAGTGGGTCTTTAATCTGACTTTATCTTTCACAGCTGGTGCAACTCCTGTGACTTGCCTACTGCCCACTCTTACAGAGAACAAAAAGCCTTTAACTTACCTTTCACTTCTCAAGGGCTGCTCACAAGGCATCTGTAAGGTTGGCCAGCCCTTTGAGACACTGGATCAAATTCATTTGCTAGGCTACTGCCACGTAGTGAAACTCAGAGTCCATGTCCAAACTTGGCTTACTGGGATATGTCCTGGTTTCTTACAGGCCTAGACACACACTGCTCCTGTCTGAGAAGAGGAGTTGGAGGATGGGTTCTCAGCCATGCCTGGGTGTCCTGTTGGTGTGGAAACCCAAGGCAGCCAGGCCAACAGGACCTTAGAAGTACTCCTGGATTCCCCTAGAGATGTACAGACATTCTCCTTTCTTCCCTATTTACACCTAATAATACAGGAACTTGCATGAAAATCTCAATTCAGTTGCAAAGTATTTGGTCATGAAATGCAAAAATGCTACAGCACTGTGCCAGGTACTATGTATATGATAGCTCACAGGAAAAATATGCATGTGATTTCCACTCCTCAGGAATAATGATACAGCACTTTGAAATTATCAGCTATGTAAAATTAGGAAGGCTTTAAATGTCAGTGAAATGGAGGACTTCCTTGTTGTTCTTGACCTTTTAGCTATCTTCTTGCTGTGAAACTTAAATAAAATACTTCATTAAAAACTACCACAGTTATGACCTGCAAAAGAATCATTCACTCTGTTTTGTTCAACAAATAGATCTCACAATTGGCAGCAAAAGAAAAAGTGACTCAATGGAAAAATTAAATGTATATAATACTTTAGGAAAAAAAAAATGTTCTGAGAGAAAAGAAATCAATTTATCTACTGAAAAATCAGGATGTTCTCCAGAAAGCAATTGTAGTTCCTTTACTAACAACTGTGAACTGTGGAAGAAAGAGTCCATTTAACTACCACTTGTAAAGACATAAGGACAAAAATGGCATCAATTGATAGATCTCTCCCCTGGGTTTCCATACAGCCCTCTGTATGTGGGCTGTGTTCATCAATTACCAGCAGTTAATTGAGGCGTGTATCAGTCTCTAGTCTAAAAAAGTTTATAACAGTTTAATCAAAACTCTCCTGATGCTATATCTCAGATGATCCCCTTGTGATTGAAGATGTTGCCCTGGAGAAAAGCTGTTTTGGAAAGGACCTACCACTTATATTATCACAACTGTAATTACATGTTCCTGATCTATATACTGCCAAGACAATTCCTTTAATTGCATCAAAGTTACCTACAAGTTTGTCAAATTTTTACATTTGCACCTTTGCAAAGTAAAGCAAATCAGTACAAAAATAATCAAATAATATGATTTTTTCAGTTCACAGGCTCTTTAGTGGTGGACTTCCAAAGCTTCTTGTCTCAGAAAACGCTTTAATTCACATCCTTTAATAAAAATGGAGCCTGACTATGAAATGTAATATTTAAACTACCTGAGTAAAGCTGAAAATAATTTTAACTGCAGAGCTTAAAATCAACAACCACTCAAGAAGCTGTTCTAGAGTTTGCAAAAGGTGCTACAGATATGAACAACATGCACTGAGTATTCAGGTTTGTTGGGTAGCTTCTTTGTGCAAAGGGGACAATTCACTCCAATTAATGCATTTGAAGGTATACTAGGGATTTACAGTTTTTTTTCTTCATATTTTTGCAGTGGGCCTTCAGAATAAAATTGAGTTTCCTGTTATCACCTAGGAAGATCCTCCTTAAATGTACCTAAGCATTTTGTTCTCACTGCTTCTTGTCCAAAATCTAATTTATCTGATATTTAGAATATTCTTCTAAAATTTTAAATCCCGGTGTGAACTAATTCATAGCTAGTTTATGAATCTATTATTTCAGCATTGTCCTTTGTACTAAACATGTTTATCCCTTCCTTTCCTCTTCCTACTCACCTCCACTTGTGACAGGTCCCAGACGACTGGAGACTTGTTAATGTGAAACTCATCTACGAGAAGAGTCAGAAGGAGGGTCTGGGGAAATGCAAGCCTCTTAGCCTGACTTCAGTATCAAGGAAGGTTATGGAGCAGATCATCTTGAGTGCAATCACAAAGCATGTGCAAGACAACCAGGGGACCAGGCCCAGCCAGCACAGGTTCACGAAGGGCAGGTCCTGTTTGACCAACCTGATCTCCTTCAATGAGCAGGTGAACCACCCAGTGGATGAGGGAAAGTCTATGGACGTAGTCTACCTGGACTTTAGTAAAGCCTTTGACTACCTCACAGCATTCTCCTGGAGAAGCTGGTAAATCATGGCTTGGTCAGGTTCACTGGGTAAAAACCTGGCTGGAGGATCAGGTCCAGAGAGTGGTGGTGAATGCAATTAAATCCAGCTGGCAAATGGTCACTAGTATTGTCCCCCAGGAATCAATACTGGTGATGGTCCTGTTTAATGTCTTTATTGACGATCTGGACAAGGGCGTTGACTACACTCTCAGTAAGTTTGCAGACAACACCAAGTAAGTTGGGAGAAATTGTTGATTTTCTTGAGGGTAGGAAGTCTCTACAGAGGGATCTGAATAGGTTGGATTGATAGGCTAAGGCCAGTTGTATGAGCTTCAACAAGACCAAGTGCCAGGTCCTGCACTTTGGTCACAACTCCATGCATCGCTACAGGCTTGGGGAAGAGTGGCTGGAAATCTATGCAGAGGAAAAGGATTTGGCGATGTTAGTCAACGGCCAACTGAACATGAGCCAGCAGCGTGCCCAGGTGGCCAAGAAGGACAATGGCATCCTGGCTTATATCAGAAATAGCATCGTCAACAGGACCAGGGAGGTTATTGTTCCGCTATACTAGGCACTGATGAGGCCACATCTCAAATACTGTGTTCAGTGTTGGGCCCCTCAGTACAAAAAAGACATCAAGGCCCTAGAGTGTGTCCAAAGAAGGGCAACGAAGCTGGTGAAGAATCTGGAGCACAAGTCTTATGAGGAGTGGCTGAGGGAACTGAGATTGTTTAGTCTGCAGGAGACTCAGGGAAGACCTTATCACTCTCTACAACCACCTGAAAGGAGGTTGTAGCAAGGTGGGGGTCAGTATCTTCTCTCAGGTGACTAGCAATAAGATGAGAGGTAATGGCCTGAAGTTGTGTCGGGGGAGGTTCAGGTTCAATATTAGGAAAAAATTATTTTCTGAAAGAGTGGTCGAGCACTGGAACGAGCTGGAAGTCATGGAGTGACTATCTCTGGAGGTGTTCAAGAAAAGGGTAGATGTGGCAGTTAGGGAAATGGTGTAGTGGGCATGGTGGTGATAGTTTGACAGTTGGACTAGGTGATCTTAGAGGTCTTTTTCAACCTTAATGATTCTATGATTTTAAGAAAACAGCTCAGAGAAAGGAAAGATCCATCTCCGATGCTGGTTAGATTGCAATCCTAGGATATAAGAAACGAGGATCTACATTTATGTTCAGAAATTTGCATTTTAACTACACGACATCTATTTTCAGTCATTATCTCAAGGCACACTGGATGGACATAACAGCCCCTTTCATTTAATTTAATCTCATTAATATTGAGACAAGAGGACCAAGAGATGATTTAAACCAATGAGTTGTTAATATTATTTTATAATAGCCTCTCCTATAAACTCGTTAGGTGGACCAAATTGTAGTACTGCCTTCTGCTATCACTGCTGCAAGAACAGAAATCTTCTGATAAAGAGCATTATGATGGAGATAAGCAGGTTAATAGTTGTGCTGAGAAGTGATTTGACGGCAGATTGATCAGACTAAGATACTCTGGTCTGTGGAAAGTCTATGATGACAATGAAAGAAGACGTTTTTTCATCAAGCAGTGTATTTGTCTAGGGCAATCCACACCTGCAGCTTTCAAGCATTTTTTTTTTTCAAGTGCTTTAAAATTGGGAGATAATGATGCACAAAAGACAGGCATTGAAAAGTTTGTCACAAAAATACATGGCTTAAAAGAAATGGTGACAGCAGGAAAGTTGGAACAAAATGGTAAAAAGAAGATAGAAAGATAGGGGTTTTTTTGCAGATTTGGGGAATTCTTTCAGATTTGTTTTTATTTTTTGCAATATTTTACATCGTCATATTAATGGCTTTCTGTCCCTTATTCAGTAGCTGAATCACTGCTAGTTTGGAACTTGGAGCATCAAACATCATCATTTTGCAATCTGTTATTTCCTAACTACAGGGGGTACTTCACATGTCATCAATGGAGAGGTAACATTTAATCTAATCTTTAGCTGCTTGAATCTCTAGAGTTACATTTTATGATAAACTCTGCTTGAATCATTTCTCTGCAGTTGTCAGCTTTGGTTTTTCCTGTCTTTAATTCTTGGCTTCAAAACAACCTAAAATATCTACTTACTTGCAATACATACTGTAGAGGTTGTGTAGACTTCAGCATTGTGGGACAAATAATTATACTTAGTATATATTTGCATTAATGAGACTGAGCTTCTTTGTCATACTCCTGTGTTTAGAGAAAGGAAGAAAGTAAATAAATTTTCTGAACATTTTGTAGGAGACCGAGAAGTGAAAGGGTTAATGTCCCAAGTGCTCAGTAGAAGAATAAAAAGAGATCACAGTAGTAAGGAGCAGTTGGAGGAGGGAGCCTTGTGAAGGTGAGATATTCCTCCAGACTGATTTCCTTATCTTCTGAGGACTACACAGACCTGTTGAATTACAACAGGCAAACTTAGTGGAGGAGGGAGAGATTTTGTGAACTGTGCCTCAGCAATAAGGAGAGTCAATTAGCAGTCATTTAAGGAGGGGGAAAGTGAGACTCTCTGAAGCCTCTGCAACCTACCAACACTTTTCCAGAATATTCTAAGAATCAAACTGCACTTGTGCAGCAGTAGGGTCATACCTCAATCACAATGTCAGACAGGACCTGACGACAACCCAAAACCCCTGACTCATTTCTAGAACATTCTTAAGAACTGAGCTCCTCCTTGGAGATGGGGGGTGAGGGGCAGAACACAAGCACATAGAAGGCAAAGGACTGCCAGTTCTTGTGCGCGTGCTCACCACCAAAGAAACAACCCTGACTGCCACAATATCACTAGATCCAAGGTTGGTGACCCTCTCTTTTCTACCTTTATCTCCCTCTCTCTTTATTTGTCTGTATCTTTTTTTTTTTCTCTCTCTCTTTTCAGGTTATATTACAATGTAAAGTAAGGCATATCATCATAGCTGACCGCATTTCTTACATAGCACCAATAATCATGTTCCCCAGGCAAATTTGAAACTACTCCTTGTTTGAATAAAATTGTCAACAAATTGTTTGGCACCATTTCACCTTAATTTACCCCAAGGGGATCTCCTTTGAGATCATTTGGACATCACAAGGTTTCTTGTGACATCCATCCCAGGGCAGCCCGGAGTCAGGTGGTGACACATCGTTTATAGATAATTTGCTATCAGTGGACACACTGGGCTCTCTCTAGAAGAATTTGAAAAACCAAGTGTTGAGTGAATTTCATATTACCCTTGCATTGTCCCAGGGAAATGGGACTTGCTATTGATACATTTACATAAATGTATCAAATAAAAGTTCAAATGCATAGGAGATGTTTGAGATAATTTTTTGAGGTTATTTGGAAACCTCAAAATAATTGGCTAATCTGAAGTCCTTGTGATTAATTCCTGACTGGATCACTGAGTTAGTAGTGCCAGTACTCAAGTGTTTGCCAGCTAGTGATTTAATGTGTCCTTTCTCCAAACGTGCCATATGTCCCAACCCAAAACAAGTCAGAAATCTGAGCTCAAAAATATTGTCAATCCAAAACCAGGATGTTCAGATTCTCTGTCTTTACAGAATAAAAAGAACATGGTAAGAGAAAGAATTTGATTTGAGAAGGAAATTTCAAATAATTCAATAATGATTAGTTGCAGTTCCTTATACATGACTAATTCTACATCCTAATTAAAAAGAAACCATTGTGTGAAAATTCCTAAAAGAATCATAGAATCATAGAACAGCTTAGAGTGGAAGGCACCTTAAAGATCATCTAGTTCCAATCCTCTGCCATGAGCAGTGTTGGCACCTACCAGATCAGGCTGCGCAGGGCCTCATCCAACCTGGCCTTGAACGTCTTCAGGGATGGGGCATCCACAACTTCTGTGGGTAACCTGTTCCAGTGTCTCACCACCCTCTGAGCAAAGAATTTCTTCCTAACATCTAGCCTAAATTTCGACTCTTTTAGTTTAAAGCCATTCACCCTTGTTCTATCAGATCATGTAAAAGTCTTCTCCCTCCTTCCTGTAAGCTCCCTTCAAGTACCAGAAGCAAGTACAGTGGTTTTGTTCTTCTCTTGCACCACTGTGTGCAGCTCTGCAAGCAAAATGACCAGAAGTAATTCTTTCCCCTGTTCTGTGTCCTGGCCACTGAAAAACATTATGAGAACCATCAGCCATGCCCAGAGCACCAAGTTATTCCAGTAATAAGGCAGATATACAGTGTACTGCGGTGATGTCCTATTTCATGGAAAACAAGAACATTGGAATACCCATCACCATGATCTCATGCACACTCTAAAGACTTAGGAGCCTCATTTCTACAGAGCACAAAGTATAGGAAAAATGCAAGAAATCAGCTCTGTTCTCCCAAAGCGAAGAGTAGTAACCAAGGAGAATCACACAAAGTCATAACTTATTATTATGTCCTATTGTCTTCAATATCAATAATTTCCTGGTGTTGAAAGGTCAGTCTGAGAAATAAAAAGTAAGTTGAATGTATTGTCATGACACTGTAAATAAACACCAGACTTTCCAGTGATTTAGCTCTTGGTATTTGTGAATGACACCTGCTAAATTATAGGCTGAATCTTGTCTGGTGGGAGTCAGCAGAAGCTTATAATTGACTTTTCATAGACATCTCACAGCTGTGAGATAAATTCTAACTCAGTGACCAGCACACAATTGGACCATTTAGCGTTTGTATGTATTTCTGTATCTGCATCTGTGTTCTGTAATATATTTCTTCTGCATTCAGCCATTGTGATCTACCCCTAGGTCACTATTGCAGATCGTTTGGAGACCATTTTCTCTATGCTTGCCAATACAGGAAACTTAAAGTAGATACAGGATTGCTAATACCAAAGCAAAACAACGGGTTTTTTAAATCTTTAAATACATATTAGAAAAAAAAATATTTTGAAATGAATCTAGTCCTTCATTACAGGCTTCTATCATTACTTGCAGTATTTATTTTGTTGGGGTTTATTTGTATGTTTGTTTGTTTGTTTGTTTGTTTTTCCAGGCTTAATGGCTGTGCAGAGATCCCTTGTAATAATTACTGTATCCTTCATTGGCTTATTTCGTCAATTATTAAGAGTCAAATCTTCATGACTTCTACTTTTTTTTCCTACTAGAAAAGTAAACCTTTCACATTTTCTTTTATTTTTACAATATTGTCAAATTAATATAGGACACAGAAACTCCATAGAGTGTTCTGATTCAAATGCCTTTTGTTACATCCATGACAAAATCCTCTTAGTGCTGAGTATCCGGATATTTTTATCAAAGGCTTCATGTATATGATAGTTACTGTTTATGCATCATGGCATTCAAACCTCTTTGTGTGTTTTCTTTCTCACCACACGGTCTGTCCTGAACAGCTGTTCAGGGTCTGCAGAAGTCACACGAACATGCAATGAGAAGCTTTTTTCACTGTCTTGTTACACACTGTAAAACAGTATATGAAAGAAACTCGAAAACCCCCACCTTTGGTACAGTGAGTCAGTGAGTATAAGTCTTTTATAGTCACTATACAAATGATACAGCTTTCTACAATGGAATGCATTACCACTGACTTTTAAACTGTTATTTCAGAAAATAATTAGTTTTGTATCTGTCAAAGAGGCATCAAAAATGGACATGAAAAGGAATATTGTACTTGTAGGTCAGGAGTTCAGCTCTCACTTCTGTGGAAAATGACAAAATCCAGTTTCAAAGATCTATTTCTACATGTAAAATAGTCTTAGGCATAATATTAGCACTGAATATGAATTTGTAGTCCTCAAAACTCTCACCATTCACTGTGTCTATTCTTTGGCAGTATCACAGGACCAGTACAAAAGTTCCCAGCCATCCTATGATCTACATCCTTTTTAGCCAGAAGTCTTGATGTCTTAGCATCTTGTCAATCCCTCAGTCCCACTGTGAATCAAGATGTTCTCTCATCTGTGTTCCCGTGGATGTCGGCTTAAGGACAGCACACTCAGGGAGCATCTCATGGGGCAAGAGAAAAACGTAGCATCAGTGTCTTTCTTTCACTGAAGTGCTTCACAGGCTGACAGACCCTTCATATAGTTTGGCATTCAATCTCTGTGTCAGCCTCAAAGTGACTCAAAGCCACAAAGAGATAAGCAGAAATAGGCGAAATATTGACAGTGCAGGTATTTGAGAGTATGGGGAGCAGGAAATCCTTCCAAATGCTGCTTCTAATACATAGTGTACATAAGACCATCACTACAAAAAAGTACTGTACTGTTTCAGTTCCATAAAGTATCACACGATTTAGGATCAAGGTGAAGTTGCCCCTATATGGAATAAACCATAGACTTGTCCTTGTGACATTTTTCTTGGGGATGGAGCTTGGCCAGGCTTCAAAGACAACTGAGAGGAACAAACTCCAACCTCTCACTGCCTGTGTACAAGCGTGTGATGGGACCTCCAATTCTCTTCTTTTGTTTTTGAAAACAGAAGTCCCTCTCCTTCATTTATACAGGTTTGTTTGGTTGGTTAGTCTGGTTTGGTTTGACTTGGTTGATTGATTTTGTTTTGATATAGCAGATTTGGTCACATCACACTGGTGCTCTAAACAGGATGTGTACACCTGTGGATAGATGGGATTGATGTATCTGTCCCTGTCCTTCAAGGTAGCTACTGACTAGACTGCTCCTCAGCCCTTCTGGATTCCCAGAGGAGAAAACTCCATGACCATTTTGGCAAAGAAAGGATGGTGAAGAAGTGCCATGTGCTTCACTGATGGAAGCAAGGACCTTCCTCTTACACCCGACAGCGCACAGGTTGGCAGCGTTCTTGCCTTCCCCTTGATGTAGGTAAGAAAGCTCTTCAGAGTCACATTCCCAGGGTAAAAAAAGGCCATCTTTGGCCTCTGAAATGTAAAGTATCAGACTTTTTCAGTGCTACAGGCCTGCACACAAAAGTCTTGCATCTATCCAAGCGTTAAAATATGTCCTCAAGAAAGGGGCCTTTCAAGCTGAAACAAGATGATAGGCAGTGCAATGTAAAATTTTATTTCATCTGTGATTGTTTCTCTGAAGAACTGCATGAAAGTGATGGTGACATTGGTTTCAAAAGGATTATCAGCATGATTATGCAGACTAGGAAATTAATTAATCATTGACATTTGTCAAAAAATTGTCATTGAAATTCTATTACTTCATTATTAGCATAATGAAGAGATCGTGTTTGCCCTCTCTGGCAATCAATCAAGTATCTGCAATGCACTTCAAAGTCAAGGAACTAAACTTAAAACCAGAAAGTATTTGATTTTGAAAACAGGTTATTTTGCTTATTTGATGGGTGCCACTCACTATTTTTCTACAACTATTTATTTGTGCTTTTGAGATGATATGAGTAAAAGACAAAAGATTACAGAGAGCAAAATGTCTTACCAACATTAAGACAAGATTTTGAACAAGAGATATGTAGGGTAAAGCTAGCAATTTCATCCACAAGTTTTTATTAGTAGAAATCAGTACCATTATCTTTGTTTATCAGTGGAAAAGTGAAAAGAGAAGTGAAATGATGTGCCTTCTGACAAGCAGAGATGACCAGGACCTGAACCCAGCTATACTGAGCAACAGTTAACTGCTCCGTTGTCCAAGTAAGCTTTATTTATTAAACTAGTAGTGACTTTAATGCCATTTTCAGAATTAAAGGATTTGACCCACACTCATTACTGACATGAAAAGCATTGACTTAATCACAACATACAGTAACACAACCATAAAAATTAGTACCTCATGAACTTGCTGAGAGACTGCTTTGGCACAACTGCCTTAGCAATACCTGCAGTCAAAAACAGTCAGCAGGATAGTCTGCTTGCTGTCTGAGCGTGGTATTAGTTACCATGTCAGTGCTCCCTCTATACTTGAGTCATTACTTCACGGTCACTTAAGTCCTAACCCACCTGCAGGTCCTGCAACTCTAGATTGGGAGTTGCTTCATCTGCTGAATGACAAGGCACACAGCTGAGCCCACTGAACAGCATTTTCTGAACATCCAAAAGTAACTCTTCAAAATAACAAGGTTTCAGCAGGACCTTGTGATTTTTCACACAGCAATAGGCTATTCTTTATGTGACATTTTTCCAGTTCCTCAGAAGCATGGAAAATCAGCAAAAATTTGAACAGAAAATAACAGCTGGACTGCTCTGCCAGCAGTATCAGGCTATGTTTGCTGGTTGTGTTAGTTACAGGGCTGATGGCTCTCTTTTCGCTCTACAGTGACTGGATGGCAGTAAAGATTGATGGCTTATATATCTTTTTACTTCACTGGCTATATGGTGATTCAGGTGGTGGACAGACTGATGAACTTCAGCTTACCAGTAAGGAAAGCTGATAAAGGAAGATAAAATAGATTAAGTTTTAAATCTTATTCTATTATGCTTTAAAATCAGATAACTTGTGACTCAGCATAGCTGCAAAGGGGAAATTCCCAGCTTTCTTTCAGGATAAAGAGTACCCAACTTTTCTTATGGGAAGACTCTAGAGGGTTCAAACTCAAGGCTTAACACATATATGTGTGTGTAGTCAGGTGTGCCTTGTAAGAAAGATAATATACAGAAAGAAAGAATACTACCAAATAATTTAGAGGATTTTTTTGTTTCTCTCCGAGACACACATGTTTTTGTTTGGATTTTTTTTTCACTTTTGCAAAGTTTCCTGGGTCTTTTTGGACATTGAAAAAAATATATGGCTTTCTGGGTGACTCTGAACAAAATTCACATCTTTATTCCCGTTTTTCTTAAAAATGGGGAAGTTATTCTGTCCTTGTTTAAAAAGCATATGTGTGTGCGTTTGCACATCTGCAAGGGTATAAAGTATTTGCTTCACTAGGATAAGCATAGTACTGACTCACAGTTTTATCAGCTCTGGGTAATATACCTGTTGTTCCTGTCTCACACTGGCAGAAGCATACCACTTTGTGCTAATGTATTTGCACACATGCACTCACATGCCTGCACAGAAATCTGTAGGAAGAGATCACTATAACTGCATGGCTAAGCAGGCACTAGCCAGGAAAAGCTGGTACAAATCCTGTATGATGTCTATACAAGCGCTCAGGCAGAAACAGAGCCCAGGCAGGAATCTTGGGGATTTCAAGCTCCATTTCAGCAGCTCCTGGAAGCACAGATCTTTGGGTGATGTCGGCAGATGTCAGAGCTGGCTCCTTCACTGCTGCTGCAAGATGTGGTGAGCCCCGGGCTGAGCACTGCCTGCAGTACCAGCGGTGTGGGCAGCAGCAGGTGTGGCATGTCCCTGAGAGAGAATCACAGTTCGGGATGAACAGGCAAATTTTGGCTGTCAGCAGAGTAGTTGCTAATGCAGAGCGATGTGCTGGATGCCTGCTAGCCATTGTCGCTTTCTCTGCTGATTCCTGCTCAGACTTGTCTGGCTCCTGGCACAATAGCTGATGCAGATTATTCCCTCACCTTACGGTCAGGTCTACAATGTAGAAAATGATATAAGGAGAGGATGAGGTGAAGGCCAAATAAAATTGATTATAGTTGTAGAGTAGATATTAAAGTGTTTCATATTTGGCTAAAGCTTTTGTTTGACCTGAAGCTTTGTGTTTATATTTTGAGCCATAGAAAATTATTTTTGTAATATATTCAAAAGCAAATATGTAAAGAAACAAACTTTTGGAGGTTACTTCAGTGCAAGAAACACAGGAAGAAATAGCCTTTTTATACTTCAAATCCTTGTCACTGAAAATAGCTCTTTTCCCATTCAATAGAGTTCAAATATTAGACCCTTCATTTTTTACAGAACAAAATGACATTTCTTAAAACATATATTCCAAAGCTAATGGAACACAGAAGTGACTGAAGTAGAAATGTCCAACATTATACGAGCCACTTGTCTATAAGCTGAGCAAATTTTCTTATGAGCACTTTGTGGATACTCTATGGTTATCCTCATCACTGCAATCCTATATCCCTCCTTAGCCCCATAAACTCATCCCACTGAATGGTCAATGATTGTAGGGTCTGTGATATAGATAAATTTGACAACTAATGCTATGTTCACAGAAGATTTTGAATCTGTCTGCAGAGACCCAAAGGCTCTCTCTAACAGCCAATCTCCACATTCCTACAAAATGTCATTAAATGTTTTGTTTCATATACTATTTATATATAGGTTTTTCTATAATTTTTATTTAGTACTTGTATTATTGATATCAATATTCCTACCGCAGCATACTCATTCTAGTGAGTGACTGGGAAGGCATCACTGCCAACAAGAATGGGCACCAAGATGGTAGCAGGCTGCTTGATCAGCTCTGTCCACAGTTCACCTGATAGAGGCCCACCCTGCTCTGAGCCCTTCCTTGACAGATGCAGTACAGGCAGAGCAACAGTCTTGGCTTATTGTCTTGCTCTGGCTATGAGGATCAAACTGCCTGATAGGTAGCCCCAGACATCACTGCTTACATGGTTTGCATCCCTTCTTTTCCCCTTTCCCAGTTCTCGTGTTTCCTATTCTCCAGCCTTGTACCTCACTTTCTCTACTGCAGACTTGTCCCAAAATATAACTTTCTCCTGGTTATTTTTCCATCTTTGTCTCATTTTTCTGCATCCATACCCAAATTAGTCTTTCTTGACACAATTACCTAGGTAATCTTGGTGTTACATGTTCAGTCTTACCATTAACTCAACTCCAACCGAGTCTAGGCAAGACTCAGCTCTCTGAAAGGTCACCAACACTGCTTTTCATCCCTGTAGAGTTTGGCTGCTGCTAGTTTATCTCTCCCTAAACCATACATGAAATCCATCCATTACCCACAGTGCTGGCTGTAACATCTGTCAGCTTTTCCAGATGCCTGATGCCTTCAACAGCTTCACCTATTATATTTGGTAGTTTCTCATGCCTTGCTCATTTAGTTCGACCTCTAGTTGGGTCCTGCTGTCCCAACACTCCATCTCCTTTGTTGAGTTGTTCATACCATGACACCTTGTGGTGTCATATCTCACCATCTGCCACGCATCCCCATGCCCCCTGGACACCTGAGGGACTCAGGCACTGGTTAGGTCATCAGTCAAAGGCGTTTTCTGTAGTCACCTTTTCCACACTTGGCTTTGGAAAACAGATTCTCACACCCAAATTCACAGAGATGGAGAAGGATGATGGGGGGGGATCAGGGTTTCACTAAAGCTTTCTTCTAGCTTTTCACTATTTATGCTGCTTTTCTGCTTAATCCAGTATGTATGCCTATTTATTCAGAAGTAAGAAAATGATATCTTCTGCTTTGGCTAAGCATCAATCTTGAATCCATTTCAAGTTACCCAGCTAGTAACTCTGAAACACCTTAGAGAGATAGATCTCTGAAGATCAAACAGAGTTGCCCTAAAACCTGAGGGCCTTTTCCTTCAAAAACTATGATCTCAACAAGATGTTCAAACAGCCAGCCTTAGAAGAGAATATCACAAACAATATTTCTTTTTCTTCTTTTTGATTTTCATTCCTCTTTTGATATTTTTCCAGAAGATGATTCTACATTATTTTCACGCACATTAAAATGTCTTTGCTAATTCTGTTTCTAATTATTTATTTTACCTAGTGAGCAATCACAAAGTCGCACATTCTCAAATCTGCTTTTCAGAAATCTCTACTTTTTAGCTTCCTTCAGCTTTTCTCTATGTTAATGTTCTGTGGTTTTATTCATCTTTATGGAGATTCAAAACATGAACCTCGTGCCACTCTTTAAAAACTGAGATGGTCATAGTGAATATTGTATCCATGCAGTTTTTTTTCTACCTCATTGCTGTGGTTTGAACTGGCAGGCCTGAAAACACCACGCAGCCTTTCGCTCACCCCCCCCCCCACCTCCTCCCAGTTGGAACGGGGGAGAGAATCAAGGAAAAAAAGGTAGAACTTGTGGGTTGAGATAAAACTATTTGCTAACAGAAAAGGAAAATAGAATAACAGTAATGATAATTATATACAAAACAAATGATGCACAAAGCAATCGCTTACCACCCTCAACCAATGCTCAAGCAAACAGCCACTTCCCAGCTCACTTTCCTTCCTTATATTACGTGATGTCATATGGTATGGAATAATCCTTTGGTTAATTCGGGTCAGCTGCCCTGTTCTTGTCCCCTCCCAGCTCCCTGTGCTCCCCCTGCCCCAGCCCCTTCACTGGCAGAGAGACGCAAGGAGCTGAGAGAACTGAAAAATGTCCTTGGCTCTGTTCAATGCTGCCAGGTGTTATCAGCTTTATTTTTCTTCTAGAATCAAAACATAGCTTCGTACCAGACACTAAGAGAGAAAGTTTCAGTTAGAAACTAAGACACTCATAAAATCTGAATTTCTCTCTGGGAAAAAACAAAAAACAAACAAACAAAGCAACAAAAAACCAAAAACCATCTACCCTGCGATGGAAAGGTTTGTCAAAAATGAAGATACTTACTATATAACTCTTTCCTCTTCCCAGTGAAATATGAAGTATCATTTGTAAAGTCAATGTAAACCTCTAAGGTAGTTTTTACTAAATGGGCAGATTATTTTAGAATTTTCAAACTCTGCTCTTTCACTTATCAGTGACATTTAGGGTTCATTCTTACATGTGATATTCTGAGTCTATGATTCAGAAAATTATCTGATATTTTAGAGACAAATAGGGAATCGTTTTACAATCTCTAACTTCTTATCCTAGCTATCTCTTTTCTCTACTATATAGCTCGACACTTATTGCTAGACAAAGATAAGCTATTTTGACTATTTTATACTTAGAAAAAAGAATATCTTTTAGTTTAGCCAAAAGTCTAAGGTGGCATTTTCCTTCATTTTTTCATATCAGTTAAGTACTCAGTGTTTTCTAGGGTAGGTTTTTTCTCCTCCCAGAAATGCTTAAAAATATTCCATCCTGAAAATGGCTCATGGCTGTAGAGAGAAGCAAATGGGTACTTACAATTAACAACTCCTAACATGCCGGTAAAAGAAACAGTGGAAATAAAATGTCTCAGAAGACTATATGTGCCAATGTAGGAAGCATTGCTATGAATGGAGTTAGAAAATTTGTTGATATGCTTTTATCATGTATATACCATTTTTTGAGGTATTTTGGGAAAGCTCACATCAAAATCTCATACCTAGAGTAGCAGCAAGAAATATTATTTTTGGAACAAAAATGTTCTCTTTGCCATTTTTTTGATCAACTGAAACAGAATGGTAAGGAATACAACACAGAAATGCTCTTAAGCGGTGATACGTCTTGGCAAGGCTGCACTAACATACTGCAACTATCTGTAAAGTCTCCATCAGCTCCAAACAAATTCAGCTGGGACTTCTTACTCTGCCGTCAAGCTGTATCCAAGGACTGGTCTTTGGGTAAATCAAACTGATTTAACTGATTAACCAATTTGGATACAGGAATGGAAGTCTCAAATCCCCATGCTTCTGTTTGCCCTCGTTAATGAGATGAAGCTTCTTAAAGCAAGAATTATTTCACCTACCTTTTCTCTGCGAGGAATTCAGTGTATTTGGGATGTTCTAAAGACTTCTCCAGCCTACTGGAGTTATCTTCTTTTTAACACCAATCTTGCAAAGCAATCACATCTCTAATATCTCAAATTCAAATTCTTCTCTATTTTCAATCTGGACAGGTCTAGACGTTAGACAGTCCTGTTGCAAGTTTCTAGATTATCACCTCTCCAGGCTTAAACCAACCACTTTATTTGTTTGACTTTGTCTGGGAAGGGGCATTCATGGTGATTTCAGGGTGGGAATAAATTGTTCTATAAAGGCGATTTCATATTTTCTTTTAACCTTCTGCCTCTTCTTTTGTATTTATCAGCTATGTATTTTAAAATAAGAATTGTCCTTTAGCTCACAAGCTCTCAGTGCCCCCCAATGCAGGCCTGTTTTTCTGCCAGAATCTGTTGCTGAGGCAAAAGCTTAATACTGTGTTTTGCTGTATGGATAAAAGGCGAGCATATGAACTTGAAACCAGGGAGTTCAAAGACAAGACAAACACTACTGATCTTTATGAAAGGTAATCCAGCAAAGAAATATCTCTCTGAAAGAGAGAGTATATTAACTCTTCGGTCATAGCCAAGTGTCTTTTTTTAGCTTGGCAAAATAGGCGTTGTCACAGACAATATGAACAAGTTCTGCTTTAAAAGTCCCCTTCCACGTAATCCTGTGTGGATAACTAAAACAAGGTTATGTTTATTGCCTTGCAAATATTTGTAGGACACAAAGAAATACATAAAATGTGGCCTTCTTCCTTTATAGTAGTTTGGTCTTCATATATTTGTATTTTACAGCTGTATATTTGTTCTTTGGAGTTTTTTAATTATTACAGACTTTCACAGGGGGAAAACCGTAGCTACGGTTTGATTGCTAACCTTTCTAGACATCAGAATATAGAAAAGCTGGCATTTGTTGAACATTACCAGGCTACATCTAGCATTTAAGTATTCAAGGCCAAAATGTGTTCATGTCAATTTAGACTTATTTCATAGACTCATTCTTCTCCTGAATACTACATTTCCCTTTTCTAATTACAGAAATCTCATTTCTATTCCTATTGAGTTGAACAGCAATTTTTCTGTCAGATTTAATGGCACAGTACTAGAATGAAGCTCCTAATCAGAATTAAGTTCCACAATTCAACAGATTTTTTAAATTTATGTGGGCCAAATATAGTAAGCGCAACATACACTAGCGGTTGGAGTAAGTTTTTTTTTTTGTTTTTCTTAATGATGCTGCATGCTGTTGTGTTACTGCTCAAGGTTGTCTTACATTTTTAGTTGAGAAAGTTTCTCAACTTTGTTCTTGCGAAGGATCGGCCAACACAAAGTTCTGAATCTTGTATAACTTTTCAATATCTATGTAACACAAATATATCACAAATGTACAGAATAATTTAAAGTGAAAGAGACTTCTGGATTTCATCTTCTCCAGCTTCCTATTCACATAAGTTATTCTGGAAGAAAGCACACTGCTGCACACTATCTTGAGAGACATTGAACTAAGTACAACAGAGAGCTCGTATTTCTTTAAATCATTTTTCCTTTTAAACACATATGATGGGTCACCTTTTATGAAGAGACCACTTAGAAAAAACATGGGTCTGAAGTAGACTCAACACGGTAAGGGCTATTTTCCTGTGTTTTCAAACTCAGTGAGCTAATTTGATTCATAGTTTCTTTGGCAGTCTGGACTGAGAGCAGTGAGTAGAGGATGAAACTGATTTCATCCCCACATCCCTTGAGCATTAGCTTGGCAGCAAGGCAAAAGCTAGCCTTTTATTACTACATCTTTTCCTTCCGCACTAATTAAGCTGTGCTTGCCCCGTATATATCTGAGGTGCTCTCTGCAGGCTTGTCAGTGTTAATGGGGTTGTTCTGATGTGATCTCAAACGCAACTGCTGCCCTTTGAACTGCTAAGGCTTGAAAACTGTGGCCACAAAAACACAGAGCCACTCTTCCACCACTCTTATACTCCTCCTGTATGAAAGTAAAGCAACTGCAAAATGGAATCAAACACTATTTTTGTTTTTTTCCCTTGCTCATGCAGACATATTCTTTTCCTTCCATCTTGCCATGCCTTTTCTTGATTTACAGGGAGTATAATAATACAAGGCATGGACTGAAGATGTGCCTCCTGGTGAAACGAGTTATCTCAAAATCACATTCTCATGTTGTTTACGTAAATAGAAATCCAAAATAATTCCATAAATGTAAGACCAATACATGCCTCTTCTTGTTGTCTCACTCCAGGATACTTGATCTTAAAACTCCTTTATAACATATAATAAAAGAAATACTCCATTTTGCTGTTTACTCACTGCCTTTTCTAGCCCCCCTAGCCATAATGTTCTGATTTTCACAGCAACCGCCCTTTTTTCTCCCCTTATGAGTGAATTATCCCACTACTCATCTGTTCTATCGGACATGGAGGGGCAGGACTGGATGCCTGCAGCTGGATTTTTCTCACCATTCTGCACTGAAAACTTGTCCCTCCAAACAGTGCAACACATTGAGGGATTCATGCATAAATGTAAATGAGAACTAAGAGCATGATGTACTGAAAATAGCTTAAACCATAGTTTATCTTTTGCTCATATTAACTTGGGCAGTCTATCTTTCTAGAAGAACATCAGATGCTAACGCGCTTTTTAGACTTATGGTTGAAGAACTGCAGTGTTTTAGTGCCTTCTTGTGTTGATGCCTGGAAGGGCAGGTGAAAGAGTCATCTGAAGATGAATTTCATTCTGCTCAGAAGTAATAAAGTAACAAATTCCTGCCTCATTTTTTTTTTCCAACTCTTAGCTAATAATGTCCCAAAGCAATCTAAAGCATCTCAGAAATATTTTTTTCTTCAATGTCAGGAAACCAGTTTAACTCAGCCTGTGGCTCAAAAACTTATTTTATATTAAAGTTCTGTGCTGTGGAATGGTCTTGCCTGGGTAAGTGTGACGCTGCAGTAATTGCAATTAGTCTCTCAGCTCCATGAGAGGGACTTGTTCCAGGCAAAGTCAGTCACATGGAAAATTCTCTCTGTGCAGTGCTCAGGACATTCAGGTTCAGCCACCCAGTTTTCAAGCAGGGCCACTAGACAGCTTCATGAAGGAGGGATGAAGGGCTTGTGCCTTCCATCATCTAGACCCATACTCTGCTTGCCCCTTTTACTCTCAATGTAGTTCTGGTTTTACTACAAAAGGCAGCAGGCAGGAAACAACAGCATGAAGTCTGGAATAGAGAGAAGCTAGCAAGGCTCGCTAATAACATTTAGGCAAGCCTGATGTCCATAAAATCACGTGAGGAGAGAAAGCTGGAAGTGAGTTAGAGTGATTAAGCAAAGGGGAGCAGAATTGAATGCCTCATTACATTGCTCCTAAAAACAATGGGCAGCACTAAGTCTCCTGCTAGGCATGGGGTGTAACACTTCATCCTCTCTCCTGGGTTCAGTCATGGTAATTCCCAGCCCAGTTCCCAGATCAAGAACACTGAGGGACACAATGGCAAAGCCATTCTCTTTTTAGCTATCCAGGTAACTGGGAAATGTAGAGAAGTTAGAATTTTACAGACTTGTGTTTCATGGCTATATGCTAGTAACCATACTTTTCCTCAAACTTCTGTCTTCTGACTTTCAGTGTCCAGCCACGTTTCACTCCTGGCTCCATAGAAAGGCTCAGACCTATGGTCAAGAGACTTAAGAAACAGGAGGCAAGTAAGATTGTCAAATGCATCATTTTACTAAATTATTTTGAAACTTTCAAGCTACATATAAACAATGTCATTCTTTGAGAATTCACTAAAGTCTGCAGAAGTACTTCTCTGACCACCTCTCTTTCTCATTATGGAATTTTCCATTTTTTTCCGAAATATGTTGGAGAGGAATAGTGGTGTTAAGATAACATATCTTCCTGAGGTATAAGGCTGCCACATGTGGAATGAAATATAATGAAAACTATTGTGGACTGAAATTATAGAAAAGAAAATATACACTGGGTCTGGAAACATAGACCAACAGAAACAGAAATGGGCCTGGGGGTGCTGGTAACAGCAGGCTCAGCATGAGCCAGCAGAGTGCCCTGGTAGCCAAGAGTGCATTAAACACAGCATTGCCAGACAGCCAAAAGAGGTGATTCTCCCACTACCTCCAGCATTGGTGCAGTTTCCCCTTGAATATTGTGTGCATTGCTGGGCTCCAAAATATAAAAAGGATGACAAAGTCCCTGAGTCCGAATGAGGACAACAGAGCTAGGCTGGATGGCATGAGGGGAGGCTGAGGACACTTGGGCTGTCCAGTCTGGAGGATAGAGGCTGAGAGGTGATCTCATTGCTCTCTCTCTGCAGCTTCCTGAGGAGGGAAGTGGAGACGAAGGTGCTAGGCTCTGCTCCCTGGGAACCAATGGCACGATATCTGGAAATGGCACAAAACTGTACCAGAGGAGGCTCAAAATGGACATAAAGAAAAATTTATTTACTGTGAGGGTGGTCAAACACTGGAACAGGCTTCCTAGAGAGGTAGTTGATGCCCTATGTCTGTCAGTTCTTAAAAGGCATTTGGATAATGACCTTAATAATATGCTTTAACTTTTGGTTAGCCCTGAACTTGTCAGGCAGTTGGAACAGGTGACCTCTGAAGGTCCCTTCCAACTATTCTATTCTATTCTATTCTATGCTATTCTATTCTATTCTATTCTATTCTATTCTATTCTATTCTATTCTATTCTATTCTATTCGATTCTACAGAGACATTTTGAAAAGTATCCTTTTAACACCATTATGTTGAAGATTACTTGGACTCGATTATTTCCACATCACAGGCCTAAATTCTCAAGTAAGATGTTCTCTGCAGCTGTCAGCCCTGGACACTCAACCTGAGAGCTCAGGTTCATGCTAGATTATTTCCACTTCACACATTGTCACCAGCAATTAAGACTATCCCATGTGAATTATATCCACAGAGATATGTTTGTCCCCTATGTGGCTTTGCACAGGTGCAGCTGATGGAGACTTTGGGAATATTTTTTCTACTGAGGCTGAACATGTTCTGAAGATCAGCCTCTCTGCACCCAGTCTTCTTGGACTGTGAGTAAAAAGCAGGAAACACAGGGCTTTTTTGTTATTTCAGGTAGCCAAGAAGACATTTATCTTATCATTAAAATCAGTGAAGAGGATGAACAGTAGTTCTGTGTGTTAAAATGAAGCTATATTTACAGAGCCACCAAAAATGCCTCTAAATTAAATATCCTGAAGTACAGCACAGAAAACAGTCATCTCTTCACAGAGAACAAACAAAAAGACTTAATATGCATTTCCAGATCTGATTACTATTGCTTTATGAAGTTCTCTTCCGGTTCAGGAAGTATTTCAGATGATATTTTTAAAGAAACTACTTCCAAAGGCTGCACATATTTGATTGAGAGCATTTTATCACTAGTCTTCCATCAGGCCTTCAGCAAGCTAATCAATAAATGATTCTTTGGAATGAAAAGACAAACAGAACAACAACAACAACAACAACAAAATCACTATGTGAAATAAAAATATCATCATTGTGAGACTGCCTTTGTCCAGACACAGAAATATTCTTCAGCCTGGAACCAGCTTTCTGTAGGTCAAGACATCAGCTGATGCTGGTTTGGAAAAAGTATTTTATTTTGTAGAAAACAGAACAGAGAAGATGTCAGTCCTCTTAACAGAATGATTCTCTTCTTGCATCAAGAAAACACATAGCTACTGCAATGCACATTGTAATGACTACTGTAAATATTCTTAGCATTTTTTTCCTTTTATTTTTTTGCACGCTGATAACAAGAGTCTTCAAAATCTGGCCTCAATCAATCACAGGATTAAAGAGCTGCAGTAGAAGAGGTTCAACCATGGTTCTCTTCTCAACACAGACTACTTTCAGGTTAAGAGCAACGAGATAAAATAAGCACATATAGTTTCAGATGAATCTCTACACATCACAGAACAACTAAGAAGAGAAATCACACTGCTTCTGTTGTACAGTATTGACCAAGACTGATCTTAGGAACCTCTGCAGTAGCATGTATGTATACACACTGTTAACCAGGTCTAGGTATGAGTACTATGTTAAATCTCACATTCTCACCCAGTAGAGGGCAATAGAAGTATACAATCAAAGGACTATGTATTATGCCAGAGATTTCCTATAGCACCATTTGAGTTGTTAATTACCTAGGAAGAACAAGTAATGTTCTCTCTCCTACGTGAGAAAACGATGGACTACAGAGAGGAAGGGAATGCACTGTTCTCCCTGTGCACTTCAATTAGAACAGTAAGCAATGGGTGGAAATTAGAGCAAAGTGAATTGTTCTCAGGCAAAAACAGTTCAGCATCAGAGTAGATGTCCTGGTTGCAAAATCGCCATCACTATAGATCTCTAAGACTGGCTAGGCAGATGTCTGTGAGGAATGAGTTAAGTATACCACTTGGAGGCAGAGTGAATTTTTGAGATCCTTTCCTACCATTTCTCCTTTGACTGATTCCTTGTCTAAGTAGATTTTCAGGCATACCACAAATACATCTTAAATATCAAAAAAGTTCACAAAATTAGAATGTAAAAAACCCTTTTTAGAATAGCCTCTACCCATGTTTTTGAAAGATGAATACTATTGCTTGACAACTGTATAAACAGTACATTGTAAAGACATCTGTATTCACGTAAAGAACAGTACAAGTATCAGCAGTGGCTGTTAATCTATGTGTTCACTGAGTTCAATAGGCTTAGACATAAGTTCATGGTTACTTGTGGCAATTAAGCAATGTACTCTAATGAATTTTTTTTTTTAAAAAAAGGAGAGAACTAGAAGATGTATTAGAATGGCGTTCACTAAATCTCTTCTTGTTCAATAAAATTCAAAATTACAGCTGATTATTTGATAAAAATTTTTGAAAGAAGGAGAGAAGAAAGAATTATTATTACTCTTTCTTGCAAAAAAATGATTCTGAATATAGCATTTAGAATAACGTGGGCTACTGCTGATCTCATAAAAGTTTTTGCATTTAATAATATATGCCTAGAATAAACTTCTACTTTTAGATTTATAGTATGTCTGTTATTACTGTTTCATCCAAAGCAATTCCACTGCAATGCTAAGTCATAAGTCAGGGTCCTTCAACAACACATCCCAAATCTCAATAAATTTCTGGAGCAAGGAGAATGTGCATATATTAAGAAACAATAAACTGGGAAAAGGGAAATAACATAATAGAGTAATTCACAATAACCTCAAGTAGCAGTTAAGTCCAAAAAAGCTATACTATGCAGAATGCTTTGACCTTTGACCTTAAAAATCTTCTGGAAGACTTGCTATCAAACATCCGAAGCCAAATCCTAGCAATGTGGAACAATAATCAAAAGACATGTAAAAATGCACATGCTGTACTTTAACCATAAGATGAGTCTGTGCTCTTACAGCAGAATTAGAAAGAACAGGCGTAAAATATATTCTACATTCATGCCCGAATGAAGTCCATTCTTTCATTTTCTTTGTAATTGTTGTTAATATTTAAAGGCCACAAATGCAAGCACAGTTGCAAAAAAAAAAAAAAA